>OX375865.1:36341010-36401889 GCA_947359475.1 Heligmosomoides polygyrus bakeri | reverse complement strand
GACAGAGAACGCCTATCGTGCGCTGTGCGACTGGCCTTGAACGGGATCTGTTGCATATACAATACCGCTCGCGCCGCACGGTCAAAAGTGGGCGAAAAAACGCCAACATGGCGTCGCAAAGCGTCGCACGCTCATAACTCCTTCAGTTTTAGGTTTCTTGAATAAAGGTTGATACCATTCGATTCGCCTCTTCGAGATCTACACAAGCATGTGTAAAACTTTACCGGAACTCCCGTATTTTCGACGTGGGTGGTCCAAAATTGGCTGGATGGGCGATTAGAGCAGCTTATTTCCCAGGATATGCGTGCTTTCGGAGTATCTCAAAGATGGCGTACGTCGCCAGTGCTCTGTCATGCTAGGAATGCCCCGAGAGTGCGCCGTGCACAATGCACACAGAACCTAACCTATCAATCGAGTTGGCGAGCGCATGTCCCCTGCGCTTCTATCTTCTCTCACTGGGAACTGCGACGTTTTCAAGACTATTTCGAGCCGTTTGGAGAATGTTATCAGAAATTCCCCGCCACCCCACTCAGGATTAGCTCCAATCTGTCCCAGCGAAACTTTGGTGTGCGCCGTGAACAATGCATACAGAATCGAACCTTTCAATCGAGGGGGGGGGGCAGCTCGTAGACTGAGCGTTTGGGCACTTTTATCAGAAATTTCTTGCCGCCCTACTCAGGAATTGCTTCAAGGCTGTTCAGCAAGCCTTTGGAGTGCGCCATAAACAATGCATACAGAATCGAACCTTTCAATCGAGGGGGGGGGGGGGAGCGACCGCTCGCAAATTGCACGCGAGGGCGTCTTCGGAGCACAATAGCTCTGTCAAGTTGGAACCTTTCGGGTTGCAGCTTGTAGGTCTTGTAGGCAGTCGAAAGTACTGCTAGCACGCCAAAGCAGAATGATTTAGCATAGGAGGGGGCAATGTTATAGGGGTGCGAAAATGCAGGTGAGGCTTGTGTGAAGCATTTTTTTCCGATTTCCGTGGACCACTGCGAGAAGACGCGGGGAGCTAACGGCATCAGAATGCGTATGCGAACAGAGCACTTAAGGTACTTTACGGTGACGGGATCAGAACTTGTTACCTGCCTAAACTGCCTTAGCACCAGCTGCCGTTTTAGGGCAGCGGACTTAGCGGTTGAAGTTTCCTGCCCTCTTACTCGCCCATATTTGGGTTATCGACACTCCCAATAACACCTTTCTGTTCTGCTTGAAAATCGCTATCGAATGCTATCAATATCAACCGATTTTGGCAACATCAATTTTTTGACTGTTTCGCATCGAGGACGAAACCGCGGCGGAAGGACGATGACGTCATCGAAGAATCGATGTCTTCGAGTTGGGCAATGCTTGATACCATTCGATAGAGCTTTTCATGTTGAATTGAATGGTGTCATTTAAGCTGGGAAAGCTGTAATCTGGACGAGCAACAGCGTGGAGAACATCTACCGTTGTTGCGCTAAATTGCACGCGAGGGCGTCTTCGGAGCACAATAGCTCTGTCAAGTTGGAACCTTTCGGGTTGCAGCTTGTAGGTCTTGTAGGCAGTCGAACGGTCTGCTAGCACGCCAAAGCAGAATGATTTAGCATAGGAGGGGGCAATGTTATAGGGGTGCGAAAATGCAGGTGAGGCTTGTGTGAAGCATTTTTTCCGATTTCGGTGGAACACTGCGAGAAGACGCGGGGAGCTAACGGCATCAGAATGCGTATGCGAACAGAGCGCTTAAGGTACTTTACGGTGACGGGATCAGAACTTCTCAGCTGCCTAAACTGCCTTAGCCCCATCTGCCGTTTTAGGGCGGCGGGCTTAGCGGTTGCAGTTTCCTGTCCTCTTACTCGCCCACATTTGGGTTTCCGACACTCCCGGTAATACCGTTTTATTCATAACGAAAAGCTCTATCGAATGGTGTCACTCTCGACCAATTAAAAAAAAATCGATTTTTCGACAATATCGAGGACGTGGGTGCTTTAGGCCGGCCCGCGCCGACGATGACGTCATCGAGAACCGGTATTTTCGAAATTGGACAAATTTCCTCGTGCAAACTTCGTACAAAATTATCTAGGGGTTATCTAGGGGTTAGGGGGTCCGCTCATATCGATAACTGAGGGTGATCGGTGATCTTGACCCGACCACCCTCAAACGGGAAGTAACCTGCTCAAGTCCGCGGAATTTTCAAAAACGGACGTCGGATTCGTAATCAGCGCCCCAAATAACCCCTAGACGATTTTGGACGCAGTTTGCACGAGGAAATTTGGCCAATTTCGAAAATATCGGTTTCGATGACGTCATCACCCGCGCAGCTCGGCCTAGCGCGCCCACGTCCTTGATGGGATATTGTCAAAAAATCGATATTGCCTAAATCGGTCGAAATTGATAGCATTCGATAGAGATGTTCAAGCAGAACAGAAAGGTGTTATTGGGAGTGTCGAAAACCCAAATATGGGCGAGTAAGAGGGCAGGAAACTTCAACCGCTAAGTCCGCTGCCCTAAAACGGCAGCTGGTGCTAAGGCAGTTTAGGCAGGTAAGAAGTTCTGATCCAGTCACCGTAAAGAACCTCAAGTGCTCTGTTCGCACACGCATTTTGAGGCCACTAGCCCGCCGGGTCTTCCCGCAGTGGTCCACGGAAGTCGGAAAAAATGCGTCACGCAAGCCTCACCTGCATTTTCGCACCCCTATAACATTGCCCACTCCCAAGCTATACCATTCTACTTTATCGTACTAACAGACCGCTCGACTGCCTGCAAGACCCACAAGTTGCAGCCGAAACTATTCAAAATTGACAGAGCTATAGTGCTCCGAAGACGCCCGCGCGTGCAATTTAACGCAACAACGGTAGATGTTCTCCACGCTGTTGCTCGTCCAGATTACAGCTTTCCCAGTTTTAATGACACCATTCAATTCAGCATGAAAAGCTTTATCGAATGGTGTCAAGCATGGCCCAACTCGAAGACATCGATTTTTCGAGGACGTCATCGTCCTTCCGCCGCGGCCTCGTCCTCGATGCGAAACAGTCAAAAATTGATATTTCCAAAATCGGTCGAAATTGATACCGCTCGATAGCGCTTTCCATGCTGAACGGAACGGTGCCATTCCGAGTGTCGATGACTCAAGTCTGGGCGAGTAGGAGCGCAAGAAACTCTAACCGCTAGGTTTCGCCGCTCTAAAACGGCAGCTGAGGATAGGCAGTTTGGGCAGCTGAGGAGCTACGAGCATGTCGTCGTAAAGTACCTTAAGCGTTATGTTCGCGTACGCATTTTAAGGCCGTTAGCTTGTGGCGTCTTCTCGCAGTGGTCCACGGAAATCGGAAAAAAATGCTTCACACAAGCCTCACCTGCATTTTCGCACCCCTATAACATTGCCCCCTCCTATGCTAAACCATTCTGCTTTGGCGTGCTAGCAGTCCGTTCGACTGCCTACAAGACCTACAAGCTGCAACCCGAAAGGTTCCAACTTGACAGAGCTATTGTGCTCCGAAGACGCCCGCGCGTGCAATTTGCGAGCGGTCGCCCCCCCCCCTCGATTGAAAGGTTCGAAGGTGGAAGGTGTATGCGTTGTTTATGGCGCACTCCAAAGGCTTGCTGAACAGCCTTGAAGCAATTCCTGAGTTGGGCGGCAAGAAATTTCTGATAAAACTGCCCAAACGCTCAGTCTACGAGCTGTCCCCCCCCCTCGATTGAAAGGTTCGATTCTGTATGCATTGTTCACTGCGCACACCAAAGTTTCGCTGGGACAGATTGGAGCTAATCCTGAGTGGGGTGGCGGGGAATTTCTGATAACATTCTCACGGCTCGAAATAGTCTTGAAAACGTCGCAGTTCCCAGTGAGAGAAGATAGAAGCGCAGGGGACATGCGCTTGCCCACTCGATTGATAGTTAGGTTCTGTGTGCACTGTGCACGGCGCACTCTCAGGGCATTCCTTGCATGACAGAGCACTGGCGACGTACGCCATCTTTGAGATACTCCGAAAGCACGCATATCCTGGGAAATAAGCTGCTCTAATCGCCCGTCCAGCCAATTTTGGACCACCCACGTCGAAAATACGGGAGTTCCGGTAAAGTTTTACACATGCTTGTATAGATCTCGAAGAGGCGAATCGAATGGTATCAACCTTTATTCAAGTAACCTAAAACTGAAGGAGTTATGAGCGTGCGACGCTTTGCGACGCCATGTTGGCGTTTTTTCGCCCACTTTTGACCGTGCGGCGCGAGCGGTATTGTATGCGTGACGGAGCATCTGTAATAAATATAAAAATAATAAAAATAAAAATGCAGAATAAAAGGGGGAGGGAAAGTAACCGACCGTAACTGTTGGACAATTATTAGCATCATGTTTGGCATCCCAAATTTATGCTTAGACGAAGTTCGGGTCACGGTATGTCGTGCCACATTTGTGCGGCGTGCTTCGTCCCGCGGGCAAGACACGCGAAAATTAATCTCGTCCTCAAAGTGTTAAACCATTACATAGGCCAATTGCGGATTCAGATTGCCTCCACCACATTCTGTAGCAGTATAATGCCTGGCGCATTCCCAAAAGAAGATTGAATACCGCTGCCCTCAATTTTCTTTTATGTTGTGAGTGGCAGCATGTGGTGATGTAGTCTATGGAAACAACGACTGTCGCTCCGACCCAAGGCTCTTTGTTCTGGATCCGATCCACCCAAGCTAACAAAGTCTTCCCTCCCTCAGGTGTTGAATAACCAGCACTATATCTGTCCGATTGGGAAAAATTGTTTAAAGCTGGTTTTTACCCTTTATCGTTCATATCCGAATGAGAAAGTAAACTTGAGCTAGCTTGCCTTTTAACGTTTAAGATCTGCCTTCAGCTCAGTTATCAGTTCTTCTTTAACGTGCCCCCTTTTTTCTTCAATTTTCTCTCCGCGAAGACGGCTCGCTTCCAGCAGATCCGCGCAATTTCCGTGAGGGTCTCTGAGAATTCTCACCATGGCACGTCTTCTGCCCCGGGCTCCAGCGCTCCTCCTCTTCCTCGCCGCTTTGTTTCTAGGCCTCCGCCGGCTAATTGATCCAGCAGCATTCATCTCATTCTTAGGTGAGGAGGCCGTTCAGGGGCGCCATCGATCTCGTCCGACTCGTGTCGCCGCTTCTCCGCGCTCCGCACGCTCTCTGCGGCCTACTCCTTCAGGGCCCCTTCTGGTTTTCTATTGCATCCAGTGCATTTTTGCCTCCACCCCACCACCTACTTCCTGGCACTGCGTCTCTTTGCTGTGTATAAGGCTCCGCTCTTCGGCAAAAGTCCACGCCAGTCTTGCTCTCCTTCTGAACGAGTTTTCCACGATGTGACTCGCCACCCAGTTTTCGGAAGTTTTGCCTCCTCTTCATCCCTATTTATGGTCATTGCTTTTTGGCTAGTGCGACGATGAGCTAGCCAAGTTTGGAACCTGAAAAAGTGCGCGTTTAGTCGAAGGTCAATCAGTTGGTCCACCAGGACAAGCTTTCAGTTACGCGATCAGCCGTAACAAGAGCTGTGCTTCACTTGTGTTTTTAGATGATACATTTAAATTCTGTGACAGCTTGCTTGCTTATTTTCCTTCTGCTCGTAGTTGCACTGCGAGTGAAGTAGCGATGCACTATTTTGCTATAGATTTACGGCTATTTTTCGAATGCAAGTTTTTAAAGTCAAAGCAACATGACGACGGCTATATCACTGTCAACATTTCCAGTTTATAAGGGAGCGCCTGCTGATACTCTAAATAGTGAATGAAATTGAGACCTAGCGCAGGAAATGAAGATGTGGCGCACATTTTTCGCCTCCACTGCCAAAGGGCAATGGAGCGGTATCAGGTTTCATGAGCTATTTCGTTCAATTGAAGGCAAGCTGTATGGCAAAATCTACGATTTGAAAGCCTGCCACTCGCAGAATAAATCGGTCACTCTTTAAGCTTTGCTGTAAAGTATTCAATATGTAAATTCACGCATATGAAATACGTCACTTTAAGCAACTGCTAGTGCAGAGCCAAGCACTCCTGAGGACATTTGCTTTATCCACTTGCAACATTGACGTTCTGCGCAAGCTCATTCTGTTTTCAGAGTGCTGCGCATAGTTTTGATTTTTGTAACGAATCCAATTGGCACATACATGCATACATACACACACACACACATACACACACACTTTAGTTCTCTGCAAGATGACCCATGGTAGGTCTTCATTATCGAAAATCTAGCAGGCGATTCCGCTTTAGTCTCACCTGTAGCTTTTGCATTTTGCAGAACCATCTCAAAAACAAACAATTAATTGAATATTGGCTATGCATCCGCCCGTGCGTACCGAGTGGTCCAAGTTCGGGTCATTCTTAGGCCAGCAAAGCCTTTCATTTCACCGAGATCGAGTATTTGCCATGTGTCCGGGAAGGAAAAGAAGGACTTGTTGATTGATTACTCACCGCAAGTCACTGAGACGCACTCGAACGGTCTCCACGATATATCGCAAAAGTAGAAAGCGTGATCAGCCCCACATAAGAATTGATTAACGCCGGCATTTATCGATTAATTTTTACTTTTTCCTTTTGAATAATTTTAACCTCTATTTCGTCTTGCCAGCATACACTGCATGTACATACACTCGTTGCAACTCGATGAGCCCTATTTTTTGAAAAACGCTCTTATTTCGATTCCTCTTCGTGTAGTTCTTAAGTGCGAATTTTGTGGATGACATCTGTGAGAGGCTTTCACTTTTTGAATTTCTTTTGAGCCTGAAAGACTGCTTTTCCATTTCACATTTCATCTGATCTTGATTGGTGAATGATATGAATAATTAAAAAGACATTAATTTTCGTAAGTACTCACATGCACGCACGTGACGACATGCACGTGACGCTTCCTCAAAATGAATTATTGACAAAAAAATCATGCGTTCAACTATCTCAGAGGTTCGTTAGACGCGTGGTAGCGCACTCGCAGGGATCGTGCGTCTACAATCAAGGTTTTTGGTCCAGATTTCCCGTTTAGGCAAATCAAGCCTTCCATCTCTACGGAGGCAATGCGTTGATACCAAACTTCTCTGGAAAGGGTAAAACACTGACCTGACGATGACGCTGCCACCGCAAGTCACGGTGCCCGCCAGATATGCATTCATCATTGCCACATCCTGTTGAAGTACATTGCGTGGCGCATCTTTTGCAGGAATAGATTAACGTCGTCCTTTTTATTCCAAATCTTGCTTAAATCAATGGAGGAACAAGTGCGATTGGGTGTGCAAGAAGACAACGAAACCTTATTTAACTGATAAAACACATTACAAAACATGTGAAATCAACACCAAGCAAATTCACAGCACACAGCTCGAGTTAGAGGAAAGCTGGTCGCTATCCAATGAAAAAAAAAACTAGCAGATATCAACTTCAACTTGGCTGCGGAACTGTTCGTGACTCGGCGAGATAGGTGCGACCTGCTCTGACAGTACAGAATTGCACACGCATCCTGGTTTTGGGACGCTTAAGACTTATTTAAAAACCGGACCTCTACATTAGGAAGCGAGGAAATTTTGTAGAGCATAGATGCCTAAATTGTGCAGCAGTCTGTCAACTGTCGATTCGATCTGTCGATTGATATATGATAGACATAGATGATAGATAAATGTTTCTTATGGAAGAATTAGGAATTTTTGAATTAAAAAAACCGTCAATCCTTACAAGCAGCTTTCTTGTGTAATTATTGTGAACCTTCTCAATAGCATATATATCTTCTTCGTGCTAGGGCTAAGTATGTCCCGTTGAACTGGCTTCTACTGTCAGAGGAAAACGCGTTTAATTTGCTTTGACATGGAGAGATTTACTCCTAAGTAAAAGTGCTTTAAAGTTAGAAAAGTTCTGTTCCTAGCCAGCTTACACCTCGAAAAAATATGCTCAGAAAAATTCAGCTTGTCGTCATATTAGATCGAGACTTGATACTCTTGATCATTTGCAAATTCTGGGAATAAGTACTGGACATTCTGGTGCGAAAAGAAAAACCCGTTGCACAGAACAAGTGCAGATTCTCACTACCTAAACATTGCAAAGGCAGAATTTTGCCCAGAAATGGTTACGGCACTGCTTAACGGTAGTTTGCTTCTTCAGAGCCTTGCAATCCCACTATGCAAGGCAGAAGACATAGACCTGGCCGCAGCTGTAGGTCTTGAGATATAGTGATATTGTCCAAGAGACATGACAAAGACCATCGGTGCGACAGTCTGCCGCTGTCTGCGGAATCGACTTAGACATTCAGAACTAACAATAACTACAGTCACAGTAGTCCCTCCTAAATCTCCTAGAAATGAGTAAGGTTAAATGCCGAACCACTCCGAATTTGTCGCCTGCAGAAGCTAGATGCTAGAATCTCGTGCCAGTGGAACTTTAGCCTATTATCATGCGTATCATCAATGAGAAATATTTGATTTCGACAGGTTTTTCTTGTGTCGCTGAGCTGATTTTGAGAGAAGACCTTTTAGTTGAAATATGGTGGCCTATAGCCGACGTTATTTTTGGAGCAACCTGGCGCGTAGTTGATGATATTGTCGATATGATTCACATTTCGTTTCGCCCACCCAACGGTTGGTTAACGTAGGGAAAATTGTACGATCATGTGATGACGAATATCTACAGCAATAGCAGTACATCCGTATTTTGGTAGCTTTTCGTTGCACTGATAGTTTCCTCACCATCAGAATTCTTCTACGCACACCGGTTGGACTAGAGAATACATTTCACGTGTAAATGTGAATTATTAGTTAGGCTTCTAGCTTCCTTTTTCTCTTATTCATGTATAGCAGCAGCTACTAGACGTCTCACTGACAGCAATGTTTAACAGGTAGAGCATCCCCTTCCTGGCTGACGCTCGGTGCTCCACTTACTCCCTTTCCTTTCCACTGTTGCTTCCGAGGTCTAAGACGAAATGCCACTTCCTTGTGTTCATGAGTAATTGCGGTAACGTCATAACAGTTCTGATGACGTCTGCAGGTTCTCACTGCAATATGACCCGTAATGTGGAGAGCTCGCCGCTGGCGTCAGTATTAGATTGAATTTCTGACCGATGTGCTGCCAATTCTGGCCGCGTTCCGCAATTACACGGCTTTTCATCAATTTTCTCGCTCGGTGTTGTATTTTTGCACGTGCAATAGCGAGGAAAAACCCGCCAAACAGCTCAAGTGTATGCCATAACGCGCCCTTCAATCCTCATTTCTTACCACGAAATGAAGTAGTGGAGCACTGCACGTTAAAAGTTTTCGATAGTGAAGAAGCCAAGTTAGATGTCTGAGTTGGTTCATAAATTTAGCGTTATAAATCTAAGTAAATTTTGAACTTTCCTGCTCGGAGAGGGGCATCTAGTGATCGCGACTCCAGTCCCTTCCTTGAGTTTCCACGAGACCTTCAGGAGCTGTCCCGTGATGCGAGGATTTTACCTAAATTCACGGGATGTGCTTGTATGATATGGGATGATGTACCCGGTTGACACTTTAAGGTTGCCCACTCCCGGCTAGGATAGATCCGCAAATTTTATTTCGATCACTAATAATTTTCTACTTCTACCATACTGCACCCCGCCCCTGTCTTTTGGTTTTTACTGCGTCGGTGCACTTCTCTCCAGCAAAACATAGAGGTCGCCGCCTCCCAGAAATTAGGGGTCATCGGATCTTTTTTTTTCTCCAAGTTACTGGATGATACCTACACCATTGGATAGATTTCTCAGAGTGGATTTCGATGATAACATTTTTTTTTGAATAGGCCACTTTGAAGGGAGTTATGTGGAAACGGCGAATGCGGCGGTTTTTGCGTCCATTCCGCCCAAAAACCAAAAGAAAGGAGCGGTATTGTCCTTCAAAGTCGGTTGGATGAAAAGGATAAACGACTGTGTTAGTCATAACCTATGTGGATTATGTTTCTGCAGGATGTCACGGATGCTACTTGAACTGGCTAATTCCTCTGGTACCAATTTACCGACTGTGAAAGGATGGAAGGCTTGATTAGCCTGAGTGGGAAACCCGATGTAGGAACCTGTAATTGGGTGCTCACAGTCACGAATTAAACCGGAATATGAACAACAGATTCTGCAATTCTGCGGAAACACGTTCTGCGGAAAAAGAACTCCACTGCGTTATTGCAGGACAGCTGGTACTTCCTCCGACTTCTCCCAGAATCGGTTCGGTTAGGCTAATCGCTAGTTTTTTATATTAACATAGTGCGATCTTATAGCAGAAGCACATTCAATGCCGGGTGGTAGCACACTCGTAGGGGGCGTGCACCCCGAATCAGGGTTCTTGGTCCAGGCTTCCCGCTTAGGCCAACCAAGCCTTGCATCTCAATTGGCTCAGACTTCTATGAGCTAACACTGACATGTCGCTCGGTTGACCACCTCTAGTCTTTGACCAAAGGCCAAAAGCGCCGTCGAACTGCCTCCTTCTATAGAGTAAGACTGTGCGAGTCAAAAAGGGCTTGTTTAACGGGGACTTCTGTTCTTTATCCTGTATATATATTTATATTTAATAACAGTTGTACACTATTATTATTTATTTATTTATTGTAGTATTAAACCCGACATGTTAGACGCCCAAACCTTTTGTTCATTTAATGTTCAGTTGACATATTTATATGTATTATCTTAGAATTTTACAGAGCATAAAAAACTTGTTCTGGGTTTTTTGTAATTTGCTACTGTTTTCTTCTTCTCAGAAAAACCGCATAGAGAGCACAGAACCACCGCTCTGGTGAAATAGGTGCCTAGTGATGCAACTTCTTTTTTTGCTTTTCCTTTTCGTATTTCTTGGCCCTGGATTTTTTTTCACGTTGTTTTCTCCCTTCCTGTTTGTACAGTTTCTTCTTTGCCCGTTTCGCTCATGAAGTATTACATGAAGAAGATTTTCCATTCATTCACTGATCAGCAGCCATTTAGACTTTTAAATGTGTGATAGTCACCTGACGTCCACTGGAAGGAGCTGCTTCCGGTTTCTACAATGACTTCGAACATTTGAATGCCATCGGACAGGTTCTTTGCCCAGGATGGGATTAGAAAGAACAGTGTACGCTCTGACCTCTTCAACAAGGAAGACAAACATCAAGATGAACAACTATTGTATGAAGGAAGTCTAACTTACGAGAGAGACAGAGACACAGGGAAGCAGGAGTGTTGCCATCTCCTAGCTTGGTACAACCTCTGTGCCTTTCCTAGCTCTAAAAATGGTGATCCCTGGTCCACCAATTTTTCCCGTCGATGTTCTTTAGTCACGTTATTTTATCCACTCCACACTTTTTGAACATCCAAGCAGCCTTCGGACACTAAGCGCTTGCTTTGAATTCGTTGAATGCCTTTTCGAGAGGTGTAGAGCCATAGTTATTTTGTTCGCGGAAAAGGATTGTAGAATATAAGTGGTGATGTCTATCAGAAAAGCATTTAGTGGGACGCAGCGCAGATGTGCAATATGGCATGTATTCACCCGAGAATGGAGAAAATCATTGTAATTGAGCTACATATATAGCGCTCTTCTTTTAAAGTCCGTTACAAAATCGTCCTCCTCAACACCCCGGGATTTAATGACGCTACCTTCTTTCACCTTGCTTCTCCAGTGTTTATTGTGATTGAATAAGTCCTTAATAGACAAGGAAATATAGTGAGAATCCGATCCAATAGAATGGAGATTCAGCTTAAGGGTTACATATTCAAAGCAGTGACCAATAATCAGACTCTCGCAAGTATGGGGTGGAAAGTTATACATAATAAAAGATAAAGAACGACGTCATTCGATCTCTTTGCGCGTCACGATGCGTCACCATTCCATGTACTTCTACGAGATGTCGTCGAGGCAGTTCGAGTGCGTTTTTGACTTATGCAGTGACTTGCTGTGGCCAGCCCGATGAGCAAGTCAGTGTTCTATCCGTCGCAGGCATGTCTCTTACCAATTCCCCAGCCCCAGAGAGATAAAACAGTTGTTTGGCCTGGGCAGGAAATCCACACCAGGAACCTGAAATCATTGTCTGCGACAGCCAGCAGCTCCTCCGACTGTGCTCCTTGTCGAACGGTCGCATCGTATCGCATAGTTTGTAGAAAACCTGAGGACGAAATTTTCTAGATCTCGTCTTCTTGATTCGGCAGTTCATGTTTTCCAAGACGGTACAATGGATTTCTTCCTGCCTTCCTATGTATGCAGTGATTTCACACGAACACAAAAATAATTTTGCCGCCATGCGAAATGCGAAGAGCGTTCCTGCTCTGTGTATCATATCAACGCTGACTGCTCTCCTGAAATTGAATTTTATGTTAATGCTTTCCTTCACGGCCTGCTTCTTTGCTACCTGCTCTAGACAGGCTTCTTCGTTGGCACTCTCTGCAGGCTCCTGGAACCAACAAATTCATGGAATCGTGCTTTGCTATGCATCCTGCTGCCTCCTGCGACCTATATGGGCTAGGATTGGTGGCAGCGGGTCCAGCTATCCCTTACTAATGCTCTCAGGTTTTACTCCTTTGCAATACCCCACCTTGCAATTTATCTCCCGAGTTCGGCGTTTGCCCATTTTGCCTTTCATGATATGCAGCTGTGCTTGGAGAGTTGAGGTACTGCTTCGAGGAAATGCCTTTACCTTCGATCACTTCTCATAACTGTTCTTTTTTCTGCATTTTCCATCTTCTCGCTCATCCTTCATAGGATTTTGTTCAGTTTGCCGTTTGTTTTACGGTTTTCGCTTCCCACTTATGCTTGTTTTGGTACGTCTTCGCAGACGTATTTATTTAATAAATAAATAAATTAATTAATTAATAATGCGTATTTCCTACGAAAAAGTCATTGTAATTTCAGTCTCGCTCAGCTCTTCAGAGATTCCCCGAAATATCTATGAAAATTTCAAGATTTGTTTTCGGCTGTACGAGAGCAACTTACACGACGCGAAGCGAAGTAGACCGCGGACTCCAGTGACCGCGCCGTGGAGACCCAAGTGCTAGGTGATGCCATGGGGGTGGGGCGGTTACTAGAAGAAGAGTCACGTGGTGAAGCAAAAGTTTCGCTCCTAGCGTCTGCGAACAAGCCTCATGGTCTACAGCAAACAACATCAGGACTCCCAAGGGATCTTTGCCTGTACGCCACGAGGAAATCAAATTTGTCGCTTAGAAATCTCGTACAGTTCCGCCGTCAGTTTGCAACTCTAATGTGTTTTCGTATGTCTAAAGATTTCAGCAAGCTGTAGCCCTCAAGCTGCATTTGCATTTGTTACCGGTCGCACATACATTTCTGGAAAATACATATAATGCTTTTTAATTTTCGAAGGTTTGGTTGCTTCCTTCCTTTTTTCTGTGTGTAACGGATCGTCAGCGAAGCTCAGAGCTCCACAGCTTTTGCACTCTGCTTTTTATAACTTTCCTTAATACTGTCACTCCAGCGTGTTCGACTTCTCCTGTGACGTTAACGGCATGTTTCTTCTGTTTTCAAAGGAGCGAGGTTTCTGAGGTATCTGCCACCGCAGCAACATCAGTGTATAGAATGATTAAGTGGGAGTAGACGAGAAACAGCACACGACTTGGCTAACGAACCATCACACTTCTGAGCTTGGAAGAAACCTCTGACTAGAAGTTCACTAAGGATAAAGGATAAGGATAAAGGACGGCGGTGGCGATGTCCGTTCCTCCACGTGGTGCCACTGGAAACTACTCGCTCTGCGAGTTAAGCCGAACACGGACACTCGATTGCAGGCGACAGGCCCTTGTGACAGGCCGGCCTACGAAGACCCATGTCACATCACATGGTGTATGACAGCTCAAGTGTTTCGAGATAGTGCTACGGCGTCCGCGGGAGCCGACGCGCACTCGCAGAGCCCGGCGAGTGTGAGAAGTATGCGAGGGTCCCTGATGCGAGGACGGCATCGGGGGGCAACTGAGCTAGTCCGAAAGTCCCGTAACGTAAGCAGGACCCGCGTGGCTACGCTGAATGTGGGTACGTTGACGGGCCGCTCGTGCGAGTTGGTTGAAGCACTGGAGCGTAGAAGAGTTGATTTCTGTGCGGTGCAGGAGACGAGGTGGTCCTGCCGCAAGTCAAGGGATATAGGACGTGGCTTTAAGGCCGTTCTATGTGGAAGTCCCAGGACCACCAGTGGTGTCGGAATAATCGTCTCCGAACGATTTCGTGACTCGATTGTAAGCGTCGAGCGCTTTGACGATCGATTGATGAAGATCGTTGTCGCCGCTAAGGAGCGACTCTATCACTTCTTCTCAGCGTATGCTCCGCAGACTGGCTGCTCGGATCAAGCCAAGGAAGAGTTTTGGAGCCTGCTTGATGAGAAGACAGCAGTGGTACCGTCGAAAGATGTCATCATAGTCGCTGGTGACCTTAATGGGCACGTAGGTGCTACGAAAGACGGGTACAGCTGTCATGGTGGGTTCGGATACGGATCACGTAACGCCGATGGTGAGCGCATTCTTGAGTATGCGGAATCGCATAATCTCACCATTGTGAACACCGTTTTCCGAAAACGCGACTCCCACCTCATCTCATACTATAGTGGGAGCTCCAAGTCTCAGATAGACTTTGTCCTTGTGAGAGATCGCGACCGGAGTCTTGTAACAGACGCGAAGATCGTGCCGTATGAGACGGTCGCCCCACAGCATCGACCGCTGATCTGCACTTTGAAGATCGCCCCTCCGAGGCTGAAGCAGGTTGAGCGATGCGGTGCAGCTAGAATTAAGTGGTGGCGAATCAGAGAGAAGGAAGCAGCTGTGATTTCTCGCGTGCGGTTACCGACAGTCACGACTGTCGACGAAACTTGGAAGAAGGCGACCGACGCGATTCGTCAAGCTGCACAGTCAGAACTCGGCATTACGAAGCCTGGGCGACGGAAGGTCGACAAGCAGACATGGCTGTGGACAAACGACGTGAAAGCGAAGGTTCGAGAGAAGAAGTCGCTCTATCACGTGTTTCTCGGCGAAAAGACAGCCGATAACTGGCAGAAGTACCAAGAAGCGAAGAAAGCTGCAAAGAAGGCCGTGGCTGTTGCGAAAGCCACTCATTATGGAGATGTCAACGAGAAGCTCGAGTCTCGTGATGGTGAGCGGTATCTGTACCGACTTGCAAAGAATCGCCATCGCCAGACCGAGGACATCGAGAAGTTCTTCGGCATCAATGATGAGAACGGCCATCTTCTTACGGACCGCAAGAAGGCATTGAAGCGATGGCGCGATTACTTTGAGGAAATCTCTACGGTAGAATTTCCTCATCCAGCCATCCCTTCAACGGCTCCAACCCACGGCCCCGTTCAGAAAATCACCGTGGAGGAGACTGAAGCGGCTTTGAAGAAGATGAGGCCAGGCAAAGCGACTGGGCCCGATGACGTGGCAGCTGATTTGTGGAAGTCCAAGTACTGGTACCCTGCTGAGTGGTTGGCGAAGTTCTTTAATCAGGTTGTGGCGGAGAAGAAAGTGCCTGAGTGTTGGCGCCAAAGTACGACGATCCCGATTTGGAAGAAGAAGGGCAGTCCTGCAGACTGCTCCAATTACCGTCCGATTCGTTTGCTTCCGCACAGCATGAAGATCTTTGAGCGAATTGTCGATGGACGAATTCGGGACATCGTCCAGCTGTCCAGCAATCAGTGCGGCTTCGTGGCTGGTTGTGGCACCGTTGATGCCATACACGCCACTCGCCTCCTGATAGAGAAGCATCGCGAGAAACAGAAGGCAGTGCATATCGCCTTCCTCGACTTGGAGAAGGCCTTTGACCGCGTACCGCGTGAAGTGATATGGTACGCCTTGCGACATCATGGAGTTCCCGAAGAGCTCATAGAGTGGGTACGAATTCTCTACTCTTGTCCAAAGAGTCGAGTTCAAGCTGCAGCTGGAACCTCGATGGAGTACCCCATCTCTGTCGGGGTGCACCAGGGTTCTGCGCTTTCCCCACTCCTCTTTGTTGTCGTCATGGATGCCATCACACGAGATCTTCAGAAGCCCGTCCCTTGGACGTTGCTTTATGCCGATGACGTGATGCTCGCTAGCGAAGATAAAGGAGAACTCGAGCGAGAGTTGCAAGCTTGGTGTGATCGCTTGGAGCGGTTTGGACTCAGATTGAACGTGAAGAAGACCGAGTATTTAACGACGGACGTTACCGAGTCCACCTCCATCAAGGTTAACGGCATCGAGCTTCCACGCACTGCGGTCTTTAAGTACCTGGGATCAGCAGTCGCGTCTGACGGCAAACTGATGGTCGAAGTGAATTCACGCGTGAGTGCAGCTTGGTCCAAGTGGCGCTCGTTGACTGGGGTGCTCTGCGATAGGAAGATACCGGAGCGCTTTAAGTCAAAGATCTACAGGGCAGTCATCCGGCCAGTAGCGATGTACGGCGCTGAGTGTTGGCCTGCGACCAAGGAAGTTGAAACGCGCCTCAGCGTCATGGAGACGAAGATGCTGCGCTGGACGGCTGGAGTCACGCGCATGGACCGCATCCGAAACGATGCCATTCGGCAGAAGTTCGGTGTCGCGCCGATAGCGGACAAGATGCGCGAAGCTCGCTTACGATGGTACGGCCACGTTCTGCGTGGAGAAGAAGACAGCGTCCGCAAGATAGGCCTTAACTTCGAGGTAACAGGAAAGCGGCCTAGAGGGCGCCCGAAGCAGCGCTGGGCTGATACGTTACATACGGACTTGAAAGCGGCTGGTGTCCACCCTGATCTAGCGCTGGATCGGGAAAGGTGGCGTCATGACACCAGAATAGCGGACCCTGCTACGAAGCGGGACAGACGCTGAAGAAGAAGAAGAAGAAGAAGAAGATAAAGGACGGCGTTAGTCAATCCCTTCTGGGATGCGCCAGCGCATTCTACTTCTACGGGACGTCGTGGAGGCGGCATGAATGCGTATTTGGCCATACAATGACTTGCGGTGGCCAGCCGATGAACAAGTCAGCGCTTTATCCTTCCCAGACAAGTCTGGTACCAATTCACCGACCCCGGAGGGATGGAAGGCTTGGTTGGCCTGGGCGGGAAATCCGAACCAGGAACCTGGTATCGGGTGCACGCGACAGTCGCGCCTCCTCCGACTGCGCTACACGCGCCCCCCAATTTTAGTATATGTTCAGGAATGAACAGAAGTTCACTAAGATGAGGATAAATCCTGAAATGATCGAAAGAGATCAAAACCAAAAGAGAATCATAGCTCCCAGAGGCTGGGGGCATAGAGGAGACAATGATACTGATCTTACATTTACTCCCTACTGACAACTTTATCATTCTTTGTAAATCATACAGCTTATCAGAATGTTTTTTGGCTCTCTCAACACCAAGGCCAGTCCGCAAAAAAAAAACGCTGTGTGGTAGTACTCTGCTTAGGAATATCAAGCGCTTCTAAAATCCTTCTTTATTGGGTGTGTTCCCCTATCATACGACGTAGACGTGGAAAAATACCACGTAGTTCCATTTTCTCAGAGTGTGGTAGAGAATTAAGGATCTGTTGTTCGTCTTACGGCATACATCGCGATGAAAATTTGTGATTGTGTACGACATTCCATGCCGCTTCGCACCGCAGTCCCGAAGACTGATCGTTAACTTGGATTTCCTGAGCTGGAGCTGATGCAGATGCAGCGCTATTGAAGACAATAACTTTTCTTCGCCCTACACGCTTGAGACAGTGAAGAAATGACTAGAATTCAACAGTTGTTCACCAAATTAAGCAGCTGGTCACCAACTCTTTATCACGCACTTCTGTGCTTCCAAAGGCGGATTTTTGCCTTACCTCATGAGCTCTCGCGATTGCTTCTCCGTACATTTTCTGTAGGATATGACGCTAATGGCATGTTTCTTCTGTTTTCAAAGGAGCGAGGTTTCTGAGGTATCTGCCACCGCAGCAACATCAGTGTATAGAATGAATAAGTGGGAGTAGACGAGAAACAGCACACGTGTACCATTGATCACATTTCCGTGTACCATTGATCACATTTCCTCCTCACCAAACGAATACCAAGTCATATTAATCCTCTGTTTCTCACGCAGTACCACTGAGACAAGGCCGCGAGTGGAGCAGTTGCCACTAGACCAGATCTTGCACGAAGCGACTGTAGATGCTCACCGCGTCCGAGCGGTCCTTACCTGCCAACCCTAGGAATTGCGAACTTCTACCCGAATTTTCTGGAAGGACAAAGGACTCCCTTAGTTATCTACTCACCATGCAGGGCATTCTATAGGGCAAATGAACATCCGAATTTTTCTGCGATATCTGATAAGAGTACAATGCGTGGCACCTCTCAACCGAAAAATGATTAGTAACGATTTTTTATTTGATTCTCATTCTCCCTTTCTTCAACAGGATATTTTCCTCATTCCATGCATGCTTCAGTATTGTGCAGTGCAACGCCTTCGCCCACTAAGGCTGCTCTGTCCATCGAAACCCCTTTCAAAAGCATTGGGAAGCACAACAACAATAAAAAGGATAACAACAACGTTTAATGCCTTCAGACGCAAACCAGTACCGGATGAGGAGCTTGAATCGTCCTCATCAAAAAGTTCCTATGGATTTTAAACAGAAAAGAATGTGGCGAGACGTCGTAGAACAAAGAACTAGCCCACACTATGGACTTATTTAAATTGTCCTCTGTTTCGTTTAAATTTCGCTCAAGGAATTAACGGAATATATTAGAAATTTGACGAGACTTTGACAGATTTCTTTTTTTGTAATTAGCAATGAATTCACCTAATTTGCTATTCTTAATCTAGTAACGTGTGCAGGAAAATTCCCCAAAAGTAATCACCAGAAGAATGAAAACCCTGGGGAAAGCAATGATATAAGGATGCAGTAGGGCGCCCTTGAATTTGAGGAGAAACCCTGCACGTGGCGCTGTGCTGCTGCTATGTTCCACCATCAGTCCCTGAGCTCGTTCGTCACTTATCATGAAGCAGATTTGGGGACCTCCGGTGAATTCAGGAGGAGCTGGAGTCGGGATCGAGATGTACAATTTTTACGTCAAACTGAACTCTTGGAGAATCGACGCCTGCGTCATTCAGTTTCAACTGGATGTTCTCTAGGAAGGCTAAAGCAATTCGTCCATTTCAAAAATTCTCTGTGACTTTTTGTAAGTTTTTAAGTCGCTTGTCACAAAAACTCAACGCAGAGAAATGTTATAAATTTTTTTAGGAAAAGCTTAGTGCGAGGAAGCAGCCATATTTCTAAAGCACATTGAAAAATTGCTGGTTTTTGCTCTTAAAGCAGCACAAAAATATTTTGACAGCTAAAATAAGAAAATCATAATCAATCTAATTATTGTAATCCGGACCCTGTCTTCACGTTTTAAGGCAAACTAATTAAAAAATTCTATAGAAAATCAGAGTTCATCATTCAAATCGAAAGCCCATCTTGACCGTTCTAAAGAAAATTTAGTTTAATTTGGAAAACAATCGTTTTTGTGTGTGATGTGCTTAGTTTGATTTTTGAAGCGTTTAGTTTTCTTTAAAAGTGTGCAGTGTAACATAGACGTGGTCTATAAATCGGCTCCACTGAATTTTTCACTAGAGCACAGACAACAGTATTTGCATCGAACTTCAGCGATTTGGAAATGGAATGGAATGTGCCCCCTTGATTTCGTTAATTCCTGTGAAATCAGTTTTTATTGGAAACATTAGATTCGTTACCTGCTCCTTGGCAAAAAATATAGATTTTGATATTTTTACTTTGACTAATAAAGTTGTTTAAGCTGATTTATAGCAGTTTGGAGTAAGAGGTCCGTTTCGACGATTAATTTTGCGACAGCTTACTAGAAGAGGGGAACTCGTGAAGCACCAAGACGATTATTCACTACGACCTCTTTTCTATCCGTCTCATCCTTCGTTCAGCCCTTACAGTAAGTTGTATGCTTGCAATGTGCAAACGTTTCACATATGCGCATAATAAGCTTGAAACCTGAATTCCCGTTTTAGATTGTCTTTTTTGGCACACCTTGGCACCGGAAATGTGGATTATATCTGTCATAGACCGTGTAATTCACCTCAGGAGGAAGTGAACACTCAGTATATTATTTCCTTCTTCTTCTTGCCATTCACCGGAAGAAAGGTGAGACTTAAGGGAATGAAAGGCTGGTTCGTCAGACCATCGGAGTTTTGTGGCGCTGTGATCACATGTGCTAGCACATTTGCATGCATTATGGCGTGCGACCGCGACCGCCAAACGTTCTCGGAATTTGGGATGAAATTTCACATCGACAGCACACGCTGTTCATTGGACTCCGCTGATGCCTTGCCTATGCAGCTGTAATTCCCGCTGATTTATTCATCTTTATATTTTATTCAGCGCATTACCATAAATTCTCTATGGCGAATTCAAAAAGAGTTGACGCATTTCTTTCAAACAACGAGCGCGGAAACCTATCCTTGTCTAACCTACCTTCCGATGTCTCGTTTGCGCTGCGTTTTTACTCATGTTACAACTCTTTTTTTAATCATTTGAAGCCAAAAAAGGTCGTGTATTTTTATAAAAAAAGGCCTTGCCGTTTCGCTGACTCAAAAGTAACGACTTCTTTATGTTTTTTTTTTCAAATCCGCATGTTTGTACAAACCGCAGTGCCGCAAAATAGAAAAATTGCCTTTTAGTCGTTTGTCCTGCTATGTAGCCCAATTTTTGTAACGCATTCAGAAACTACTAGAAATCAGCAGATCTCCATAATGTTGCTGCTAAATTATCTTTAGGAATAAATGGTGAAAAAAGAATAAAAGACGGTGCCAACCAGTACCTTCTGGGATACACATTCACTTCTTCAGGATAAGGGATAACGATAAAGGGCTTAAGTACAGTGTTACTCGGTTCGTCTTGGATGAGGCACCCACTCTAATTCTTGGAGAGTTTTGGAGGCGATTTGAATGCATATTCGGCCTACACAACGAATTGTGATGGCCAGCCGATTAAGAGCTCAGTAGTTTATCCTTCTGAGGCATACCAGTTCACACTAGCACTCCTGACGAACACACTCCCGAATCGTTGCCATATCATTTAGGCGCGCGTTGGCTATGGAGCGCGAAATCCTCCATTCCTAGCATCACACAGGCGAACCTCTCGTCGCGCAGAGAACGCAGAATTCTGCGGTTCTTGCTTCTCGAACAGCGCAGGACCAGGCAAGGAAAGGGATTCTAGGGTGGGTGCCATCCAAGCTGCTCGTGCAGAAACTGCTTCCATCGTTCAAGGGAAGTCCGCGGATGGGTTCTGCGCTCTTCGAGCGACGAAAACCATACTGCTGGAAAAATGCGCAAAAACGCTTCAAAGTTCCATGCGCGTCGAAGCTCCTCACCATCAGATCCAAAGTAATCAGCTGAAATGCAAGTCTGCCACAACGGTGGGGAACCCAATCCCTCCCTCACATCAAGCGAAATCACTATCCACAGCACCATGATCCGCTTGCCAGGAGGGCCATCGCGGACGCACAAGAGATCGATCGAATGTCAAGGTGGACGCCGACGTGCGATCTCTAAACTAGGAAGAACAGCTTCCTATCACGTTTCCGCGCCCATCGCTACCCGGTATACGGTAGCCATTCGGGGCTGAATTCGTCAGAATTGTTTCACACCTGTTCACCGACCCTGAAGGGGTGGAAGGTTTTTGGTTGGCCTGGGAGGAAAATCCGAACCAAGAATCTGGTATCCGACAGCCCACATCTCCACCGACTGCGCTCCACGCTCCCGGCTTTGTGGTTTCACAAATAAATTCCATAAATAAATAAACAATATGAGACCATTACTTTTCAAATATAATTAGTTTTTTTCCAGTGTTCCTTATCGATATTCTGCAGATGCATCAAAATTTTCAAAAATGAGGCACTTGAGTATGAACCCATATCTAGATTTTGCGAAGGCTGCGTCAGCTGCTTTCAGATCCTTCAGCTGGTCTTGGTCACAACAGCACTTCACTGATTAGCTTCCTCACGTGGTCAAGAAAGTAATTGGTGGTCGCAGTAAAATATAGCGACAGGGCGAATGGTTGCTTCGTGCCAGGAAAACCTGGTATGTGAGCGATTCATTAGAAACACCAATTCCTTCAAGGTTCATTAATTCGACCCTAACACGATTAGTTGAATGTTCCCCTCTGCTAAGCAGGTTCTGGGATCCTACTGGTCCAAAAAGGTTCCAGCAATCCGACCAAACCATGCATCACTATTGCTCAGTAGCAATCTGGCTTACTATGTAAGAATTCATGCCCTAATGGATGAAGTGTTATTGGTGGCGATGTCCATTCTTCCACGTGGTGCCACTCGCTTTGTGAGCTAAGCCAAGCACGGACACTCGAATGCGGCGACAGGCCCTTGTGACAGGCAACGAAGATCCATGTCACATCACATGGTGTATGACTGTTAACGTTTGTCGAGATAGTGCTACGACGTCCGCTGGAGCCGACGCGCACTCGCAAAGCCCGGCGAGTGTGAGAAGTATGCGAGGCTCCCTGATACGAGGACGGCATCGGTGGGGGTGGGGCAACTGAGCTAGTCCGAAAGTCCCGTAACGTAAGCAGGACCGGCGTAGCAACGCTGAATGTGGTTATGTTGACGGGCCGCTCGCGCGAGTTGGTTGAAGCTCTGGGGCGTTGAATAGCTGATTTCCGTGCGGTGCAGGAGACGAGGTGGTCCTGCAGAAAGTCAAGGGACATAGGACGTGGCTTCAAGCCCGTTCTATGTGGAAGTCCCAGGACCACCAGTGGTGTTGGTATAATCGTCTCCGAGCGTTTCCGAGACTCGATTGTAAGCGTCGAGCGCTTTGACGATCGATTGATGAAGATCGTTGTCGCCGCTAAGGAGCGACTCTTCCACTTCTTCTCTGCGTATGCTTCGCAGAGTGGCTGCTCTGGTCAAGCCAAGCAAGAGTTTTGGAGCCTGCTTGATGAGAAGACAGCAGAGGTACCGCCGAAGGATGTCATCGTAGTCGTTGGTGACTTAATGGGCACGTAGGTGCTGCGAAGGACGGGTACAGCTGTCGTGGTGGTTTTGGATTTGGATCACGTAACGCCGATGGTGAGCGCATTCTTGATTACGCGGAATCGCATAACCTCACCATAGTAAACATCGTCCTCCGAAAACGCGACTCGCACCTTATCTCATCTCATATCTCTCGACCGCTGGTCTGCACCTTCAAGATCACCCCTCCGAGGGTGCAGCAGATCGAGCGATGCGGTGCAGCTAGAATCAAGTGGTGGCGAATGAAAGAGAAGGTAGCAGCTGTGATTTCCCGCTTACACTTGCCGACAGTCACGACTGTCGACGAAACTTGGAAGAGAGCAACCGACGCGATACGCCAAGCCGCAAGATTGGAACTCAGCACTACGAAGCTTGGACGACGCAAAGTCGACAAGCAGACATGGCTGTGGACGGACGATGTGAAAGCGAAGGTTCGAGAGAAGAAGTCGCTGTATCATGTGTTCCTCGGCGACAGAACAGCGGACAACTGGCAGGAGTACCAGAAGGCGAAGAAGGCTGCAAAGAAAGCCGTGGCTGTTGCGAGACCCACTCATTATGGAGATGTCAACGAGAAGCTCGAGTCGCGCGATGGTGAGCGGTATCTGTACCGACTTGCTAAGACCGCCATCGCCAAACCGAGGATATTGAAAAGTTCTTTGGCATCAATGATGAGCAGCCATCTCCTAACAGACCGCAAAAACGCGCTGAAGCGATGGCGTAATTATTTGAGGAAATTTCCACTATGGAATTTCCTCACCAGGCCATCCCTTCTGTGGGTTCTGTTTACGAACCCGTTCACAAGATCACCGTGGAGGAAACAGAAGCGGCTCTGAAGAAGATGAAGCCATGCAAGGCGACAGGACCGGATGATCTGGCAGTCGATTTATGGAAATCGAATCAGTTCTGGTATCCTGCTGAGTGGTTGGCTGAATTCTTCAACCAGGTAGTAAAGGAAAAGAAAGTACCGCCGGAGTATTGGCACAACAGTACGACGATTCCGATTTAGAAGACGAAGGGCAGTCCTGCAGACTGCTCCAATTATCGTCCGATTCGCTTGCTTTCGCATAACATGAAGATCTATGAGCGAATTGCCGATGGACGAATTCGTGACATCGTCCAGCTTTCCAGCATTCCGTGTGGCATCGTACCCTGCTGGTGGACCATTGATGCTATACATGCCGCCCTCCTCCTTCTTGGATAAGAAGCATCGCGAGAAACAGAGCCTTTCTCTACTTGGAGAAGGCCTTCGACCGCGTACCGCGTGAGGTTATACGGTACGCCTGAGGAACTCATAGAGTGGGTGCGGATGCTCTACTCTTGTCCAAGGAGTAGAGCGCAAGCCGCAGCTGGAACCTCAGTGGAGTTTCCCATCTCTTTTGGGGTGCACCAAGGTTCTGCGCTTTCTCCACTCCTCTTTGTTGTCGTCATGGATGCCATTACGGGAGATCTTCAGAAGCCTGTCCTATGGACATTGATCTATGCTGATGACGTGATGCTCGCTTGCGAAGATAAACATGATTTTGAGCGGCAGTTGCAAGCTTGGTGCGACCGCCTGGCGATGTTCGGACTCAAATTAAACGTCAAGAAGATCGAGTACCTAACGACTGACGTAAACGAGTCCGGCTCGATTAAGATTAATAGTACTGAGCTTGCACGCACTTCTTTATGTTTAAATACCTGGAATCAGTAATAGCGTCTGACGGCGGTCTGATGGTTGAAGTGAACTCACGCGTGAGTGCAGCTTGGTCCCAGTGGCGTTCGCTGACTGGCGTGCTCTGCGATAGGAAGATATCAGAGCACCTGAAGTCGAAGATCTACAGAGCAGTCATCCGGCCAGTAGCGATGTACGACGCTGAGTGTTGGCCTGCGATCAGGGAAGTTGAAACGCGCCTCAGCGTCATGGAGACGAAGATGCTGCGCTGGATGGCTGGTGTCACGCGCCTGGACCGCATCCGAAACGATGCTATTCGGCAGAAGTTCGGTGTCGCGCCGATAGCGGACAAGATGCGCGAAGCCCGCTTGCGATTGTACGACCACGTTCTGCGTGGAAGGGAAGACAGCGTCCGCAAGATAGGCCTTGAGTTGGAAGTATCTGGAAAGCGGCCTAGAGGACGCCCAAAGCAGTCGGATACGTTACACATGGACATGAAAGTAACTGGCATTCACCCTGATCAAGCGCAGGACAGGAAAAGGTGGCGTCACGACACCAGAAGAGCGGAACCCGCGATGAAGCGGGACAGATGCTGAAGAAGAAGAAGAAGAAGGATGAAGTCTTTATTATACTTTGTGTCGCCTTAATATTAATTTCTTCTTCAGTGTTTGAAGGCTTCCTCAACAAAATGAAGAGCCAAGGAGAAATTAGAAAGTTTCGTTACCTGTCTCGAACCTTGCATAATATCTTTAGTTGAACAGCTAAACTTCAAGAGAAATGGTTTAAGCCTTTTTCCTTCTGCTGCTTTTATGTGGAAATCCTTTCATCCACCTCACATGAAAATCCTCAAAATAAATCAAACGACGACACGACTCTGACCAAGGCTTGAACCCAAATGCAGATGCTCGTGATTCAGAGGCTTCGAAGAAGATTACATAGTTTTTGATGAATTTGAATTCAGCCAACATGCTGTCAAGCAGCAGGTATTTTTGTTCGTTCACCTACCAGAACGCTTCCATCGACCTTCAGTCTTGGACGCAATTTGTTTGACGTAAGATTTCATTAGTTTGCAACTGCCTAGCTGGCTTCGTAGTATACCACTATTCGGGCCCAGTAGCGCGTTGAGCGTTCAATTGCATTTTGCAGATCGTATGCAACTAGTAGTAGTTACGTATTCCTGGCAGGTTCCAATCTATCAAAGTTAGCCGAGTTTCTGGCAACGAAACGTTACAGTCTGTTTCTTCCGCCCTGCAGATTCGGGCATTTGAAAGCGTTTGAAGAGGTTCTGTTCTTATTTTTTATGTACATTTTCATGCATCCTATCTTTAACGAAATTGGTATTACCTTTAGGATTCCGAGGGCTCTTTACTTGTTGGACCAACGACGACGAGGAGAGGAAGGTTTGAAGGTTTTCATAGGGGATCATTCAGCGCCCTTTGCGACCTGTGCCGAACGTCACACTAATAGAGGAGACGAATGACATACGCCAGAATGTCCGAAGCGCTAACATCACGGGAACGGTTGCTGAGAATTGTAGCATGGAGACGCCCTTGGTCGGAAGGCTGGTTCAGCATGAGTCACTCCGTCGGGCTTTCGTTAATTTCCAGTAATAATGGACGACTCTTTACGAGGCACTCGTTCGCCATTGCCTTAAACTAAAGCTGATCAGTAGGTTTTCCGATGTCCAGACAATCGGAGGAGCCGATGCATTCGCTTTCCGTTGTCCTAGAAGAAAGAATGCATGAAAGCCGTTCCGTATTGGTAGTGTCTGTATGCACTTCATTTCTCCACAAATGTTGTGTGGCTTATATATGCTATTTCAACCTACAAATATTCCCTCTAGTCCCATTCCTTCCTGCTCATAGGGAATCGAGCTACAGTAGAATAACGATTGTATTCTCATTATAAAAAGCGACGTAATGCCATTGCACACCTGCCTCTAGCCGTCCTACGTCACGAAATTCGCTGCCACACTCCGCCACAACTTGGCTCTCAACTACAATCCATGATTTTCATAAGGCGCTCCATAGCAACAGACTGCTCACACAGCAGTTTCTCCGGATCGCGTCACGGCCACACCGAGCGGTCTCGCTTTAGGAGTCTCTGTAGCACGCTGGCACTGATGAAGGCGAAAACTGCATCGAGGGCCTTCTCTTCGCTTTTGCATCGGCCTCGCATTAGTTCCAGCATGTGGAGCGCCTCCAGACACAATAGCATCCAGCATCAACGCTATTCTCCGGCTAATCCAAAAACAAGCATGCATAAATAATGCCACATGTCATGTTTTCCGTGAGCTACGTCATCTATGGAGTCATCGGCTCTGTCCGAATATGGAATGCTGCGTCTAGCAATACGAACCGTTCAAGAAGCTCTTTTGGCTGCGTTCCATGAGAAGCACACTCTCTATTTATATCGCCTCAAGAATTGAAATGGACTAAAAAATCTGGTTGAAATCCTGTATCCCCCTTACTTGTATGGCAGATTTACTTCATCCCGGTATTTAATGTGCTGCGGAGTGAACTTAAAACAGGAATACTTCACCGACCTCCTTTACCAGAATTTTAGGTTTTCGCTTTTTTTAAAGGTTTTTTTCCGACGATTAACATAGAAGCATTCTTTATTCATGAAGGATGAAGGACGAATAGCGCTCATCGTCGTTTAAGCTCTTCGCACGATGCGCCACGCCTTCCACTTCTTCGGTAGTCATGGGGTTTGAGTCATTCAACATCTTTCAACGGCAATTCGGTACACAAGTTTATGCACTTCCCAGATACTCTGGTACCACATCATTGACCCCGGAGGAATGGAAGGTTTGGAAGACAGTTGGTTCGTGGTGCCAAGACGTCGCGAGTTTTATTCGATTGAGAGGAAAATTACTGTTAGCATAAAGTTTCGCACCTGTAAACGACACAACAAAAACGACTGCTGCGAGATTTTCAAGTGCATGACGCGATCTAGTCCTTCATTGCACTATGCCATTGCTGCCTTGTACTTTGAAGAAAAATTTAATTTATAGTTTTTTCTCAAAATTAAAAACTTCATGAAATTATTGCACTCACCTGTTCAATTCGGTAATAGCTGAACAAAAAATTTCAAAGAAATTTATCCCTATTTTCCTTTGAACAAAAAATTATTCTGTCCATCTTAAAGTATCTGTGGACTAGCCCATGCGAAGCTCGTTTCGATTTGGAAGACATTCACTTTGATTTCAGAAACATCAGGTTTGTCTTGAAGAGTGTCCAATTTGACGTAAAAACGGTTGTCATCGGGAGCGATGTAGCGCATCCGGAGGACTCGCCAGCTGTTGGGTGGGCCCGAAATCAAGGTTCGTGATTCGGAAGCACCCGACATGTTTAGGCAACCTAAGTCCTATCACCCTTCGAGGGCAATAGTAAATTTTCAGCGAAAATGTAAGGGAAGTGCAAATGCTCACTCTTTCACTGGCTGGCCGAAAAAGGTCATTGTATGTACTGCCCAATTACTCATTCAAAATGCTCGCAGAATGTCCCATGTAGAATGCGCAGCGCGTCCCACAAAGCGATTGAACACCGCCGGCCGTTGTCCTTCTCTTATAATGCCGTGTTTTCACTCCATCTTTTCTTAGTATTGTGCTAAGTCAAAGACATTATTGTAGAGGAACTTGCAATAAGAAGTAATACGACGCTTCTTGAAGATCTACCTACGTCTGAACGAATATGCCAACAGAAGTGGAATACAGTTCGACTTTTTTGAGATATTTCGACATCCATTGCCTCTAAAGATTTGCCGTCTTCTTGAAATTCTTCTTTTTTCACTTTCTTTCCCTTAGTAGAGAGAGCATTAGTTCATTGCGAAAATGGAGAAAAACTGTGGAAGTATTCTCCATGGCATGTTGCAAACATCTGGCACGTCTCAAAGAAAAAATGCCTATGTGACTTAGTGGATGGATGCTAATGCTCTTTGCTCGGCTGATGCTCTTCGGATTGGACATCATGTGTGTGGGATGAATTAGTTAACAACAAAAGGCGACGCATCCGGTTCAGTCAATGATCTTTGGCTTAAATGCAATTTCTCCTTTCTATGCTCTTCTTGTGGTATTTACGTCTGCTGTCATGAAGCAAGTTCACTGCAGCTGGAAACGCTGTGACGTTCGCGGCTTATTCTGCAATCTCAATTCCAGTTGAAGTAGCAAGAAGTAGTCGACAACCACAAATTATTGCTCGAAAAAGGTTGGGGGGTTTTTGGGGTCCATTCTAGTCGGAGAGGAGCATGCGGTGATTTGCCTCTCATTCCAATGATGGTACTCATGCGAATTCAACGAATGTACTTTTGTGTCGCGGAGTGTTGAATGCAAGTGTCTCTGTAGCGCTGCCTCTCCCAACTGCACTAGATCGGTTCCATTTTTTCTATACATTAGAGGCGTACATCGATGAATAGAAAATGAGTACAAAGTCAAAGCACGCCAGGAAATAGTTCACTGAACGTTTTTAAATGAACTCTTTGCGGATGTTAAGCTGAAATCCTTCAGATGCTGGATTCGTGAAAAACTTTTCCCAGGGTTAGGTGGGAAGAGGGTGGAAACTGAAGCATTATCTGGAATTCACAAAAGCGTGCAGGTGGGGTAGAATTATATCGTCCACTGAATTACATATACCATACCATGAATATAAACTTGCCCTCTGCCCACTACTCTCTGTTGGTAAACTTACCATTAGCACATTACCTTACCAGTCGTGAATCCGACCATAGGCTCATCTAGGTAATAACAAAAACTCTTTTATGTGTTTTGGCACGCAACAAATAGAGCACGACCCTATCCTTCGTATTCTTGGCAGCAGCTCCCTAAAAAATGCTTGGATATATGGACACTTCGTTGTTGAGGGTGCCATAGTTCGTAAAGGAGGCTGACAAGATTTGCTGCTGAACAAGTATTGGTAAGCCAAGTACATATTCTATAACACTGTGCGAGAAGGAACCAGGGCTGCAAAGCCTTAAGCAATGAGAAGGAGGTCGGATTTGAGGATTCACGCCTTTGTTGTGGCACAAAAGGAAAATTTAGACTTTGCGTTGTTGTCGTTGTTCATTGCTACTGTTAGTACGTTCAGTAAATTAGTTTAGCTACAGTAACGCCGATAATCGAGATACAGACGATAGATTGTCCAATGTTCTCATACTTCAGGGGGATCCAAATGGCCTATCTATAAGGATGAAGATGTTAAGCCAGTTGTAAACTGTCGGCTTTGAGAAATGGGGAGCTAAAAAGTTCGGCATATTCTTTCAAATTTCCCATCATTGTTTGGACATCCCACCATATTGGAAGTGCAACTAACACCTCCTTGATGCGAGGTACTCAATCGGCTTAAACGTGGATATAAAAATATGAAGTTATTTGAGAGGTATGACCATACCCGCTGCTCTGTTCGATTAACATTTCTGTGTACTTGAGGATAAATGGTGAGTGTTAGAGAACAGCGTTATTCAATCCCTTGTGGGATGCGCCATGCATTCTACATCTACTATGGAGACGATTTGAACGCGTTTTTGGCTCCGCAATGACCTGCGTTGTCAGTCGATGGACCGCAGGAGTGTCTTACCTTTCCCAGACAGCCTGGCACCAATCTATCGACCCCTGAAGAATGAACGGCTTGATTGGCCTGAGCGGAAATCACGGCCTGATGCATGTGATTGCTTGGCGCCTCCTTCGACTGCGCTATGTAGCACGCGCCTGGTTATGCTTACATTAGTAAAAAGTAAAGGCTAAAAATTTTTCGCAGGAGCTAAAACAAGGCAAATTTTCACAAATGATTCGTTGCCGAGCACACTTTTAGCACTCATCTGGTAATATGGCTCATCTCTGTGACTACAAACTTATTAGATTTCCTACATTAATTCAGCTGAGTTGCGTTCCCTAACTCTAACTTGCACAAATACCTTTAGAGCGCACTACTTCATCTTAATTTTGCGCGCTTTCGTAGAAGAATTTGGCGCTTTTGGCTACTCCGATTGTTGGCGGTCATTGCCAGTTGATCAGAAGAGTTTGACTGTTCATGAGTCACTTATCCGACAGTTGAGAAACGGCGAAACGGTGAACCTGGCCGTTGCGCCAGCTGCCGCTTCGTCCTCTCACGGACAGTTACTTCCAATTTTTTGAACAATGGACCAGTTAGGTCTCACTGATTCCTGAGACCATAAAGGATAAAGGATAAAGGACGGCGTTACTCAATCACTTTGGGATGCGCCACGCATTCTACTTCTACAGGATGTCGTGGAGGCGACACGAATACGTATTTGGTCATACAATGACCTGCGGTGGCCAGCCGATGAACAAGTCAGTGTTTTATCCTTCCCAGACAAATCTGGTACCAATTCACCGACTCCGAAGGGGTGGAAGGCTTGGTTGGCCTGGGCGGGAAATCCGAACCAGGAACCTGGTATCGGGTGCACGCGACAGTCGCTCCTCCTCCGACTGCGCCAAACGCGCCCTCCTGAGACCATAACACCACTTTCAATACCTTGTTCTGTTCAATCGTCCTATTCGTTCGCGAAGTTTCTGATTTTCTTCTTCCTTTTGCGCACTTATAAGGCTGCCTTTTGTTTTCAATTAATTTGTCCTACCACTATGCATTTTCATATTTTTCGAGAATCTCTCTTATTTCCTAACGTCGATACAATGAATATAATGCAACTCTGAAACTGATAGTTTTGGATTCTACACGAAGAGAAGCAAAATTTCATGAAAACCTGTACTAGTACTCATCGTTCAGAGATCTTTGGTGGAATTGAGTAGGAAAGGCTCTGCTTCTTGTTTAGGTTGCATTGTAAGTATAGATGCAAGATCGCACTAATTACTATTCTATTGGTCGAGAATTTTTGTCGAACATCTGTGGAATATGGAAGGAGAAGGCCAGACGGAATAATATGAAAGGCAAACTGAAATTGAGGTTCAGAAGGAATGTCACCTTTAGCCGATGAATTCAATTTCTAAAGGCTGCTCGAAAGTGAAGCTATGCTCGTCCCTAAAACAAAAAAGAACCTCGATACCAGCCACTTGAGGCTTAAGGAAACTGATTTGAATTGTTTCTATCAAGACCATCAGCTTGACTGGTTCCATGCTGATATCAGCGGCCAGGTCATCCCGGATACGGGTGACTGCTGATCGGTCCCACGAGGTGTGGATGTTGCGGTCGATCAAACGGCGCCGGTGGTGTAAAGGCGTAGAGCATTCCCGCCCGGTCAGAGGGAGGTGCAGGTTCGAGTCCCGCCTGGCGCTAGAAGTTTTGATCGCAACAAAACATCGTTGTGACAGCTTACCACCTCGATACCAGCCACTTGAGGCTTAAGGAAACTGATTTGAATTGTTTCTATCAAGACCATCAGCTTGACTGGTTCCATGCTGATATCAGCGGCCAGGTCATCCCGGATACGGGTGACTGCTGATCGGTCCCACGAGGTGTGGATGTTGCGTTCGATCAAACGGCGCCGGTGGTGTAAAGGCGTAGAGCATTCCCGCCCGGTCAGAGGGAGGTGCGGGTTCGAGTCCCGCCTGGCGCTAGAAGTTTTGATCGCAACAAAACATCGTTGTGACAGCTTACCACCTCGATACCAGCCACTTGAGGCTTAAGGAAACTGATTTGGATTTTGTAAGAACCGATTGAACGCCCTGACATTGTGAGAAAGGTGACATTGTAAGAGTATGTTCAGGTGACATCGCCACAACGAGTGCATATTGGGAAGTCATTAGCACGCTGTGTATCACGTAAGAAACATAAATGGCGTCAAATGTGAAGTACCAGAGTTTGTCATGGTCCTCTACTGGGTTTAGTACTTTCTACTCGAACGGAGAAGATGACATGTTAAATGCTAGTGACGACTTTTATTTTTATTTAAGGAGTTCACCGGGAATCTCCAGAAAACGTTGTCATTTGATAGAGTAACCTTCAGGTATGCTTTTTTGATTTAGGACATTTAAGGATAGAGGATATACGGCGGCGTTAATCAAGCACTTTTGAAATGCGCCATGTACTGTACTCTAGTCCTTCTGGCTGTCTTGGAGCCAAGTTGGATGAGTATTTGGACTATGAAATAACTTGCGGTGGCCAGCCGATGACATAAATAGTCTTCTGTCCCTCTCAGACAAATCCGATGCTTCGCACCACATCGAGGAGGAGGAATGCTCGATTAGCTTGGGCGAGAAATCCGAGCTAGGAACCAGAAAAGAGTCAAGCGACAACCGGCGCCTCATCCTTCGTCTGCGCTACTAAGCGCCCGAATTTGGGACATTTTCGCCAACACCAGTCAGTATAGCTGCCAGATTCCGAAGGAGTTAGTGTCAGTGTCTAGAAATTTTTACGTGGCCTCTACATATTTGTTTTGGAGAATGAAGCTCGCAAATGTGGATTTACGTAGCAGCAGCCGTAGTTTTACGGATTTACGTAGCTGATGTCTCACCTCGATCTCTTTCTGAACTGATCGTGAGCTCAATTCCGTTTGATTTCCGCTTATTCTTTTTGACCTTGTCATTTCACATCCCACGAAAAATCGACAGAAATTTTAGAGGAATGCATTGATAACCATCAGTAACCTAAGCCACAACAGCCACAGTCAAGGTGGAAGTCGAATTCACTCAACTTTGCACAGGTGACTGCTAAGAGACATTTTTAGCTAGCGCATATTTGCAAATGCTGAGAATCAATTATTTTATTATTTTTCCACCTAGCAATTTTTGCAAAAAGAATTGAAAGTTTTTCGAGAAAAATCATCATCTCAAAATTGGATTTGGGTGCGTCTGTAATTGCTACATATCTATACACCTGTAACGCCACGCACAGTTTTGCAATTTATTTCTTTGACAATTTCAGTATTAACAAAAAAAAGACTACAGATAAACGTTTTTTTTTTACTACACAGCAATGATGAGCGGATAATAAAAATTTTAAACCCGGATGAATGACAACGGATAGTTTTGCCCAAAAATCGCCGTATAACGGAAAAACGGATACTGAACAATCAACAAAAATTAAAACTATTTTAAACTCATTCTTTCTCTTATGCTATGCTATGATTGTAATATAGTTCATGTCACATGTTAAATAGACTACTTTTAACCTTCTTATTGGTGTTTTTTTTCAGCGCGCGTGATAGTGCAGTCGAGGCTTTCGCATGCTCTCCGATTCAATGTTCTTGGTTCGGATTTTCTCTCTAGGTCAACCAAGACTTCTACCCTTTTGGGCTCCGAAGGACAGTGCTACAGACTTGTCCCTCGGCTGACCACCTCAAGTTATTGTATGTGCTGGCCAAACACGCATTCAAATTGCCTCCACAATATCCCAGTAGAGAGGTGTACACACAAATAAATTAACTAATCGCCTTATAACTTTTATTCATGTTTTTTTTGTTGTATTGGAGTCACTTTATATAGATACAGCAGGTTTTCTGGTCCTAGGTGGGGCATTCGTTTAGGAGTCATTTTTTGTATACTCTCCAATCATGTTTAACACTAATTCTTTCTCAGATCGAACAAAATTCTCTATTGCTCCGGATAGGATAAATTGTTGCCGAGCGTATTAAGGGAAAGCGGTACAGTACCGGACATGTCTTTTGGTCATTGGCCGAAAAAGCCGCTCCGGCCAACATAGGCCGCTTTGGAGCGTTCCAAAGCGGCCTTTTCGAATAACTTCTTTAGAAATCAAATACTTGTAAAAATAAACATATATTTGAACTCAGCAGCTCAAGCTCTATCTTTTAGTATATAAATCTCAGTAGAGTTGAACAATGCATATAGGCCCGACAGAATCAATCGAGTAGGCGCGGCGCGACAAATTGTAGAGCGGGCGTTTATGGAGTTTTATAGGAAATTCCCAGCCGTCTCAATCAGAAATTGCTCTAAGACTGTCTAGCTTGCATTTGGAGTGCGCCGTGAACAATGCATACAGAATCGGACCTAGCAATCGAGTGGGTGCGACAACCTGTAGAGCGAGCGTTATGGGAGTTTTATCGGAAATTCCTAGCCGTCTCAATCAGAAATTGCTCTAAGACTGTTTAGCTTGCATTTGGAGTGCGCCGTGAACAATGCATACAGAATCGGACCTAGCAATCGAGTGGGTGCGACAACCTGTAGAGCGAGCGTTATGGAAGTTTTATCGGAAACTCCCAGCCGTCCTAATCAGAAATTGCTCTAAGACTGCCTAGCTTGCATTTGGAGTGCGCCGTGAACAATGCATACAGAATCGGACCTACCAATCGAGTGGGCGCGACAACTTGTAGAGCGGGCGTTTGGGGAGTTTTATCGGAAACTCCCAGCCGTCCTAATCAGAAATTGCTCTAAGACTGTCTAGCTTGCATTTGGAGTGCGCCGTGAACAATGCATACAGAATCGGACCTAGCAATCGAGTGGGTGCGACAACCTGTAGAGCGAGCGTTATGGGAGTTTTATCGGAAACTCCCAGCCGTCCTAATCAGAAATTGCTCTAAGACTGTCTAGCTTGCATTTGGAGTGCGCCGTCAACAATGCATACAGAATCGGACCTACCAATCGAGTGGGCACGACAACTTGTAGAGCGGGCGTTTGGGGAGTTTTATGGGAAACTCCCAGCCGTCCTAATCAGAAATTGCTCTAAGACTGTCTAGCTTGCATTTGGAGTGCGCCGTGAACAATGCATACAGAATCGGACCTAGCAATCGAGTGGGTGCGACAACCTGTAGAGCGAGCGTTATGGGAGTTTTATCGGAAACTCCCAGCCGTCCTAATCAGAAATTGCTCTAAGACTGTCTAGCTTGCATCACGATGCGTCATGCATCAAAATGCGTCACGCAAGCCTCACCTGCACATTCGCGCTACTGTTACTTCGTCCATTCACAAGCTATATCGCAGTTTTTTACCACACTACTAGAACGTTTTACTGGCTACAAAACCGACAAGTTGCAGCCAGATCGATTCGATCCCGATAGAGTTACTGCGCTCCGAACACGCCCTTGCGTCCTATTTGGCACAGTAACGGTCGATGTTCTCCGCGCTCTTATTCGCCCAGATCACAGTTCTCGATACTTCTAGTATCATTATTGAAATCAGCAGGAAAAGTTCTATCGAATCGTATCAAGCATGGCCACTTTCGAAAACATCGATTTTCGATGACGTCATCGTCCATCTGCTATGGCCTGGAGCGGTCTCGTCCTCGATGCGAAATTGTCAAAGAATCGATCTTTCCAAAATCGGCCGAAATTGCTACCATTCGATAGCGCTTTTCACGCTGAACAGAGCAGTACCATTGCGAGTGTCGAAAACTCAAATCTGGGCGTGCAAGAACTCAAGAAACTCTAGCCGCTATCTTCCGCCACTCTAAATTGACAGATGGGGCTAAGGCACTTCACGAAGCTATGGAGTTCTTAGCATGTCATCGTAAAGTACGTTAATTGTTCTGCTCAACTACGCGTTTTTAGTTCGTTAGGTCTCCGCGTCTTCCTGCAGAGATCGACTGAAATCCGAAAAAATCGTGTCACACAAGGCTAACCTGCATATTCGCGCCCCTGTAACTTTACATAATCACAAGCTACACCGTTCGACTTCAGCTTACTACTACAACGTTTCAATGCCTACAAGACCCACGAGTTGCTGCCGAAACGATTCGGACCTGACAGAGTTATTGCGCTCCGAACTCGGCCGCGCGTGCAATTTGAAGCGGTCGCTCCCACTCGATTGATAGGTTCGATCCTATATGCATTGTGCCCGGCGCAAAACAAAGGGTTGCTGGACAGTCTTAGAGCAATTCCTGAGTAGGGTGGCTGCAAATTTGTGATAAAACTCCTCAGACGCTCACTTTACAAGCTGTCCCCCTCGATTGATAGGTTCGATCCTATATGCATTGTGCACGGCGCACTCCAAAGGCTCGCTGGACAGTCTTAAAGCAACTCCTAAGTTGGGCGGCTGCAAATTTGTGATAAGGCTCCCCAAACGCTCACTCTTCAAGCTGTCGCTCGATCGCTCTACAGGTTGTCGCGACCACTCGATTGATTCTGTCGGGCCTATATGCATTGCTCAACTGTACTAAGATTTATATACCGGAAGATAGAGCTCGAGCTGCTGAGTTCAAATATATGCTTATTTTTGCAAGTACTTGATTTCTAAAGAAGTTATTCAAAAAGGCCGCTTTGGAACGCACCAAAGCGGCCTATGTTGGCCGGAGCGTCTTTTTCGGCCAATGACCAAAAGACATGTCCGGTACTGTAGCATGTGCATCAGTCTGTGGAACCAATGCTGCTAAACAGAATTCTCTCGTCTGTCGCAAGCGTGTTCTTAGTGGCCTGGATAAGACCAGAAAAGTCCGATGAATTGCTTATCCAATATTGTGTTCCTATTACAGTACTTTCATTCTGATGGGAAATTAAGATGAAAGAGGCATTGGATAACGAAACTGTCCTTACGAAGACAAAGAAAACCTGGTAAACGGCTTCGCATAGAAAATAAATGTGACTCTGGCACCTCATTCAGTGACATCGGTACTCATCCAAGGGTATCTTATCAGCCTTTCGGCTCTTTCCATAGTCGTGGTCCAATGCTTTCCTCCTCCTCCTTTGCTTCCCCCTTCAATAAGCTTAAGAAACTACTCCAACCCGCTACAGTTTTTTTACAAGTACTCCCTCAAGCTTTGCTCGCCTTTTTCGGGCTCGGAAGAGCGTTATGCCGAACTATCGGCCGAATTAAGTTTGCATGCCAGTATTGAGCCAGCACGTCCACAGTTTACTTTTACTGTTCGACAACTACTCGTAAATTTACAGACGAATCTGTATTTATTTTAAAATATTGAAATGCTGCCTTTCCATCGACTAGTAGTGGAAGCTACAAATATGCCAAGTTTTGTTTCAGAGAGCTAAAAGATCGTGTAGAAGTTGAATACCTACCACATCTTTGAAGTGAAGAGATTCGCATGAACATTATCCCTTTCCCTTCTGATCGGCTGTTTTTTTCGGATCGTACGTAGATTATACTAGAAGGAAGTTTCTCCATTTTCAAACACACTATGACCAGGTAGATTGTTTAGCCTCATTATCCATTAAGCGCTAAGAGGGCGCTGGCATTGCATGCCTCCGAATAACGAACAACAAAACGGATGCCAAAACCTACACAGGCAACCGGATAACGGATGACGGTTAATCTGCTCATCCCTGCTACGCAGGCCTTCGTTGTATAATGGCAGTATGCGTTTACCCGTACAGCAGCAAAAACTATCGCTCAACTATCGTATTGGTTTGGTACACTGAACGAGTAGTTCAGTGTACCAAACTATTGGTTTGGTACACTGAACTACTCGTTCAGTGTACCAAACCAATACGAGATGATGTACAATCCCGATTTCAGATGGGCAACGACTACGTGACAGTAGAGCGGATAGCCCTTCATCAAGACCTGTCGTCGGTACTACTGCTGAACGTGCTCGAACTATTCCTTCTGCTCGGAGCGTTTCTACTGAATCTACTATTCCTCTGCGTACTGCTACGATACTCAGTATTCCACATTCACCTACGTATCATTTGTCTGCACATTACCTCGGCTGTCACGCTCATTACCGTATACTCGTTAATCAGATCGGTTGTCAGCCTCTATCAAATCTTCGATAATCCGATATTTACGGTGAGCACTTGTCGACTTGTGTCACATTAAGATATTTTTGGTTTAACAATATTTTACTCAAGTTACAACTGTCAAACAAGATTTTCTCGGGTACGTTTACTTTGTTGTTAATTCCAACCCTCTAAAAAGTTCAAAACGACGTCAATGCAGTAGGTGAAATAAAACAGTCACTTGGAGGAACCTTCGACTATAGCTTAGGAGAAAGTTATATAAAGATAGTTTCGCGATAAGGAATGATCACTTAAGATAACTGTATGTTAAGAAACGTGCGTGCATCAAAGAAGTGATAAAAGTCGACTTTCATCTATGCTCCCTTGTGGCCGTATTGACACATCTGCTTTTTCAGTTGTGCATAGATGTTGAATGCCTTTATGATTTATAGGACGCATAGCGGCAGTAAGCCTATGGAGGATGCGGTTTTTTCATCACCGCAGAGAATTCTGGTACCAGTGTCACCATTCCTGCTCCGAACCGAAAATTGAACGATTCGAATAGGTTCAAAAGCTGCTTCGCATGGTGCTAAAAACGTTCGTACATTTAGCAAATGAATATCTTAAAATTTCTTTGATGACTGGAATGCGTGGACAATCGGAGTTATAAAATCAAGCTGACCCAGACAAAAATAAACCACTGTGCGATTTCTTTGAGGACGCTTGCACCGCAGCCTGAAACGCCTCAAATATAATGCTCAGTTTCTAACGCTGAACTAATTCACGCAACTCAAAAGAAATATTTGAACACTTGCGGCTGCAACTCCTAATTTAGTTGTACTTCGTAGTTTTTAAGCACACTACAATCAGACACCGAGTGGTATTGGTCTGCGCACAACCTATGTCAGGCTTTGACCCATCCTTCTACCAAACATGGTAAATATAGGCAAATAGAGTTTAATGATCTAAAATCATTATAACCTAGTGAGTGCTGCCTTGTATTCGCAGCTGTAACATTACTCAACACATTTGTTTAAGCTTGGCGCGGCTGGAAGAGGCTACATGTTATTACAAGATTTTTTGTTACGATCAAAACTCTTGCGCCGGGCGGGAGTCGAACTCTCACCTTCTGCTTTACGGGCAGCGATGCTACGCCTCACACTTCCGGCGCTGTTTGGCCGCGCGTAAGATCTGCGGTATCCTCGAGGACTGTTAGTATCCACCCTCAAACAGGCCGGTGGTTTAATGTGTAGCATCGCTGCACGTAAAGCGGAAGGTGCGGGTCGAAGTCCTGACTAGCGCAAGAGTTTTGATCGCAACAAAAATCATTCGATTCTTAAACAAACGTGTATTCAATCATCCCGGCCCATGCCAATATCACAGGTGGGTGTTGACAGGCCTCCAAGATATCGCGGATGTTACGTGCGGTCAAACAGCACCGCTGATGCAATGCGCAGCATCGCTGCCCGGAAGGCAGAAGGTGCGGGTTCAAGTCCCGCCTTGCGCGAAAACATCAGTGTAACATTATTATTTACACTAAACAATCTTCAACATCTTACCTTTAAAGCGCTAAAGCTGGGTATAAATGTTTGGCGTATTTGACTGAAATTCCGCCGCATTCAGGAAGCAGAGGATTCGCCGCCGAGCTGCCTATTCGTGGATGTGGTGCCGACATGTTTCTGTGTGCTCTTCATCGTGTTCCCACTAATTCTCGTCGTCGAACGGTCGATCGCCACCGAGAAAGTGCGCGGCTACGAGACGTTCCATTTCCCTTCGGGAATGATGCGATTGTGCATGATTTTCGTGAGTTTCTCATTCGGTTCGTCCTGCAGCGGAAACGAAGTTGAGGCCATTTTGGAGCTAGGGAGGTGAATGGGCTAGTAATAAACAGGCAAAATTGAGCTTTGAAGGAAAGGGGTTCATGAGCCAGGATAAAACTCAAAAAACGCTGTACTATGCCTGCTTTCTGAATTTTCACATGTGCCTTGATTTGGGAGCAGGTTTTGCAGGAGTTAACTGTGTAACCAACTTCGATTTTGCTTCGACGTCAAGCAATATCATTCGCCTGCTTCCTCGAAAGACGAATGTTGTAAAATTGGTTGTGCTTTGAGCAGTCTTTCTAGGAAAGTAGAAGTAGAATTTTAAGGATTATCTTTCTTATAACGCTAATAAGGGAATGAATAGGAAATGGTGCTGAAAAAAAAAGATAACTAGAGCCTTAGCATTAGTTTAATTGTTACATTATTAAAGACTTCCGGCATATTCTTCAGAGGTTCCGTTATTCAGGCGAAGCAAGAGTTTTTCTTTTCAAGTCTTATGAGTGTTGCTTCCTTCGTTTCATTGAAGACTTCGTTCATAATTTTTGAAGCAATAGCAGATGGAAGAAGGCTAGAGATGGCTATTTGAATAGTAGTGAGCATTGGGTTACTGTGCGTATAGATGCTGAGCACCTTAGAGAGGTGAGCTACTGCCTGCTCTAAATTTCAATTTCTTCCGTAGGGAAAGGAACTCGTTTACATTTTTTTGGATTTTTTTACGAATAGCGCTAACTAACATACGAACGATGTAATTTGTGAGAATTCTGGTGCCAGGTCCACTGATTTCGCCACTTGGCTGCCCACACTGGAATCACACTGGAACCAAATCTGAAATCGAATCGGTTCGAAAGCAAGCTTCGTCGCTGCCTCCCTACTGCTCCAAAAGCGTTCATTAATTATTGAATGAAAATCTTTATGTATTGTTTGATGCGACAAGCTGTTGAGCTCCTTGCTAGCGAAACCAGTTTTAACCGAGACGTCGCTGGTATTGTTACTCCTTTACCAGAAAACCTAGAGTGCAGTCTCGACTTCCGCATGATTTTTCTGTTTTGCTCACTTCCACTTTACCAAATGATTTTGTAGTTCTTAAATGTGGACAATTCATCAGCAGGTCTGTACGTAGTTTCCTTGTGTTCTCGAAGTTTAAGTAAAATTCAGAAACCTTCAGAACATCTGAAAATTGCACATCGTAACATCATCTAAAATAAAGCTATTGTAGTAAAATGTAAGGAACAAAGGATAGAGTACTGTATCAATCAATCCTTTTTGGGATCCGGCACGCATTCTACTTCCACGGAGTATCGTTGATGCAATCTGAATGCGTGTTTGGCCTATGCATGGCTTGTTGCTACCGACTGGAGAAGTCGGTATTTTATCCTTTGGTTTTCGAGACAAGTCTGGTATCGGTTCACTCGAGGGAAGACAGGCTCGACTTACCTATCTCAGATCCGAGACCATCTGCCTCGACTCGGGATTTTTGCTCATTCATGTTTGAACTAATTAACTAAAGAGTTCGAGGTGGACCTTGAACTATGCATAATTTATTTGAAACGCATTAACTGTTCATGCCTACGCTAGTTTTGGTAGAATGTGGTTTCTAAAACTTCTGCAGAATCCCTGAGTCCGGTAGAGAGTGAATCTTGAAACCATTAGTGAGTGGCGATCTGTAATTGCTGGGATGAAACGCTGCAGTCGTCGGCGCGGCAGTCGTCTTCCATTCACTGCGGATTGAGGCTATTCAAAGCGACCAGCTGACCTGGTAACGTCCGTGAATTTGAATCGGACTGGTTTCCAACGAACGCTAAGATGCCCATGTTCGAGGTCCGGTCGCGACGAACTGGAACATCTCGAGCATGCCGTCAGAATATTGAACGACCGGTTCTGGTTCAGATTTGTGGTTGCTTGCGGAGGCTTTTATTGAAAGAGGAATGGATGAGGTGTTAATGAATCCATCCTTGGAATGTGCCAAGCATTCTACTTCTTTCGTGGAGGCTATTTTAAAGCGTATTTAAATAGTCCGAGTTTAAATAGTAAATACGTCCGAGCTTGCAAAGCTATGCAGAGCGGCGATAAAGGAAGATCTGAAGGAGAGAAGGGCGGAAGTGTTGGCTGAAGCAGCAGAGGCAGGGCTGAGCATCCGCAATGCCCGCCGGAACTTCGCCAACTTCAAGACCAAGATGACCGCTCTCCGACGTCCTGACGGAACCGTCACCTCTTCCAGAAGGACCATGGAGAAAGTCATCCACGACTTCTACTCCGATCTCTTCGATAGCCACGTCCACCTGCCCCTACGCCATCTTCCGCAGGATGGATACGTCATCCCCTCTGTTCTCCCTTCCGAGATCCGACACGCCATCTCGTCGGTGAAGAAACGTACAGCACCCGGTCCTGACAGGATCAGAGCTGAACACCTGAAGAACCTCCCGCCAGCGCTCATCAACACCTTGGCGCGGCTCTTCACACGCTACCTGTCCGAATGCAAGGTTCCATCTCAGTGGAAGACCAGCAAGACCGTCTTGCTGTACAAGAAGGGAGACGTGCACGACATTGGCAACTATCGCCCGATCTGCCTGCTGTCGGTAGTCTACAAGCTGTTCACTCGAGTCATCCTGAATAGGATTAGTAGAACGCTGGACGAAGGACAGCCATGCGAACAAGCAGGATTTCGGAGAGGATTCAGCACGATCGACCACATACACACCATTACGAAGCTCATCGAAGTGTCGCGAGAGTACAAGCTGCCGCTTTGCCTTACGTTCATTGACCTGAAGAAGGCATTCGACTCCGTCGAGACTGAAGCGGTTATGGAAGCCCTGCTCACCCAGGGCGTTCCTACTCAGTACATCAGAGTCCTTCGAGAGCTGTACAGTGGATTCACGACCAAGATCTCACCATTCTACAACGACGTCGTCATTGACGTGAAGAGAGGGGTTCGACAAGGGGATACCATATCCCCGAAGCTCTTCAGCGCCACCCTCGAAAACGTCATGCGCGAACTAGAATGGGATGACATGGGAGTGAAGGTCGACGGCCGGCAACTGCACCATCTTCGCTTCGCTGACGACATCGTGCTCATAACACCGAGCATCACTCAGGCGGAGCGAATGCTGGCCGACTTCGATCGTGTATGTGGAAGCGTTGGACTGCAGCTGAATCTTACGAAGACGATGTTCATGAAGAACGGATGGGTTTCTGATGCCCCATTCTCGCTCAACGGAACGAACATCTCCGAATGCGCCAGCTATGTGTATCTGGGTCGCGAAGTCAACATGGCCAACGACCTAGCACCAGAGCTGAGCAGGAGGAAACGAGCGGCTTGGGGAGCTTTCAAGAGCGTCGAAGAAGTCGTGAAGAAAACGAAGAACGTCCGACTCCGTGCCCACCTATTCGACTCCACTGTTCTTCCTGCCCTAACATACGCCTCAGAGACCTGGGCTATACGAAAGCAGGATGAACACGCGATCAGCGTCGCGCAGCGTGGAATCGAGAGGACGATGCTCGGAGTGACACGACTCACGCAAGTGAGAGAAGGCCTCCGGAGTTCCGAGCTTCGCCGACGTTCGAAGATCAGAGACGCTGTCGCATGGGCCAAGTCGTCGAAAATCAGGTGGGCCGGCCACGTAATGCGATTCGCAGACACCCGCTGGACGAGAGCCGTCACAGACTGGATTCCGCGGGATGTCAAAAGAACACCAGGACGCCCACCAACGCGTTGGTCGGACTTCTTCGTGAAAGCCCTGAACGACCGATATGACGCTCTTCGTGTTCCTCGAGCGAGGAGGATCCATTGGACCACTCTGGCACGCGACAGGGACGAATGGAGACGCTGCTGGCGCCCGCTCGAGCAAGTCGATGATCAACGGGACGACAGGTGATACAGGTGATTTAAATAGTACATACAGTGACTTGCGGTAACCGGCCGATTGACAAATCAGTGTTTCATCCTTTCCAGACAAGCCTGGCGCCAATTCACCGACCTCGCAGTGATGGAAGGCTTGGTTAGCCTAGGCAGAAACTCTGAATCATGAATTGGTTCGACGTGCACGCGCCTCTTCCTACTGCGCTACAGGCACGCGAGCGCAATATAAGGATAAGGATAAAGGACGGCGTTAATCAATCCCTTCTGGGATGCGCCAGCGCATTCTACTTCTACGGGATGTCGTGGAGGCGACATGAATGCGTATTTGGCCATACAATGACTTGCGGTGGCCAGCCGATGAACAAGTCAGCGCTCTATCCTTCCCAGACAAGTCTGGTACCAATTCACCGACCCCGGAGGGATGGAAGGCTTGGTTGGCCTGGGCGGGAAATCCGAACCAGGAACCTGGTATCGGGTGCACGCGACAGTCGCGCCTCCTCCGACTGCGCTACACGCGCCCATGAGCGCAATATATAGTAACATATTTCTGGGCTTCACTCTCATGATCAATATTAAAGACGTAAGCAATCTGTGAAGATCCTATAGATTAAATCTTTGTTCGATTTCCAAGAAAACTTTGCAGTTTAAGTAAAGATGGACGAGATGAGCAGTGCACAAGCGTTAATTTACTCGGTAGCCTCATCGGATGAAGTCATACAGCAAAAGGGGAAGGGAAAAAATTTAGTTCCGGGAGGGGAGGGAATGGGGAAAATCTGCTTCTATTTTGAACGAGCGTCATGCAAAGAAAATCTCTAATTCCAATAAGAAACCGAAAATTCCAACGAGACGAGGGACAAAGAGCGCCTGGCGCTATGGCTTGGCCACTAAATGATCATACATGAAAAGGCGCTTATAACAGCTGCCTTAATTTCGTTTTGCAAAAAACCAGGGCCTATAAAAACCTGTAGGGTTTCTTTTTCTTATCTCCAAGTCTATCAGGACATTGTGGCTCTGAGAATTTATATCTATCGTGCTTACTCTGATTTTGAAAACACCGTCCTTACCAGATTTCCAATTTCTTTTGTGTTTCGGCAGCATATGTGCTTAAATAACAGCGGGGAGCTCAAAGAGCTCTTCAAAAATATAGCTGCTTCCACTATGCAACGTTTTGTACTGAATGACATGGCATCCGCCCCCAAGATTTTGCAGCCTTAACAACAACTAGGCGCCAGTTATGTGGTGCATTCGTTGGAGATGCCGGCAGTCGGGTGCACCCGATTTCAGTGCCCTGGATCGGGTTTCCCGCTTTTTTTTTAGATTAGATTTATTCAACGTGGAGATGCTCCACGGGATTTCTGGGAGAAAAATAAAAACACAAGCCAACCCAAAAAACCAAGACAAGATGTATACTATCGCAAAACGTAGTTATGAACTAATGGCAAACACTGACTGAACTGTAACTGAAAAGAAGAACTCTATCTAGGCATACATTCCAAAGAAAAAAAAATGAATGAAAACAGAAAGACTAGAACTAAGAAACAAACAGAAAACTACAAAAGACCAAGGATAAAACTAAACCAACAGACTTTATCTATGCTGCAAGAACACAACGCTCTTTTTTGAGAAAAGACCTGAACGACCTCGGAGATAGTGACAACAAGCTCTCCTTTATTAAAAATCTGTACTTTTGAAACACTCTGTTGCAAAAGAAATTTGATCTAGTTTGGCTTTTAGCAACAGCACCTCTAAGAACGAGACCCCCATTGCGAGTCCTGCTTGGAGAGAAGCTGATTGTATCAGTAAGATCTGTTGAGACTCGACCAGTTAAAATCTTGTATAGCATCATCAAATCATTTATGTTTCTCCTGCTTTTCAAGGAACAGAGCCCTAGTTGATAGTTTCGCTCCTCCCATCCAGGAACTAGGTTGTATTTTAGGCCAGTACATCTAAGAATAAGCTTACGGGTGAAATTGTTTTGGACGCTTTCTATTACTTTGATGTCCTTTTTCTTGTAAGGATAGAACACAGTGGTGCCATTCTCTACAATGGAGCGAACATAGATTTTGTAGGCTTTCAAGAGTAATTTGGGGTTATTTGTTCTGATCGTCTTGAAGAGATTGTAGGTTCTAGACATAGCCTTATTTGCCAGTGCCTTACAATGTGGAGCGAAGTCTAAATTTTTGGTTAACAGAAAACCAAGATCTCGCACGTTTTCGACATTACGCAAGTTAAAATCACCAATACGATAGGAAGGAGAGATAACGGCTTTACCGATGCTGAAGACCTTGGATTTCTCAGCTGCCAGGGGCATGTCGTGGACAATAGCCCAGTTTTGTACGTAATCGATCGCTTTCTGTAATGTTTCTTCATCTTGCCCATCAGATATCCGTCTATATATTTTGATGTCATCTGCATACATTTTGCAGGAGACATCAAGATTGGAGATACGACTCGGAAGCTCATGAGTGAAAATTAGAAACAATAAGGGGGAAAGCACTCCCCCCTGAGGGACTCCGCTGGTGGCGGAGTAGACAGAGGAGAACACTTTCCCAACCTTCACCTGGAACGTCCTATCTTCAAGAAAGTTTTTAATCCACATTATGATCCGCTGGCTTATACCAACAACAGCTAATTTTTCAACAAGTTTAGCATGGGGAACTTTATCAAAAGCTTTTGCAAAGTCGAAAAATATAATATCAACCCGTTTTTTCTCTTCAATGGCACTGGTCCAATCATTGAGTGAAGTGAGCAGCGCTGTTTCTACGGAATTTCCTTTTCTGAAACCGAACTGCTCCTTGGGTATAACATTGTTATCTTCCAGATGCCTGAGAAGGTGCCGTTTCATGAGTTTCTCAAAAGCGCGCCCAAATATAGAAGTGATACTTATTGGCCGATAATTGTTTGGGTCACTGAAAGGCTCCTTTTTCGGAATGGGGGTAACGAAAGCGTGTTTCCAGCGTTTAGGTACCTCCGCTCGGGTATAACTTAAGTTAAAAATGTACTCCAGAGGTCGCATGATTTGGTAGATAACTTTCTTTATAAACGCTAGTGGCACAAAGTCGGGAGTGGTGGCACAAGAATTTGGCCACTTATTGATGATTTCGAGGATGTCGTGGCTGTAAAACCAAAGGTTTGCATCCATGGACGGAAAAGAAGCCTCTGATTGGAGTTGTACAATATCACTAGAGTTTGCGTACACTTTTTGGAAGACCTTTGCAAGAAGCTCGGCCTTATCAAGATCGGCGATAGCCGTTTGCTGATCTTCATCCTCCAGGCTTGGGATGTTCGGCCGCTTGCAGCTCCTAGACTTCATATATCGGAAAAAATTTTGTGGATTTTTCGACTCAATTTGTCTCTTCTCAAGGTAAACGTTGTACCGGTGCAGTTGCCTTTCTACTTTAGCATTAAATGAATTGTATTCCATCCAGAATCCGGCCTCATTACGGGAAACGGCGGCTCTCCACAAAGACGCACGTCTCTTCAAAAGTTTACGTAAATAAAACGGTAAATGGAGGTCTGCTTGTTTGCATTTTCGAACGGGAACAAAAAGGTCAATAGTGTGTTGAAGAATAGCAATGAAAATCTCGTATACTTCATCCACAGATTTTGCGGTATTAAATGAGCCTAACCAATCAATATTGTCCAGGTAATTTCGGATTGCTGTATAGTCAGCGAGCCTGAAGTCTTTCACAAAAGATGCGCACTCGGGTAATATAATCAAGTCAATAAGGAATTCCAGAGTAGAGTGATCACTGGAACCAATTGGCGGCTGAGTTTGTACATTCTTTAGCAGTCCAGGTTCGTTACAAAAAATAAGATCCAAATAAGCCTCACCTCTAGTAGGAAAGAAAACACAGGGCTTAAGGCTGTGGGCCTCAAGCACATCATAAAACTCTTTAATACCTCCAACAAAGTTTCCTTCGCTATCATTATGTAGCCCAGGCATGTTAAAATCACCGAGGAGAACGCAGGGAAATTCACAAGTGCAGAAATCACTAATAGCTTTGGATAGTTGGTATGTGTCCTTCACACTGCAACTTGGACATCTATAAACTGCGATAAAACGAACAGTCCTAGAAAAATTTACATCACAAACTAAAATTTCGTACGCCTCTCTAACGCACTCTTGAAAAATCTCTTTGTATGAGAAGGTGTTTTTAACTAAGAGGATGACACCACCGCCTTTTTTGTGCTTCCTGTCACTCCTAATCCCATGGTAGTGAGAGCTGGCAACACCTAGGAGTGGTCCTAAATCGATATTTGAGTTAAGCCAAGTTTCGGTGAGGCAAACAAGATCACAATTTTTTTGGCAAAGTCTAGCGACAAGAGAATCAGAATTTTTGACAATGGAACGTATATTTGCAAGAATGCAGGAGATTGAATGCTCAACGTGCCGAGGACTCACAACGGGTTTCCCGGTAAGCTACCCGAGGACTGCCCAGGTCTCTTCTCCATCCGGTGTACAGAGTTGTCGAAATTGCTTGGCTGTGAGCCATTAGATTGATGTCCGGCATTCAGACGCAACTCACGCTGGCGCTCTCTTTCCTCACGAGTTAGTGAAGGGCGTATAAATATGCCCTTCTGAGCAAAGAAGCGCAGGCGCGGGGCACGTCTGAGTACTTCTTTTTGAAAGCGGCTAGCTGGTAGTACCACTTTCAAAAGACGTGGTTGCTTGCTCGGAACACCCATGCGATATACTGTAAGAGGAACACATTGAACATCAAGAAACTCGAGAATCTGGTTTACAGAGTGGAAGTCCCTGTAGCTCCTACCCACGGAACTGGGGCAAGGAGCCTCTGGAACTCCAAAAACAACAATAGACCTTTGGATATCACAGTCGAAATTCTTAACATCAAGAATGCTATTCTGAGGAAGAATAGAGTCAGATCGCACAACGGAATCGGAACGGATAGCGTTATCAGCAGAAGAAGGGGACTGTAAGGCTTGAAGTTGTTGCCTAAGCGATGAGTTTTCAGACCTAAGTTGAGAGATTTCAAGAAGTAACTCGCTGTTTCTGCGATTGATCTCCTTGATTTCTTGCTTTGTCTCAATCAGGAGCTCGATAATCGTTTTCATATATGCCGGCATTTCTGCACCATCGACGAGGCTTTGAATTCGAGAGTCGACATCGCTATAGGTTGTGACAAAATCCTCCACACGGCTTCGTTTAGCCTGTCGACCTGGAACGGAGGAAGAGCGAAGCGGGGAGAGCACCATAGTTTATGACCGCCAAAAATCGGTACAGTCGATATCGGCGAACGCACTGGCAACCGAGAAGGGAAAGCGAAATTCACCTTTTGTCGTGGCAAATATCGAAGAAGAATTTGTCTTTTTGCCACCAAAGACAGCGCTCGATGTCCGGATGGACCTCAGTCGACACGACCTCAGAGGTAGGCCACAGAACCAGGAAGAAAACGACGCAGTGTCGGAAGTCGAGAACAGTCAGACCGCTCGCGGCCGTTGCAGACGCGGCGAATCTTGAGATACTGGGTATAAACCTCTAAAATAACAAGGCAACCTCTAAAATAACAAGGTTTCCGCTCAGCGCAACCAAGTCTTGCATCCATTCAGAGAAGAGGAATTGGGACCAGACTCGTACAGGAAGGATAAAGCACTGATCTTTACATAGGATCGCCGCCACAGGTCATAGGCCAAGTACCCATTCAAGAGGCCTCCACGATACCCGTAGAAGTGGAATGCGCGGCGCATAGCAAAGGAGTAATGACTGATGGCGTACTTCATCCTTTACCCTTCTAACAACAAGAAATTTTATGATCCGGTTACCTTATAACAAAATAAATGAATTTAACAAATGGACTCTTCTAGGTATTTGTTGGCACCGCTTTATAAAATGATTCCCACTCGGCCAAATAAAATAAGGTCACAGCTATTGTCTAGAATATAATCCGAAAACGTCATTGAACAAATAGTCATGATCAGTTCATACGAAATTGTTTGGGAAACACAAAAATTGATTACTCAAAATGGAAAAAATGATTGCACTCTTCATGTGAAGCTCTATCTACGACCTAAGACTATAAAGAGGATCGGACAAGGGAACAACGAATACATAAAGAGCAATAAAGAGGACTGAATAGTTTTCTATAAATGATATTCTTTTTGAAATCTGAAGATTACAGGAAAATGTGGAGCATGCGCTTTACGAGCCCGCGAAGAAAAAGAAGACTTATGCTAAGTTTATGCCAATAGAAGAAATGAAAGTTTATTAGGACAGGACGGCTACGGCTATCATTTATCAGCCACTTGACTTATAGAATTAAAATCACTCCAACGATTGCTAGCAAGAAGCTCGGTTTCATTGGCCCATTAATAGTTTTTCCTGCCTTTTCTCAGCAACCGTTTCACTTTGGCCGGCCGGAAGGTTGTCTATTTTTTTCAATAAAATTTCGTTATTATCAGGGAGCATAGCAAAGTCTTTAACTGAACAACATCGTCAAAAGAACTGCAGCAACTGTGTGATATGGAGTGACTGCGAAAGGAAAAAAGTGAACGGACTCCTAGACATCCGTTACGACCCTCCTCATCCAATTTGAGCTTTCAGTGGACTCCCGCGATCGTGTGGCTGATCAGTGAGTGCCTGTCCTTCAGCCAGCAGTCATCGGTGCTCTCGTGCGAGTTGTGGAGAATTCGCGAGGAGACTCCGCTTCAACGGAGCGTCTGGTACCTCATCGTTACCTTCTTCAACCTCGTCTTCACCTTCATGCTGCGAGGGCTTACTACGGTATGTTTCTTGCATCAGTTCAGTTACTGATCTTTATTTGCCGTTAGGTTAGCTACCTAGAATATTTTATTGTAAGGGGTTTTTGTTAACTTAAGAGGATCTGACGAGCGTCACCAACAGAAAGTATTCAAGCGAAATTCGGTCGGTCCCCTTCCATTGAAGCTCCACACCTCTAAGCCTTATTAGACATAAAAAGACCATCTTTAAAACAAGAGAGTAATATCTTCAGATATAAGCTTCGTTTATTCAGCTTGAATACCGTGAAGGAATTTCGAAACTTGACAACATAGGCTACATATAATTTTCGGTTTATTCGAGACTGCCATTATTTCGTTTATTGCGAACAGTTTTACTTTTTGGTAACTATTTGCTCTCATAAGCAGATTTTTGGATGTTTTAACCTGATGGTTATCTGGGGATAGAAATCATTGTTTTGTTTCCACAATCTGAATGAAACTGCTGGCACTGGACGAGTGATGGCTATTAGGAATTAATTGCTTTCACTTCATTTGTTTTCTTATGCCTCCCCCTCTCCACCAAGACGCCTTGATGTTTGTGTTTATTACGGTTGAGTAAGGCAATTGATTGAAAAATTGAAAACAAAGCTCTCGAACAAAAATACCGCTATTCGTGTTCAAAGCATGAAAAGCGAGTAAGCGGAAAAAATTCTACGGAATGAGATGACCACTTACATAAGATCTCCAGGAGAAATCGCGGTACATGTCGCGAAAACGCACTGCGGGTGCTGGAACGTGTAGCGGTGGGCGCGGGAACGCGTCGTTACTCCTACCGTAATCGCGGCAGCCAATCATGTGTACACCTGTTCGACTGAGACGGTGCCTTATTGGCTGCTGCGGTAACGGTAGGAGCAAGGACGCGTTCCAGCACCCCGCCTGCGTCTTCGCCACATGTACCGAAATCGTATATAGTCACAATAGCTTCCACGAGCTCTTCACATTGTCAACTGTTTGCAGGGGACTGCAGGATTTTACTTTTATTTTTAATTAAATTCTACTCGATTACAGAAAAACCAACGTCATGAAGTGGAGTCAGTAACGAGCGAGCGAAGTCGGTGAGTGAGAGCACCACTCGGCATTTTGTTCTCCAAAACAAAACTTCTAATATCGTGTTATTCATAGGTACACGCTTTCTCATCGCTTCCAACTTCGCGAAAACTCGCGAACGTGCTCCTTCCTCGTCTCCTTACACGGCCTCATATGCCTGTGTTTCCTTGCGTTCTGCGTTGTGGACGTTACCCTGGCAGACGTCCGAAACAGCGACGACATCTACATGCTTCTTTTCAGAAGGGTGCGTTCATCTTGTTATCTTGGATATGTGTGGAGCTTGTAAATGCTTACAGGAATGAGTGCTATCTGTTAAAGATGACGATAGGAAAATCCACTCAAACTCTGGAAGCGAATCACCAGGGAAGGAGTGACATTAAAGACTTCGATTTCAGGAGCTGTCGTACGTCATTTCACCGATGTTCACCAGCTTGTACGCGCTGAACTTTCTGTGCCGACTTGACATCGTTTACGACAAGGCCAAGAAGTTTGTTCGAGCGATGTACGGCTACGAAGAAGGTTTGTTCGTGGTCTGGCAAAATTTTCTCGTTCCAGAAGATTCTAGTATTTAGGAAGAGCTTTGGCCCCTGTTGGACATAGACCATCGAGGAGAAAGTGAAATGTTTTCAGGAAAGAATCTCCTGGCCTAATCGAAATGGGTTTATTCTCCTAAGATGACGAGTAAAGTCTACGTTGTTGCGCACCATGGGTTCATATGTTATCTACCAAATCGGCACAGTATTGGATCTCTACTTGATCTCAGTTTTCAAGACGTTTATGAATAAATCATATTTTTACTTCACACTTATCAACGTTGTAACTTCTGCAATTTCAGTTTTTGCGGTGTGTTGTCGAATGTTTCATGCAGCATAACAGTCCTATAAGCGCTTTGTAAACAGTTTTATTGGGGGAATACTGCCATAATAAAGACAAAGGACCACGACAACTGGTTTAATACGGAGGAGCGGATAACTAGCTTAAGCGTATGTAGGGCCACAAACTGCATTTACACACTGCCAAACACTCATACCACACGAAATGCGAAAGCCGATTTGATTTAGATGCCGAACACATAGCATGTATGGTTGAGACCAGTAGAAGAGCAGAAAATGGATGACCTTGGCGCCGAATACACTGAATCACCGGTTGTGCAGACCACAAAGAAGTGGTCACCTTCCGGATACAGCGCGTTCTCCAGCCTCATTTTTGATGTCAGCGGACCATCAGCCATATTCTGAAAAGAGCGGCTACAACCGCGAACGAAATCGCATGCATTTGTGATGAGGGCTGCTAAACTCAATGTTGCTCAATAGGTTTACAACACTCCATGTGCAGCACCTACTCGATTTCCCTCAGCCAGCTCAACTAAGTTCTCGGCGACTAAATTGCCACAGTTCCGCTATTACTGATTCATTACTGATGCTTCTTGCATTCGACCTGGACAAGATTGGCTTGAAACAACAGTAAGGAGGCAGATCTTCGCAGGTGGAGAACTGAGGCAAATAAGGATGAAAACTGAAGCTGGGTCTCATCCTCGCTAGCAGGACAGCACAGTGCGTTTGCCAATCCTTTCTGAGGCAAGCGGCACATCCTGCTTCTTTGGGATATCATAGAAACTGTACAACATAGAAGCGTACTTGGCCTAACATACTTGCTTGCTTTTCAACCAATGAACCCTGTTCTGTTCTTTTCAGACACGATTGAACCGACCCTGAAATTGCATTTGGGTGCGCTGGCTCTCCCACAGGCAGATGGTTGGGACTAGAAGACCTTTAGCGACGCAGCGAGGGAGTCAACGGTTGTCGCGTGCACCGACAACCGTTGCGAGGTGCTTAGACCTGATTAAGACTTGCCAATGCAAGTGTTGTTGTTGAGTTTGATGTTTTGTTGTTGAGCTTCTAGCCAAGATTGTTATCAACTTAACTGGGCTTACGATTCGGCTACTTCGCGTTCGTCAGAGCCTGAAAAAAGTCATAAAACATTGGTAAAACTGTGTTCCCGAACACCATTCATCCTAAGAGGAGATACAGGAGCTATTCCTAAGGGAATGTAGGGGCCAAGTCTTTCATCGCTCCTGGGTTGCTGAGTCCGTATCAAGCATGTCTGGGGAGGATTAAAACTGTCTTTGGCTGGTTAAGCATTCAAATTGCCTGTACGATATCTCGTGGAGGGAAAGTAGAATGAGTGGCACATACCGCAAAGGGATTGTTTAACACTAATCCCTATCAGCTATGATGTTTAAGCTTTTGTGCCAGCGAGGTTAGTAAGTGGAAGAGTTTATTCTAGCCCTGACGTTTCGACCGTTTCGTCGTCTTCAGAGGCCTAAAGATGGCTCGAAGTTTTTGATTCAAATTAAAATACAAACTAAATTTAAAATAATTACAATTAAAAGACATTCAGCCACTTTAGGTCTCTGAAGACGACGAAACGATCGAAACGTCAGGGCTAGAATAAACTCTTCCACATACTAACCTAGCTGGCACAGAAGCGGAAACATCACAGCTGATAACGATGCCGAAGTTTAAAGATGAGAGAACATGGAGACTAATCCTTATCCTCTCTTCAAGGGACCATCTCAGAAGTAGACTACTGCTTTCGGAAAAGAAAAGAAGACGCGTACCTTTTGAATGATTCTCTTCAATTCCGGACTATTACACAGCTTATCACTATGATCTGCCTGGAAGCGAAACTCTTCAATATCGTCAACTGACCTGAAATAAAACTGAGCTACTGAAGTTCCAGTGATAGCTGGTCATAAGAACCTATATGCATGAAGCCATCCCTTACTTTCCACACCAACATTAAGAACAATCAAGTAAGCGAATAAATGTCAATTATGTTGATTTTTGAAATTCTGATGGGACCGTAGCTGAAAGCCAAACGCCTTCACTAAGTGATTTGGTCTCCAAAACTTGTGGTCCAAGATAAAGTAGGATAAGTGACCCTGGAAGACTGCTAGCGAAACTATTACTGTAGAAAAAGACCGCAGTCTAGGGCTACCAATAAGTTCCACAGCGCATAAATAACGCAGGGTTGAGCATTTGCCCTGCCCAACCAAGTCAATATAAGGAAAATTCGAACACAAGGCAACGCATGAAGCTCCATGTAATGTATCCTCAGCCACGGGTAAACTCGTCAGTCACACCAATCACGCTTAGCAGTCCTAGTATTCAAGAAGTGACGAAAACCCTGAAAACCTGAGCTACCTGTCATACTTTTCTGAGAAATTTGTTTGCAAGACAACATATTCATTTGAAGGCTTCACCATGAGTGTCCGTATGCGAGTCATAAGGACGTAAATATTCAGCGACTTGAGGAAGAAATGAAATGTCCTGCCCCGCTTTCCTACACTCCCTGCATTCCATGCTAAAACGTATCTTATGGGATGGTGGGTTCTACGAGGCCGTGTATATGAAACCGTTGAAGACGTGGTATTGTAGGAACACTCAGTGTGGTTTGATAATCAGAAAGAGTACAGCTACATAAGCTCAAGAAGAGACACTACTTCAGTAGGATACACTCTATGATCTACTCACAGCTCTTTTTCCGCCACCTTTGTTTTCGAGACCAACTACGAAAACTCAATTAGTCAAATATAGTAACCTCTTCTTCCTTCCGCATCCACAGCCGCAGCCTCCTCCAAAGCCGAAGCTAGTGGCAGGAATTAAAAACTCCAGAACAAGAGCGAGGAGTAGAAGGTGTGAGAGCGCCATCTCTGGACCTGTAGTGGGAACTAATCACTTGGTGGTGCAAGGAAAACGTGCTTATGTTGTTATTGTTAGCTAGTTGTGTATATGCCTCCAATACCAATGCTGCATTGAAGAAATAGGACCATCGAAGGATCTGCAGGAGAATCTATTCTCTACTACTACTCCAAACACACCATCGTTTCCCTGAGTGTACATAGCCGTGTGCCCTCACATCATGGAAGAAAAGGAGTCTAGAGCAAACTCAATGGAGGAGGCGATAAAGCAAACGCTCTGCGCCTCTGTCGGCCAGGACGGATCCCTATCGAGTACAAAGATTTAATCATGACAAGTGGTATCAGAAGATAGCCGTATTCTCCGTGCTGCACTCAAAAAACAGCCACGAAGTTAGTTTAGCAAAATGTTGGTAATAAGAAATGATGGGACTAGAACGGCAATATTTCAAGAACAAGGCGTATGGCTGTATGAGCTTATTCCTTGTAAACGTAAACCCCCTCCCTTCTTCCTTTATGCAGCGAACAGAGTACTACATATGGTATTCGAAGCTATTGACACCCTCTCAGACTAGGCGCATTTCTCCTTCGAGCAATTCACCTCACAAGGGGATCAACACGCCTAGGGCTACCGCGTATTCTTGCAGTTTTCAATGACGTGTGTCGGTACCATGCCGAGCCAAATTTACACGTAATTAATGCTTGAATATCTCTCTAACAGAATGATCATAATCCTTTTGAGAGTGAAGATCGATGGCCGGCAACTACACCCTCGCTTCGCTGATGGCATAACGCAGAAAATCGAGCATTAGCGAATTAGAGGAAATGCTTGCTGACTTCGAACGTGTGTATTGCAACGTTGGACTGCAACTGAACCTTACGAAGACGACGTTCATGAGGAGCGGACGAGTTTCTGATGCCCCATTCTCGCTCAGCGGAACGAGCCTTTCCGAGTGCTCCAGCTATGTGTATCTGGGTCACGAAGTCAATATGGCCAACGATCTAGCGCCAGGGCTGGGCACGGGATAAGAGCGGCTTGAAGAGCTTTCAAGAGAGTCGGAGAAGTCGTGAAGAAGAAGAAGAATGTCGGACTCCGTGCTCACCTATTCGACTCCACTGTTCTTCCTACCCTAATGGATGCCCCAGAGACCTGGTCCGTACGAAATCGTGATGAACACGCGGTCAGCGCTGCATAATTAGGATTAGGAAGGAAGATGCTCAGAGTGACAAGAATGGCATATGTGAGAGAAGGCTTCCGGAGTTCCGAGCTTCGTCGACGTTCGAGGATCAGTGACTCTGTCAGCTGGTTAGGTGGACCGGTCTCCTAATTTGTTTCGCTGACATCCGTTGGACGAGAGCCGTAACCGACAGGCTTCCACAGGATATCAAGGGAACGCTACGATGCCCAAAGTGTTCGATGGACTGCTTCGCAACAGGTCTGAACGAGCCGTTCAACGCTCTTCGTGTCCCTCGAGCAAGAAGGGTTGGTGGGAACTTCTCTTAGGTAGACCGGTCACCTAACGGCGAACTTTAGCGCGGAAAGGAGAACCTCAGTGGCAAGTAGCAAAGTATTTCAAACCGAGAGAGATAGGCAGACAATCAAAGTTTCACGCCGAAGCGATCTTAAATACTCTTCTTCAGTCAAACCGTTTCGGTATTTCAAAGAAAAAACCCTTTTCGCAGCACCGTACACGGTCGTTGTATGAGCTTAAGAAACGCTGATTGCAGGAAACTGGAAGGAAACAACAGGTTCGAAATGTTAGCGGCGTGACTTGTGATATCTTTTTTTGTAACTGCGCAAGAACAGCACAAAGGGCTTGTCCTAAAGTGGTCATTATCAAATGACGAACCACCAAACACCGAGGAGTTGCGCTTTAAGTGCACCAAAAGGGTAGGATTCACTGCGCGGAGAGTGACGAAATTATTGCAAGTGTTGCGGCCAGACTTTTATAGGCGCTCGAGTCAACACCACCTCTGTGAGTTCAATTGAGTTGAAAAGTGGGTCGAGCACAGTGCAGAAAAAAAGGGTTTCGCTTTAGGAATTAGGACAACACGATTGGTCAATTCAATTCCGATCTTCAGTCGCATTTTCGGCTCCTCGATCTCAGATGACTTTCAAGGAGGAAAATCGTTGGCCATCTCTGAGTTGTGCCGCTTAGCGCTCTCATATGAGGATGTATAGGAACTAATGCTCTCTGAATTTCATAAAAAATGACAGGTGAGAGGCATGATTAAGTGTTCCTTCTGTTTAAATGCTAGTGGTAGGGAAACAACCAAAACCTTGACTTCACTTTCGACCCACTCCTCACCCATAAAGCATTCCTCCAAAATAGATCAAGGTTCTGTAACCCGGTCCATTCAGTTTAGCAGTTTGGAAAACTGCGGACTCAGTCCTTCGAGTGTCAACTTCTCTTTTTTTCTCTTTTTTTCAGCGCTCTCTTTGTGCTTTTTTGGTCAAAGGAGACTTGATTGACGTAGCTGTGGAATGGATGCAAGCCAAAACACTTCTTTTAGAGCCCAAAAAGAAACGAAACAGGAAAGCGCAGGTTGTATCATAATATTCCAAGCACGATTTTAGGTCTAACTTCTCCACTTGTTGGAATCTTAACGACCTAAGCCTGGAGAATATGAAGTTTTTGTTTACCCTTCTTGGCGGTGTAGGATAATGCTGCCCAACGCTTATTTACGCTAGAACAACCTCAGTTTCCATCACTATATTCCTATAGTGGCTGGCTTATAAGGTGTATTCCGCTGGCCTCTCCGCCATAATGAGTTATGACTGGTGTTCGGATATTACTTTTTTTACAAATTATCGGGAATCACTCAAGATATGCTCAAAATCACCTTCTGCACGGATGTCGAGTCGCTTCGGGACATCTTCTACTGTGGGTCGCAGGTAGTCGAGATCGACCTCGTGCCGTTCTCCAGGTAGAGCTGGCTTCAATCTGTTCAAACCATAGTGCGAGTTCAACGAGATCATCTGCTGTAAATGACTATAGAACGAGTATGTGGTCTATTGGGTTCAGGCCCAGTGAGTTTGAATACCGCATATCCTTGCCCCACAACTCAGAAAAATTCTGCACACAGAATGTGGATCTCTACCTTTATTTACTTATTTGTTGTATTACATGAATATGTCATGTGAATCCATAAACAGGAGAAAGGAGAAAGCTAACAATAGATCGGTGCAGAAAAACAGCGACATAACACAGAAGGAATTCAAGGATTCACGAAACTGTGCAAGAACTTAATGAAACATTTCAAATCAGAAGGAATGCTTTTCTGATAATTTTTGCAGAGTCCGAACCCGACGCGAAAAAATGTTATCGAAATCAAGTTCTCGCATTCGGAAGCACTAATTTCCGGGAACTACAGTACCGCGCATGTGTTTGGTCAATTCCCGAAAAAGCCGCTTTGGAGCGTTCCAAAGCGGCTTTTTTAAATAACTTTCTTTAAAGTCAAGCACTTGTGAAAAGAAACATATATTTGAGCTCAGCAGGCCGAGCTCTATCTTTTGACATATAAATCGATAGAGTTGAGCAAGGCATATAGGCCGGACATAATCAATCGAGTGGGCGCGAGAGCCTGTAGAGTTTTATTGAAATTCTTAGCCGCCCTACTCAGAAATTGTCTTGAGACTGTCCAGCTTGCCTTAGGAGTGAGCCGTGAACAATGCATATAGAATCGAACCTATCAATCGAGTGGGCGCGACCACTCGCAAATTGTACGCGCGAGTGTGTTCGGAGCGCAATAACTCTGTCGAGATCGAATCTTTCCGGCTGCGGCTTGTGAATTTTGTAGGCAGTAAAAATCTTTAGCAGTCCGCCAAAACGCAGCGTTATAGCTTCTAAACAAGCGAAATTAAAGCGGCGCGAAAATGCGTATTAGCGTGTGTGACACGATTTTTTCCGATTTCAGTCGACCCCTGCAGGAAGACGCGGCATGCTAACGGCATGCAAACGCGTGTGCTAGCAGAACACTGAAGGCACTTTACGATGACATGCTCGCAACTCCTCAGCTGCCTGAACTGCCTTGGCGTCATCTGCCAGTTTAGAGCGGCGCAAGATAGCGGTTAGAGTTTCTTGCGCACTTACTCACCCAGATTTGAGCTTTCGACCCTCACAATGGTACCGTTTTCTTCAGCTCGAAAAGCTCTATCGAACGGTGTCACTCTCGACCAATTCCAGAAAAATGGATTTTCGACGATTTCCCATCGAGGACGTGGGCCGAGCCTGCGCGGACGATGACATCATAGAAAATCGATATTCGATAATCGATAAATTTTCTCGACCAAAATCATCTGGGGGTTATGTTGTGCTCCGATTACGAATCCGACATCCGTTTTTGAAAATTTCACCGATTTCGGTAAGTTTTGGATTTTCTTCTGGATAACTGAGAGTGGTCGTCTCAAGATCAGCAATTTTGCTCAAACTTTATCTAAAGGCAGGGATTATTCGGGATGTCTAACACGACGAAGAAGTCTATTTGGCTGATTATGGCAGAAGACACCCATACTGATGACGGAAGGTGATCTATGATCCTGGTCCGACCACCCTCAAACGGCAGGTAACCTACCGAAATCGGCGAAATTTTCAAAAACGGGCGTCGGATTCGTAATCAGCAAAATAACCACCATATGATTTTAAACGAGAAAATTTGGCCAATTTCGAAAACATCGACTTTCTATGACGTCACCATCCGCGCAAGCTCGGCCTACGTCCTCGATGGGAAATTGTCAAAATATCGCTTTTCCAGAATTGGTTGATAATGAGACCATTCGATAGAGCTTTTCGTGCTGAAGCTAACGGTGTTATTGCGATTGTCGAAAACTTAAATATGGGCGAGTAAGGGCGCAGGAAACTTCAATGCTAAGTCCACCGCCCTAAAATGGCAGCTGGAGATAGGGCGGTTTAGGCAGCTGAGGAGTTGCGAGCATGTCATCGTAAAGTGCCTTAAGCTATCTGCTCGCCCATGCATTTGTAGGTCGGTACCTCTCCGCGTCTTTCCGCAGGGGTCGACTGAAAATGGAAGAAATCGTGTCACACAAGGCTAATCTGCATTTTCGCAGCGCCGTAACTTAGCACAATCATAAGCTACATGGCTCTATTTCGGCAAGCTATTAGAACATTTTACTGCCTAAAAAACCGGCGCAAGATAGCGGTTAGAGTTTCTTGCGCCCTTACTCACCCAGATTTGAGCTTTCGACCCTCACAATGGTACCGTTTTCTTTAGCTCGAAGAGCTCTATCGAACGGTGTCACTCTCGACCAATTACAGAAAAATGGATTTTTCGATGATTTCCCATCGAGGACGTGGGCGCCCAGGCCGAGCCTGCGCGGACGATGACGTCATAGAAAATCGATATCCCACAATTGGGCCATGCTAGATACCGTCCGGTACAGCTTTTCATGCTGAATTGAATGGTGTTATTGTGAGTAGGGAAAACTGTAGTCTGGGCGAGTAAGTGCAAGGAGAACATGGACCGTTATTGTATTGCATTGCACGCCGCGGCCGTGTTATGAGCGCAATAACTCTGTCATGTGTAAACCTTTCCGGTTGCACCTTGTGGGTTTTTTAGGCAGTAAAATGTTCTAATAGCTTGCCGAAATAGAGCCATGTAGCTTATGATTGTGCTAAGTTACGGTCG
>OX375865.1:36208825-36340810 GCA_947359475.1 Heligmosomoides polygyrus bakeri | reverse complement strand
CTTAGCACAATCATAAGCTACATGGCTCTATTTCGGCAAGCTATTAGAACATTTTACTGCCTAAAAAACCGGCGCAAGATAGCGGTTAGAGTTTCTTGCGCCCTTACTCACCCAGATTTGAGCTTTCGACCCTCACAATGGTACCGTTTTCTTTAGCTCGAAGAGCTCTATCGAACGGTGTCACTCTCGACCAATTACAGAAAAATGGATTTTTCGATGATTTCCCATCGAGGACGTGGGCGCCCAGGCCGAGCCTGCGCGGACGATGACGTCATAGAAAATCGATATCCCACAATTGGGCCATGCTAGATACCGTCCGGTACAGCTTTCATGCTGAATTGAATGGTGTTATTGTGAGTAGGGAAAACTGTAGTCTGGGCGAGTAAGTGCAAGGAGAACATGGACCGTTATTGTATTGCATTGCACGCGCGGCCGTGTTATGAGCGCAATAACTCTGTCATGTGTAAACCTTTCCGGTTGCACCTTGTGGGTTTTTTAGGCAGTAAAATGTTCTAATAGCTTGCCGAAATAGAGCCATGTAGCTTATGATTGTGCTAAGTTACGGCGCTGCGAAAATGCAGATTAGCCTTGTGTGACACGATTTCTTCCATTTTCAGTCGACCCCTGCGGAAAGACGCGGAGAGGTACCGACCTACAAATGCATGGGCGAGCAGATAGCTTAAGGCACTTTACGATGACATGCTCGCAACTCCTCAGCTGCCTAAACCGCCCTATCTCCAGCTGCCATTTTAGGGCGGTGGACTTAGCATTGAAGTTTCCTGCGCCCTTACTCGCCCATATTTAAGTTTTCGACAATCGCAATAACACCGTTAGCTTCAGCACGAAAAGCTCTATCGAATGGTCTCACTATCAACCAATTCTGGAAAAGCGATATTTTGACAATTTCCCATCGAGGACGTAGGCCGAGCTTGCGCGGATGGTGACGTCATAGAAAGTCGATGTTTTCGAAATTGGCCAAATTTTCTCGTTTAAAATCATATGGTGGTTATTTTGCTGATTACGAATCCGACGCCCGTTTTTGAAAATTTCGCCGATTTCGGTAGGTTACCTGCCGTTTGAGGGTGGTCGGACCAGGATCATAGATCACCTTCCGTCATCAGTATGGGTGTCTTCTGCCATAATCAGCCAAATAGACTTCTTCGTCGTGTTAGACATCCCGAATAATCCCTGCCTTTAGATAAAGTTTGAGCAAAATTGCTGATCTTGAGACGACCACCCTCAGTTATCCAGAAGAAAATCCAAAACTTACCGAAATCGGTGAAATTTTCAAAAACGGATGTCGGATTCGTAATCGGAGCACAACATAACCCCCAGATGATTTTGGTCGAGAAAATTTATCGATTATCGAATATCGATTTTCTATGATGTCATCGTCCGCGCAGGCTCGGCCCACGTCCTCGATGGGAAATCGTCGAAAATCCATTTTTCTGGAATTGGTCGAGAGTGACACCGTTCGATAGAGCTCTTCGAGCTGAAGAAAACGGTACCATTGTGAGGGTCGAAAGCTCAAATCTGGGGTGAGTAAGTGCGCAAGAAACTCTAACCGCTATCTTGCGCCGCTCTAAACTGGCAGATGACGCCAAGGCAGTTCAGGCAGCTGAGGAGTTGCGAGCATGTCATCGTAAAGTGCCTTCAGTGTTCTGCTAGCACACGCGTTTGCATGCCGTTAGCATGCCGCGTCTTCCTGCAGGGGTCGACTGAAATCGGAAAAAATCGTGTCACACACGGCTAATACGCATTTTCGCGCCGCTTTAATTTCGCTTGTTTAGAAGCTACAATGCTGCGTTTTAGCGGACTGCTAAAGATTTTTACTGCCTACAAAGTTCACAAGCCGCAGCCGGAAAGATTCGATCTCGACAGAGTTATTGCGCTCCGAACACACTCGCGCGTACAATTTGCGAGTGGTCGCGCTCACTCGATTGATAGGTTCGATTCTATATGCATTGTCCACGGCGCACTCCTAAGGCAGGCTGGACAGTCTCAAGGCAATTCCTGAGTAGGGCGGCTGGGAATTTCAAAAAATTTCCCAAACTGTCACTTTACAGGCTCTCGTGCCCACTCGATTGATTATGTCCGGCCTATAGGCATTGTTCAACTCTATTGATTTATATGTCAAAAGATAGAGCTTGGCCTGTTGAGCTCAAATATATGTTTCTTTTCACAAGTGCTTGATTTTAAAGAAAGTTATTTGAAAAAGCCTCTTTGGAACGCTCCAAAGCGGCTTTTTCGGGAATTGACCAAAAGACATGCGCGGTACTGTACCGCGAGTAGTGAAATCCCTTTCCGTGCCATGTATAATAGTTTAAAGGCAGATCGCACTTGCCAAAGGAAATTTCATGGAACAAAATTAGTTCCTGCAATTTATTGCTTCCGAAGGTCAGAACAAGATTTCGATATCATTCTTTCACGCACCATGCAGGTTCTGACTTTGTAAAGATGAGCATTTGTTCGTTTTGACTTTTTTCACTGAGTTGCTGGACAGTTACTTAAATCCTTGATTACTTTTTGTGTTACGTCACAGGTTTTCTGCACTGTTGTGTCGAAAGCTTTCTCATTTTTTCACGTTATTGATTCACATGGCGTATTCATGTAATAAAGGAAGAAGGAAGGAAAAAAAATAAAATAGACATTACTCCGACATTCCTGTGTCATTCCTGTGTGAGATTGATATTACGATCATTAGAAGAGGGGTTTGATCATATGAAAAACCAAGGGTACGAATCATTACTTTCCTTGGAAATTTACTCTGGACAGATCCAATCTTCCTAATGAGATTTTTTTTGTGCGAGTGAAAGACAGCCGTTCCATATTCAAGCAATGGTGTACCATAGGTCTTAAAAGCGCAAACTAGAATACGGGAAATTTCGTTGGCAAGGCTCTGAAGAGATTGTGGACCAACCTAGAGGCTTTCAGTACTATTATTCCAGGATGCCTGTGAAACGTAAGATTTTTGTTCACTAATAAGCCAAGTTCTTGAACGCTTCCAACTTGATCGGTCATACCAAAAACGTAAGTGCATTCTAGTCTTCTGATGCTTGGTCCAATGCTTAAAAACCTGCCTTTAGTCTTGGACAGTGGGAGATCCCAGTTCTTGGTTGGCCCATTGCAGGGTGGATTCGACAGCTTTTACCATGTGACTGTATATCTACCACACTGTGATACTGTTTGACATCATCCACGAATGCCCAGATACCAATGCCTGTAGCAGCAAGTAATCCAGGAACTTCATACGTATGTATACGTAGGTGTTGAAATGAACCGGAGAGAGGACTCCACCTTGTGGCACACTGCTGATCGAGACCGCACATCGCGAGATGTCGAAAGAGAAGTGTTCACATGCACTGGAAGCTCCTACCAGACAAGAAGGACGAGAGCCAAGAGATGATAAGGATAAAGGATGAAGGACGGCGTTACTCAATGCATTTTGGGATGCGCCAGCGCATTCTACTTCTACGGGATGTCGTGGAGGCGAGTTGAATGCGTATTTGGCCATACAATGACTTACGGTGGCCAGCCGATGAACAAGTCAGCGCTTTATCCTTCCCAGACAAGTCTGGTACCAATTCACCGACCCCGGAGGGATGGAAGGCTTGGTTGGCCTGGGTGGAAAATCCGAACCAGGAACCTGGTATCGGGTGCACGCGACCGTCGGCGCCTCCTCCGACTGCGCTACAGGCGCCCAAGAGATGATACTAGGATATATGCCTGCCAAAACCAATTTGCGAAATAGTTTCACCTGAGATACTTCGTCAGAAGTTTTTGAAAAGTCAGGATAAATAACATTTACAGAATTGCCCTTATCCAGTTCCAATGAGCTGTCATTCAGCGACTCGCGCATAGCTGTCGCCGTATATTTCCTATTTGGAACCCATGCTGATAGGACGGGATAACCGAATGTTGCGTTAAATCATTCACAATTTTATTTTCCAAAAGCCTTTCAGAAGTACGTGCAAACACTGAAGTTATTCTAACGGGGCGTTAATTTTAAGTGAAGAGCAAGGAGGTCCCTTACAAGGGAAGCCCATGAACTTCACACAATAATTCTCAGCAAGACCTAAATGGTCTTGTAGGGCATCGGACGAGGATCACAGAACTGTGCTTCGTTTTTGCTAAAGGTTAGTGGGTGGTCAGAAAATGACAAAAAATTGTATCACTTCAGAGTGGGTTGATAAGACATAAGTGACACATGAAATCGCCCTGTCGTGCTCAGAACTTAACCTGTAAAAGGTTTGAAGCTCAAACTAAATTTAAATTATAGTAATATAATGGTGGGATGATAATTGACGACGTTTTCTGGACGAAGCTGCAGGGTACATTGAAGTGATTCATTTGCAACGGTGAGGGTAGTGACTGGATGGACGAGTGGATGCGATCCGGACTTGCGGGATGGGGGCTAGGGTTCGATTCCGGAAAAGGTTACGAGATTTGTTCCATGGTGTGATCCCATTTTTGGAACTGAAGAGTACATTTTGGGCGCGGTTGGGTACCGCATTATTGGGTACTGGTGAGTAAGGGTGACGAAGTCATGACTACCGATTTCGCCCAAACTTCGCCTATGGAAATTATTTAAGCTGCTGACCTCATATCTGTTACTCTTTTTCTGAATTATCATTTTGGCTGCACTACGTTCCATCAAAGGTTGAAGTCGAAGGATGGAAAATAAGTCTGACCACATTGGAGACGGAAACGATCCCACTAACGTGGACAAGGTATCATATCTTCACTTACCCATATCTACCGTAACCTGCCGTAATATACCGAAATTTTAAAAACAGGTATCATATCCGTGATCAGCGCCTCAAATAGCCTTCGTGGGCGATGTTTGGGCGAAATTTTTTCTTTCGTCCCTCCACGACCTCTGGGGTCTTGAATGGCAGCACTGCCGATTATTCTGCATACACCCGTTACTTACACATACCTATCGTAACCTTCTGCTACCCATCGTTTCAACAAAAATGGTTGTGGTTGCCAAGCCGGTGATCTGCATCCCAGATAACATAACCCTATAGATAAATTGGGACGAAAAATCTGTATCGATCTCCATCAGAGTTGAGGGAGTGAGTACAAGTGCTCCTATCTGCAATGCCCCGACCCGTCTCCTGTAAGTGTATAGGAGAATGGTCAGGAAAAAATGCGCAGTTAGATAAATACCACAAGGTGGTTAAAATATGCTGTACTTGGTAACAGTTAGTAGAACTGTGAAAGTTGCGGGAAGAATAAAAAGCAGTCTCTGAGGAAATCCGAAGAGCAATGAGCATGTCTTAATGATGGGTCGAATCAATCCTTGTTGATCGGGTTCACGAATGAGGTAACAGAAGCACTTCCAAAAGTAATTAAGAACATGCCGAAGAGGTAATGTGGGGTTAGCATCTAGCGAACCTTCCTCAGCGAGGCAAACATCGTTTAATGGACGCGCGATATCGCTCCACGCAACAAAACCAGCTTCTCCCACATCTGACAACAGGTTGAAAGCGGGGTAAGGTACCCTACCAAAGCCAAAATGTAATCTTCATTAATAAAAATGCTAACATTCCACCCCACCGCCGGAAAGACAGAAACCCCACCCCCGGAGCCGTACCCTCGACCCGCTCCCGCAAGTCCGCCTCGCTATCCACACGGTCATCCATATGCTGCCGAGCCGTTGCGAATGAATCACTTGAATGTACACTGCAGCTCCGTCACGAAAACGTAGGAAAGTATCATATTACTACAATCAAACTTTAGTTTCAGAACGAAGCCTTTTATAAAACAAGTTCAGAGCACAACAGGGCCATTCCAGGTGTCACTTTTGCCTTATCAGCCCACCCTGAAGCGGTACCACTTTTTGCCATTTTCGGACCCACCTCTCGCCCGTAGCAAAAACGAAGCACAGTTCTGTGATCCTCGTCCGATACTCTACAAGACTATATAGGTCGCGTTGAGAATCTTTGGGCGAATTTCATGGGCCTCCCTTGTTAGGTATGGAATGATTATATTGTTGCGTTGTTTGACTGAGCTCCACACGAGCTTTTACAGATCTTTATTGGCTAACGTTATGGCGGTATCGCCTTCTTCAGAGCCTGAAAGGAAGGATCAAGTCAAGATGTGGCTACCGCGTCAGACGTTGCCTCAACCTTAGAAATTCAAGACCATCTTTCGATCACGTAGTCAATAGAGAGATCGAGACCCTTACCTTACAGGAAGCCAGACGGGCCAATCGGTCGGTAGCAGGGCCGTTTTCGAGACACAGGCGCCCCAATCAGAATGCCAACCTGATGTAGGGTCTGAGCTCCCGCGTTATATAGAGGCATTCTTCCTTCCGGTTTAGCTTGGGGTCTTTGGCATGAATCCAAAACGCCTCCAGAACCTTGCGGGCGGCAGTTTGGACCTCGACTGCCAGCAGCTTGACCCTGGCCTCAAAGTCCTCCCCCGTATGCCCGTGGACTCTATGGTGACCCATTGCAGTGGACGTCCTGGACTTGGCCTTGCCGTCAAGGTGTTCCTTGACCCTAACATGTAGGGGTCGCGCCGTCTCACCGATATATTCCTCGCCACAGCTCTGGCAGGTAATGAGGTATACCACACCTGATAAGGTGCAGTCCCCTTCCCTGCCATGTGGGCAGACGGCGCAACCAGGTGTGACACAAAGGCGATCGTAAGGACGATTCCGAACTAGCTGCCGCCTTAGGTTGTCTGGTGGCACCTCTACAACAGTTACCACATTCTCCAGCCCGGCTCTCCTCACACGCTTCCGAAGGGAAGTGCTTACATCATCGGAGATGAATGGCACTTTGAACGGTACCTTTCCGGACATGGCGCTGCTACTGCTTTGTTCCTGCAAGGACCTCCGTGAGGATGTAACGTGGTGCTTATATCCGTTGCTAGCCGCAATTTCTTGTGCCAGCTTCCTTGATTCTTTACGCTCCTCTTCCCCACTGGATACGAGAGCTGCGGTTCGGAACATGTTTTTCACTACAGCTCGCTTCATGTGGTTAGGGTGCGAGGAAAGGCAGTGAACTATGATATTCTTGTTGGTAGGTTTCCTATACCATTTTGTTACGGTACCACCCTCTTTAAGTTGGACTTGCACGTTCAGGAACGGAAGCCAATCACCCTGGGGTTTTTCGCGAGTGAGCTTGATATAAGGGGACTGGCTGTTAAGCAGGTTAAAGCACAGGTCCATTTCTTCCTGCGTCGAGCAGATAAGAAAGCAGTCGTCGATGTAACGACAATAGAGCAATGGAAACCTTTGTAGCACCGGGGTTTCAATTTTGGCCATGGAGGCGATAGCGAGTGTAGGTGCTAGTCGTTGCCCCATCGCCAGACCTCTTATCTGAGAGAAATAGTGGCCAGACCATCTGAAAATGTTGCAACCAAGGCATTCTTTAAGAAGGACCATTAGTTGTCTTATAGAGAATCCGTATGTGTTTACAGCCTCTTGGTGCTGCGCTAGAAGCTCGAATATAGCTTCCATGGCGCACTCGTTGCTGACATTGGTATACAAGGCTGCTACATCAAAGGATTCCATGACGCAAGTGGGGTCCGTTCTTGCAGAATGCAGATGTTCCAGGAACATCTGGGTGTTGCTCAAATGAGCCGGTATGAACCTGAGTAATTGTGCCAAAACCAGGTTTATGAACCACGCTATTCTATCGGTAGGTCCCCCAACGCAGCTAATTATTGGACGCACCTTGATATCGGAGGGTGCCAGCGATTCTATACTGCACGATGACGGAAGCTTGTGCGTCTTTATGAGCAGATAAAGGACTGGGCACTGCGGGGATTCAATTTTAAGGCGCGCTATTGTTTGTGAGCTAATCCCAGCTGCTTTTGCCAATGATACCCACGTTCTATTTAACCTTCGGCACTGGCCCTGAAACTCCTTTGCGGAGGATGGACAATAGAGAGACCCATCCCGAAGGTGGTGTTCCGTTATTGACACATCTATGTGTCTGGGAATGATTATAGCCTTTCTCCAACTCGAGGGTACCTCTGGCATCATGCAGCTGAGATTGGACAAGGGCTCAAGGGGTGCTGTGAAGTGATGTATCCTTCCGTTTATCAAAGAGTGAATTGCGCCCTTGGTAAACGGAAACTATATCAAGCGTTAGAGAAGAGGAATTCGGTTAACTGGTGATTATACTCCGAATTTCTTTTGCGAAGAATCACGCCGAGTCCGTCATGACAGGTACTATTCCCTGGGCGGTGTAAGAACTGGTACTGTCGTCATCACAACTACAGACTTCCTCAGAACTATTTTTAGCTCACCGTCAGTGCAACAAAAGGCATGGTATCTGAAGGTTGGGGGAAATGCTGCGCTGTCTTGACGTTGAGAACAAAAATGTCGCTGCAGTGATTTAGAATTGCCAAGAACATCTCATACATATCGTTTACAAATTGTAGTGTAGAAAAAGACCCATACCAATCGACCTGAATAATCGTAAGACACAGCTTGATAAGATTAAAGCTAGCAGTCTGAAAATCCTTTTCAAGACAACAGGTTCACTCTGTTTAGGAAAACATATCCCAAAGGGAATGTAAGCATGCTCGCTCGTGCAAACCATAACATCAGAAACGTGTCGAAGGATCGCGCTTAACAACAATCTCAAATGCTATCTCCTAGCTTGAAGAACATGCTGAGTGAGTATATGCTCAACGCAGAAGCTCACGACCTCAGCTTCAATCGACGAGCTGTAGAAGGGAGCAGAAGGGAACGACCAGTCCATTTTGGACAAGTTAATATCGTCCGTCACCGAGCAGGGTTTGTCTTATGCGATTAAGTTGCTAATGGCTTAATGTGCTTAATGATCATTGCGTTGGGACGGGAAGGACACGGTGGACAACAATTAGTCTCGTGGAATGACTTTTGACAAATATGTCGCAGCAGAGAAGTTCAACTGCATTGGGTACAGAAGCTGTTTGAAAGAAAAACAAACATTTGGCACATTTACCTCGAAAACGAAAAACGGTAACAAAGAAAGTTTTAGTATGAGCGCATTTATTACACATTTACCCATACCTTACTTTTACTGATACATTTATCCACGTAATGACGTCCAGTCCTGCTGAAGAACAAGTTTTCCGTCTTGAAAATGTTATCAGAAACGGAATCAGATTATCTCTTTAAATAGCATTCTTGTAGACATCGCAGTAGACACTTTGTCACGAAACGATGGGGTACCTTTCCTTCAGAGGATTTGCCCACCCAACTCATCACAGACCTCGGATCAGAATCCTTAAGCTTACAAGTTTTCAAGATTTTTTCCGGTTAGAAACAGAGGTTGTGACATTGACTGTGGTGGTCAACCGCAACAGTGAAAGTTTTCTCGTCAATCCAAAGGCACCCAACAAGAAATCGAAGCCTTCTTGTTGGGTGCCTTTGGATTGACGAGAAGTCTTCATGAAATCGAGTAGTTTATTAGCATTTTTCAAGCCTATCCCTTCATGCGGTTTCGGAGAGTGTCTGTGTATGTCTAGAAAGGGTGCGGCAACTGCGAAACCCCTCCTCTTGTTTAACAATCAGCGCTCATCACCGTGAAATAAATACAGCATTTGAGATGTAATGTTAAGTACGATTCCTCGACACCTTTCTGATGTTGTGGTTTCTGCCCGTTGGGCACGAGGAGGTTTTTGCATTTGGGATCTGAGAGAAATAGCTGAAGCATTGACTCGGTGAGGGAGTCATCTTCTTCAACATTTGTGTTTGGTGGACGACATACTGGAACTATTCTGAATGCGGATAAGTGTGTTGCGTCAAAGACGTCAAAACAAGTAATGTCGGACCTGTGGTAAGTAGGCGATCTAACAGTAGTCAAACTTATCGTGTTTTTAGCCAAGCAAGAAACATCTCCAACTCTTCTGTCTAGACGGTCTTTTCTAAAGACTTTGTAGGGAAAATTCGCGAAGGGTTCGAAGTCAGATATTTCATATGAAAGCCAAGTTTCGGGGAACGAACAATAAATCAGGGCTGAGAGCATTCAAAAGAAGAAGCGGCAGATAAATTTTGTTCACCAGCCTGCAAGAGTTGAATATTTGAAACGCACTTGATCGCTTTGGGTTGCATACTGTGTCCATTCAGACGTTTCCCGAAGGCCAATATTTTGGCAAGTCCTCGGTTCCCCTTAACTCGCCGCGGTACACAACCCAAACACGACTATTTAGCTGCTTGCTAAGCTCCCTGCTTTCTTGCCTCGGTTCGTATTTCCGTTGCCGCTCCTCAGAGGTCATGTACACGAACTTTGGACACGAGCACGAAAACCGTATCTGGCCCTCTTGTGCCATACTTCACAGACACGAATATGTTCCTAATTCCTAGGACCTTTGAAAAAGCAGCTAATTTGGCCAGGAACTGGCGTGTTCTCACTTGACAACCACCAAAAGAAGCGAGCGGTCGCGAATGTGTTGGGATAACCTCGACAAAATTCCATTGTAGATATTACAAATCGAAAAAATCGAAGTGTGCATATTTTTAAAAACGGAGACATAAATACTTCAATATCGAAACTTTATCGCCGCAAAATCTCAAATCAACGATTACATTACAAAGCAGCAGAGGAGGGTCCTAAGCTTATACTGAGAACATATTGTTGAACAAATGAATTGCCTGAATATTAATTGAGGTAGAAAACTAGTCCTGTATAAACAGAGAAAGCAAATGTATGCATGCAATCGATTATTAAAGCTAGAAATAAAATATCGAATTTTAGATAGGAATGAAATTCTATGGACAATGCGCGGAGGAATCACAGTTATCTATCATCCATTGCTGTAGTTCTATCACATTGGAAATTGAATGAGTATTACAATGGTGACAAAGCGAAATTAAATGCCAAATACATAACAGGTGTGGTTAAGTGCCGCATGGGAACAGAAAATTGACGATCTTGGGGCTGAGTAGAGCGACTCTCCTGTGGTGCACACTACAAAGAAGTGGTCGCCTTCAGGAAACAGCGCTTTCACGATGTTCATTTTCGATGTCATTGGATCGGCAACCATGTGCTGAAATAGAGTTCTATTTATCTAGTAGGAGCGACCTCACACCTGTTATCCAGGTCGCTCTCAAAAATAAATTTGATTTAAATGCATCCAAAAATGTAAAGTACGAGAAGCCCTTAACTGCAAATTTTTCTTGCTAAGCCTTAAGGTTAGAAAAGTGCTGGTAAAACAGATAGTTCTGTTCCTGTTTAGGGCGTCTTAACACTGATTCGTACCCTCTGAATGTATTGCCAAAAACGAGGCTGAGGGTACATTCAACGGTGTTCGAGCTTCTGATCCTCAGTCTGCTCCCCTTTGCACGGTATAAAGAGCAAGTCGGTAGCTCTCCATGTGTCGGTTGCCACCAACAGCCAACCAATCTCTCCATTATGTCAAGGTGGAACGGTTCTCCCAAAAGCAATCTCTACTACATTGTTGGTTTTTTCAGTTCTTTACTGAAACTTTAATAGATTTTTATGAAGGTAGAGTCCAGTCACGCTAGATGAAATGTCGGACTTTTTATTGAAAATTTAGGAGCGAACGGAGAATGCGTGCAGAACATTAAGATGAATGAGTGAACTAGAGGTGAGTCAACGAACTGAGTTAAATGAAACTTGTGTGGTTTTTCTTTATTAGGTTTTGATGTTATAACAGCATCATTTATTATTGTCTTCATGGTGCAAATGCACTTTTACTGGATACGTTTAACAATCTCCTTATATCAAGTATTGAGTTCTCTGGTTGGAGCCGAGTTCGCTTCTTCCCCATAGCTTCTGTAAGGTCGCGACCCTATGAAGGAACCTTGGATTGTACAATAAGGAGCACTGTATAAGAAAGAACTGACTTCGTGTGAAAATGGTCAGCAAAACAAATGTTTCTGAAGGGTTTGACAACCTTCATGTTTTCTGCCTCATTCAACTTTGCTGGCAGAATAGAACGTTTCAATAATCTAGATTCTTACCTTCCGGATAAATCTCTTCAGCTCAGGATTATTGCATAGCTGATCGCTGTGCCCAGCCTCAAAGCGAATCTCATCCATGTCATCGGTTGACCTGAAAAGCAGCAGTAGAAACGCCTCCTTCCTTTATCATTTCTTTATTTCCCGATACTGTACTACTACGACATTTTTTGGAGGACCTTCTATTTAATATTCTTTGTGAGCCTTGTTCACTCGTTCCTCTAATGTGGACCTATGCGCTGGTTATGCTTGGCAAACACCACAGGGATTTTCTTTCAAGCAGAACTTCGTCCGCTCTCCATCGGATTTCGATCAAGAGCACAATGAACGTTGACGTTACCTGAATACACAACCGAGACTCTCCTTCGTGGAAGTAGCTAGCTTTTTTCTTCGCTTAAGAGTGATTTTGATGGACGTTCTTCAATATTTGCTTTTTGCGGCCAGTCAGATAACCTCCCACTTGTGCGTCCCCCGCCTCATCAGTAAGTTGAATTGCGATTGGCTGATTTTTGAGAGTGCATACGATTCAGTGGTTCGTATTGCACATCTAAATGCGCATACTAAGGCACATAACAGGCAAACATGCTTACCATTAGATAGATGGTTAGACAAATGCTTCCTGAAGAAGCTATTCAAAGGCCAGAAACAATTATGCTTGCTAATCTAGAAGATTTTGATTTTAAAAATTCAAAGAAGAAAAGTTTTACGAGCAAGATCACCTCTTCTTTCTCCCACATCCACCTCCGCATCCACCTCCCCCACCACCGCATCCACCACCACCACCTCCGAAGAACATGCCAGCTGACGGAATAACCATAGCAAGAAGAATGGAGGCAGCAACTAGGTTGGTGTAGCTCATTTCTGAAAGCGGACGCATTTGAAAACATGGAGTAATTTTGTGGCTGTTCTCGGGACTGTACTCGAAAGGAATTTTGAGACTGCACTCGGAAGGAAGCGACACAACATTTGGTGCCTAAGCAGCTTTAGAGCAAGAATAGACACCACTGTTTTCAACATCTTTCTATTCATTTACCTGATTCTATGCAAGAATTTAAGGTAAGGTGAGCGAGCTGATGAGTGAGAGCTGAGCTGCCGGTCAAGGATTCGTCCACACCAGTGCTAGCGCCAAGATTTATGGAAAGTCGGCTGTGGAGAGTGTGGAGTCTTTCATGTATGTACTATAGGCGGAATCTAGGTCACTGCTCCTAAAACTTAGTTTTAGAAGACAGAACTAAGTTGGAAGCGCAGGTCAGGGTACTGATATGATTAAGGAGCAGTTACATCTGCAGATCTAATGATCGGAGTATGAGTCATAGTCAGTGCTGGCTGTAAAGGCATCAAGGAGTTATCCATACTAACGAGCACTTCGGTATTCATAGAAATTTTGGTCCTTTCAGGTAAGATGAACTCATCAATCACAGAGGATTACAGCGGTGGCAAAGGATAAGGGTTATTGCTAATCTGCACTTGTTGCATTTTGGTACATTTTAATTCAGCACGTATTTGGCGTATAGGCGTAAGTTTGCGGTGGCCGATTGATGAAGAAAAAAGTGATTATTGTTATCAGAGAGGTTTGAAGCCACGCAACAGGGATGGAAGAGTCACTTGCCTTCGATGGGACCGAACGATGAATTGGTCTATGGCGATCGAGGAGGAGGAGACTCCTCTGTGCTCCCTACGCCTCAACATTCCAACAGATGAATGGTTCACGACGTAACCAAAGAAGGAAACGCAGCGCATGGTGCAGCAACCGCAGTAACAGTAGCCACGGTAGACAAATTGAGGTTCGATTCGCAACGTGGGCTAGGATCCGCTATTTTAATCGCCGGGAAACTAAGCAACATTCAGTTGCTTGATTGTAGGGCTTAGAAATTCTCGCCATAACTAGGAAATCAATTCTCGTTGAACACCGAAAATTGTCAGTGTTTAGTTCATTGTAGCTACCCTTTATGACAACGGTTGTTCCATAAAAAAACAACACAGCAAGCTGTTGATTCAACTAGTTACGCTGTCTGTCCAGTCCGCATGAAGCCTAAAAGGTGTCACAACGTAAATTCCGCAGCTTCCAAATTTTTCGTAGGCACGCTTTCAGAAGAAAAGGGAAAAAAATTAAAATGAGTTCTTCATCCACGAAGAACGTGGGGCCACGAAAGAAAGGCAGAATTGGGATAGTGTGGGCCTTCTAGCCGAGGTGTGGAGGCTGTATGTGGAGCAGCGCTTCTGATCGTCCTTATTTATACGTACATGGGTTGGAGGCGGACACCACCGCCTCGCTTCCGGGTGGACGAGGGAGTTCCACTTGGACTAGTCACCATTGAGGTGGCGCCCGCAAAACTGCCCCTCACGTTGCAACTAGGAACCTCATCGCGATGGCGTTGAGAGAGGAACTGCTGTTGGAATCACTCAAGCAGTGCCAAGCCTTTCGACATTTTAAAGGGATGAAGCGACGTGCTGTCGAAAGTCGAGCTGGAAGCAGAAAACCTATACATATATTTGGACTCTATGGAGAAATTTTGTTTTACTTAAAGGAAGGCGGCGACGACTATTTCGACGGGATGTCGAGGTGGGGTATGAATGCGTATTTGGCCATGCAATGACATGCTGTGGCCAGCCGAAACAAGTCTGGTACCAATTTACCGACCCGAAATGTATTAAAAGCTTGACTGGCCTTGGCGAGAAAACCGAACCAATAAACTGCATCGAGTTTAGACGACAATCGGCACGTCCTCCGGCTGCGCTACACAGGGAATAGCTAATAAATGGGAGGAAACAGGAATACGAAAAATGGAGACGGAAATGGCACAAGACTCAGAACTTCGTTTAATTTCTCAAATATGTATCCCAAATTGGTGGCAATAACTAAATCAAGAGATTTAGGGAGCAGGCAAAGCAGCATGCGACTCTTCCCCAACGAACTAGATAAAGAAGCGATCACTGTACTCGTATCATTATCAAGATGCCTTTTCAAATATTACTAATTTATCAAGTTAAAATTTATGCAAAATTTTTTGTAAGCAAGAAGAAAGTGTTTTAGAAAGTTTTTTTTTAATAAAAATTGCTTTTTCTTACGAATAAATGGCAAAGATTTCGCCACTCATAACTCTAAATCGATCTGATTGAATGTCACGTGTGGAAGTACGTTATCAACATAAGATTGCTTATAGGACTATGAGCTAGAATTGGTGTTCCAAGCCAGCTGATGATTCACCTGTATCACCTGTGGTCCGTTTATGATCTACTTGCCCGAGCGGGCACCAGCAGCATCTCCATTCCCTGTCCCTGTAACGTGCCAGAGCGCTCCAATAGGTCCTCTTCAGTCGATGGACACGAAGAGCGTCGTATCGTTCGTTCAGGGTATCAAATCTGACCAACGTGTTTCTGAGTGTCCTGGTGTTCTCTTGACATCTCATGAAATCCAATCGGCGGCGGCTCTCGTCCAGCGGGTGTCTGCGAAGCGCATTACTTGGCCGGCCCACCTAATTTTCGACAACTTGGCCCATGCGACAGCGTCTCTGATCCTCGAACGTTGGTGAAGCTCGAAACTTCGGAGGCCTTCTCTCACTTGCGTGAGTCGTGTCACTCCGAGCATCGTCCTCTCGATTCCACGCTGCACGTCGCTGATCGCATGTCCCCCTACCCAGTTCTGGCGACTCGGCACACTGCCCGTAAGCGGCGGCTCGTCTATGTGCTCTCTGTATTCTCTGGCAGCCGCCTTCTCCCTGTATCTGCGCCTTCTGTAGGACTTCTCTTATTGGTCCTACACCAAGGAAGGACCTGCTACACCTCTCTTTCGCAACTGTATTCGCTCGGGTGAAGTTAACTACTCTTGGTCGCCCGTTGCTCCTGCCGCCGATTTCATTGAGTGGCCGCCGAGATCTACTCCAATCGCTGCATCAACGTAGTATTTGTGGCTGGGACCTTCGCATATGATCGTAAGCCACCCAAATGGTACTTCATTGCGAAGTTCTGCTCACGTACACACCCGTCGTTCCAAAACCTATTCAGGGACCAAGGGGGAAGAAACATCGGATGGATTTTTCGTCCGCCGCCAACGATGACAATCTGACTCGCGCAATCCACCTGATCATAGCCGATCAATCCCTCCTGCCGCACCTAAAGGCGGCAATGGGCTGCATTTTGGAGATAAAGGACCAACTAAGCGCAGTTGTGACTAGGAACAAGGAACTGGTGGAGGAGAACAATATGGTGCGCACAAGGAACAGCTCGAAAGTGAGGTCCATAGCCTTAGGCCTCAGATTGGCGCTCTCGTGCATGTTTCTCATTTCCTGCGTCATACTTTGGTACGCCTACGTTGAAGAGGGCTCCCCATCGTAATAGATTCTTTTCTGAGAAGGGGGTCAGGCCCTCGCTCAGAAAGTTGGAACGTGATCGTCTCAAAGTTGAAAGGTTGTCTCGAACTCGGAAGCATTCTCCTTCAGAGCTGGTTCGCAACCAGCAAAATTCCTCTGATCCCATGATTAATAGTGGTACTTTGATGAACTCTCGTATTTCCTTGTCGCATTCACATGAATTCACTCCTAATGCGGTAAACATGTAAGGCTTCGACGGAGACCAGACGCAATTATTTCATGTGTTCTAGCTAATATTCGTTCAGTGGTTAAAAACAAAGACGCTCTTGTGGTGCTCCTCAAACGGAAAGCTGACGTTGTTATACTTACGGAAACGTGGCTCAATCAAAACATTTCTTTGGCCATTGTATTTCACTCTTCTTGAATGTTTTAAGTTTAAAGTTTAATTTACGCAAGTTCAGGGTTATCTGCAAAAATTTATCCAATTTACTCCACATTTCTGTCGAGGAAAACAACAGCAGAGCAGAGACGGTTATTTTGTGCTTGAATATGAAATCAAGTTCAGCAAAAGAGGTCGTTGTTCGTGTTGACTTCGCCACCTAGATGCTCGTTGCGTTAAGCGAGAGTGGGCATCGCAATCTCGCCCGTTCTTCAAAGATCTCTTCGTAAGATTCAGCTGCAGTCCAAGGTTCCACATGGTGATGATGATGACTTAAGGTAAATAAAGATACGCATGTTCCGGTTAAGGAGCGAGATTATCTGTTTGAACACCTTGAAACTTTTGCGGCCTTAGACTGTTCGGTAGTGGTTCGTTTCCAAATAGTAGCCTCCGAATGTCTAACTTTGAACATCCCTTCATTTTTAAAGTTTTTGAAGCACCTATATTCTCGGCTAGCGAGGTAGCTCACATCTTAGCGGTGACAGTAAAGGTTTACATATTTGGGTAATATTTTAAATGATGATTCTCAAAATGAATTCAGTTTTGCTATCACAGTGTCACACTGTTTCGACTTCAGAAGGCATCACGTTTTGAAAGCAATTCAGTCGCAGAGAAGGTAATGCATAGCCGATTTCTTTCTTCTGCCGGTTGTATAAGTACAATACTTGAGTTCTCAGTGCAAGGCTGTCAACTAGTGATGAGTCACTTTTGCTGTTACGTCTTCCGGCCCAAAAAGCGGAACACGTAATGGAACGGAAGGAGTAAAAATGGCCGGAACCAGAAATTCCCCACATTCCCCCCCCCTCTTGAGTGCGCAGCCAACACGGTAAGCCCCGCGATTGGTAAACGTGTTTTTTATACCGACGGCGGTCGTAACTTTCTCTTTTGCTGAACTTGATTTCATATTCAAGCACAAAATAACCGCCTCTGCTCTGCTGTTGTTTTCCTCGACAGAAAGGCGGAGTAAATTGGAGAAAATTTTACAGATAACCCTGAAGTTTGCGTAAATTAAACTTTAAAATTAAAACATTCAAGAAGTGTGAAATACAATGGTTTGTTCAATGATTTTAGTGCTTAAAAATAAAAATAAAATATTTCATGAAAAGTTTACGCATCCACTCAGTCGACCGCGTCAGATGTTCAGCGGTATCGATGCATAGCCTTAGGGCTAGACCGGAAGAGGATATATTGGAAGTATTCAAGACGTTCGAAGGAGCAGTGAAGAAAACGAAGAGCATTCCGATGCGTGTCATCCTATTCGAATCCACCTTTCCTCGTGCGTTAGCTACGTTCTCACACGTCTAGGCACTACAACCACAAGGCGAACAAGATCGTAGAATCGAAACAACGCAATAGTGGTGCAATTCACCTAGTGTCAGCAGCAGGAAGTAGGTAAGGGGCGTTGCGCACTCTAATCTTCACAAACTGTGGCCCCAATTATTGACCCAAAACAACCGCAATTATTGTTTTGTAGTAACGACGTTCTCCGAAATTGTTTTCAAAAATTTCATTGCGCCCACTAACTTCAGTCGCGTTCGCCCGCCAGGACTCTCGCGCGCCCCCCTCCCGAATCGAGGTTCTTCGTTCGGGCTTCGCCCAAAACCAACAACCCCTTCCCTACGGCGCTGGTTAGCTGGCACCAGGCATGCCTTAAAAACATAAAAACCACTATCTCGCGACTCAAAATATGCATTCTAATTGCTTACATAATTTACAGTAGAGGTGGAGCGCATGGCGCATCCTAAAAAGCGTTTGATTAATGTCGGCCTTTACTCTTTTGCTCTTAGTAACTATTAGCCAATGCACTCTTCACAGTTTTCTAAAGTGATCACACTATTGAGCAGCTTTGGAACAGTTATTATTTTCAACTCACTCCGAATTGTTTGGTTGGCGCATGATTTTTGTCCACATTTGGGTTTGCTCGGAATTTCTCGAGTACACCTTAGGGAATTCTTTAGATGTCTTTCATATCCCATAGTAGATCGTCTCGAAGTTGCCCTCCTCCACGACATCGCGGGACAGCACACGACAATGTTATCTCGTGATCCCCTGGGGAAAATTGGCTGGGCGACTGTACCTGATCCTCCTACAGCACCGGCATGGCACCATCAGACGACTACCTCTTCAGACCGCTCGAGCAGTATCCTACTATATATGATCGGCTAATGTCACGTGTCCGTCACGGGGAGGGGGGACTGAAGCCAAAAGATGCCTACTTCAGTGCGGCGTATGACAGCCGGGCTTTCTTTGAGCATAACATCATCATCATTTTCATTAGCGTCTGTCCCGCTTGGTGGCGGGGTCCGCTCTTCTGGTGTGGTGACGCCAATTCTCCCGATCAAATGCTTGATCAGGGTGCACACCAGCCATCTCTAAGTCCAAGCGCAACGTATCTAGCCAACGTTGCTTCGGGCGTCCTCTGGGCCGCTTTCCAGGGACCACAAGATTCAGGCCAATCTTACACACGGTGTCGTCGTTAGCGCGAAGGACGTGGCCGTACCATCGAAGACGAGCTTCGCGCAGCTTCTCGGATATCGGGGCGACACCGAACCTCTGTCGTATGGTGTCGTTACGAACGCGGTCCAAACGCGTAACTCCAGCCGTCCACCGTAGCATCTTCGTCTCCATTACACTGAGGCGGCTTTCAACTTCCTTCGTCACGGGCCAGCACTCAGCACCGTACGTCGCTACTGGGCGGACTACTGTTCTATAAACCTTCGATTTGAGGTGCTCAGGTATTGTCCTGTTTCAAAGCACCCCAGTCAGCGAGCGCCATTTGGACCAGGCTGCACTCACACGCGCATTCACCTCCATCTTTAAGCTGCCATCGGACGTGACTGTTGACCCAAGATACTTGAAAGATGTCACTCGTGAGAGCTCAGTACCATCGATCTTAATAGATCCGTTCTCATTCACATCCGTCGTCAAGTATTCCGTCTTTTTGACATTTAGCTTGAGACCGAACAATGCCAAACGATCGCACCACGCCTGTGCCTGTCGCTCGAGTTCGGTTTTGTCTTCACATGCAAGCATGACGTCGTCAGCATACAGCAGCGTCCAAGGTGCCGCCATTTGGAGATCTCGTGAGATTGCATCCATCACGACCACGAAGAGCAGTGGGGATAGCGCAGATCCCTGATGCACCCCTACAGAGATGGGAAACTCCATCGAGGTGCCCGCTGGCGCTCGCACTCGACTCCTTGGGCAAGAGTATAGAATGCGCACCCACTCAATAAGCTCTTCAGGATCACCATGTTCTCGCAACGCGTACCATATAACATCTCGCGGAATGCGGTCGAAGGCCTTCTCCAAGTCCAGGAAGGCAAAATGCACCGGTTTCTGTTTCTCGCGGTGCTTCTCTAGCAGAAGACAAACGGCGTGAATGGCATCAACGGTGCCTAAGCCAGATACGAAACCACACTGATTCGTGGAAAGCTGTACGACATCCCGGATACGTCCGTCGACAATTCGCTCAAAGATTTTCATGGTGTGCGAAAGAAGACGAATTGGACGGTAACTGGCGCAGTCTGCAGGACTGCCCTTCTTCTTCCAAATCGGGATGGTCGTGCTTTGCTGCCAACCCTCAGGTACTTTCTTCTCAGCAACAACCTGATTGAAAAACGCAGTCAGCCAGTCAGCAGGGCACCAGCCCTTCGACTTCCACAGGTCAGCTGGCAGGTCATCGGGACCAGTGGCTTTGCCTGACTTCATCTTCCTCAGGGCTGCTTCAGTTTCGCTCACTGTGATCTTCTGAACGGGACCGTATACATGTGATGCAAAAGGAACAGCAGGATGTTCAAATTCTACATTCGAGATTTCCTCGAAGTAGTCGTGCCATCGCTTCACAGCCCTTTTACGATCCATCAGAAGATGACCGCTCTCGTCGTTAATGCCAAAAAACTTCTCAATGTCTTCTGCTTGGCGACAGCGAGCTTTCTTTGAGCATAACCATGGGCGATTACTGGCGAACTATATCCTTAGCGGCTGATCGTCCAAGTTTACGAGATATTCAAAGGGCAACGCGTCAGGGTATGAATGGGGATCGAGTGCAGAGCGTAGGGATTCAGGAGGCGTGCTGAAGACGCCGTCTAACGTGCGTAGGGACTCAGAAGACGTGCTGATTATGTCATCTAACGTGCGTAGGGATTCAGAAGACCTGCGCTTGACGTCGTGAGTCAAGGTTCAGAAGACCTGCGCTAGACGTCGTCCAACGTGCACAGGAATTCAGAAGACGTGCTGAAGACGTCGTTTAAGGTACGTAAGGATTCAGAAGACGCGCTGAAGACGTCGTCCAACTTGCGTAGGGATTCCGAGTAAGGGCGACCAATAGGAGAGGACCAACAAAGGGGGAACATTAGAGGAGGGAGCGTGAATAAGAGACCAGCATTTTCCCTCAACATCGTTCAGTGTGTGTCGGATTTCTGAAGACGGCTTATAGAAGTCGTGGCACGTGTGTCAAGAGTGCAGAAGGAGTGTAATAGACGTCGTGGCAGCGTAGTGACACGTGAATCGGTACTTCAGTGTCGCAAGTGCGTGCTTGACTCTCACTCCGTTTCTTTGCCAGCACATAGGAAATGAAGCATTTCGGGAGGGGGGGGGGGGGGAGGGGTAGAGAGAGTGACTATGGGATTCGGAGGAGTATTCTTGCCGTTGGACAGTAAGCGGTGTCGACCAGTACCGATTAATTTTAATTATGAATTTGCTTATAAAGCACCGCATTGGGACTCATTACCTGTTGCTCGACACGCAGAGAACGGCGCTTCGGAGAGTAAATCGCGTTCATGTGATGAAGGGTGGAAGGGCTTCATATGCGCAGTGAAAATTCTGCCTTACCGCATCCCACTGCACTAATCTATATAGTAAAACCTGTTTTTTTAACTGTAAGAAGGCCTAAAGAAGAATGGAGGAAGATTGGGGTTGTTATTATGAATTTGCTGATAAAGCACCGGATTCTCGTGGTTTGGGGGCAAAGCCCCAACCAGACGTTTGGCGGCCGCTAGGCCGCTGAACGTCTGGTCTACTCGATAATTACGCCCACCTGGAGAACGAGATTATCCTTTTCTGACTCTCAGCCCTTTCTTTCTGGCGCAAATTTAAAAAAAGAAAGAAAAAAGAAACCTCTCCCTAGTAATGGCAAAATGTAGACACTAACAGTGATTACAGTGTTGATGGACGATTGTTTAAAAAATAAAACTTTAAAATCATGGTCTTTTGCGGACAAAAAATTATGCACCAACCTTATATATCATCATCACATCTAAATGACGAGTTGGTTGTAATCTTTTAGTGAAAGGTAGGCACTACTCCTGCACCCTTCCATTCCCAGTGCACTTTTAGGTTAACCCGTTTTGGTAGAACAGGAATATGAAACCAATAGGCTGCTCACGTTTGGCGTTAAATCCGTGGAGAACGTCGAGAAATGGAATGGCTGCCATTGACCTCCGGACTTGCACTCTAAGGGATATAACCTGAGAGAAGTGGTGACAGCCGTTTCTTACAGCAGTTTTTTTGTATTAACCTCAGAGCTAGAAGGGTAAATATCTCAGCAGAATATTCGAAGATCACTTAGAAAGGACACTTTCGATTTCAAAATATACACTCTTCATGCAGAAGTGGAGGTATTTAACGTCGAAGTAGGTATTTCGAAAGTAAAAGGCGTTTGGTGTAAAGATTTCTGTTAAAATCTATTCTATGGGAGTGTGTAGAGCAGACGAAGAAGGTGCCGGTTGTCGCGTGCACCGGATACCAGGTTCTTGGTTCGGATTTCCAACCCCAAGCCTTTCATCCCTTCGAGGTCGGTGAATTGGTTCCCGACTCGTCTCAGAAGTTAAAGCGCTGACTTCCTCATCGGCTGACCACGGCAACTCATTGTATAGGTCAAATAGGCATTCAAATCACCTCTACGACACCCCGTAAAAGTAGAATGCGTGGCGCATCCCTTTTGGGATGCTTTAAAATGAAAAAGCTTTGAAAGGTTTGATGCACTCTTTTGTCGAACGAGGTTGCAGCGTGGATCAGTGTTTACTGAGCTGCCCGAGACTTCGATTCAGACGTTTGCTGGCTTCGTAGGACCTCAAAATGGCTTGAAAACTAGGATGTTGGTATTCATCCGACCAAAGCGCTCACCGGTTCTAGTCTTCGGATGTCGCCTTGATGCGGAGCCACTCGCGATATGCTTACCTGCTGTTCCGCCGCTTTGGAGGATCGACGTCGCAGTCGCTGTTAGTTGATAGATGGTGTCTGACTCAGTAAAAACTTGCTTGGAAAGATGAAGACCTTAGAACGATAAAGGGAACAATGATAGCGACACCACCAAGGGCACCTGACAGCCAGGGTGGGGAATTATGGGCCTCAAATAATCGAGCTGCCATAGTAACACTCCAAATTGGAGAAAAACACTTCGAAATCTTTATTAAGGTGCATAACTATCAAAAATTACAATCTTCATTTAAAGTGCCCTCCTTCGCGCGAATGCAGCTTCTCGGACGAGTCACGACGGCGTCGCAGGTGGCACGCAGATATCCCTCATCGAGATTATTTCACGCTTTCTTAAGTGCATCTTTGAGCGAATCCAAGTTGTTGTGCCTTGTAGCTGAGATTTTGCTTTCTAAAACTGACGAGAACAAAAAGAGGATTGAAGGCCATTATTCTTGAAAGTTCACGTTGATACCACTGCTGGACGGCACTCTACTTGTGTGCAGAAACCGAGTCTTGCTGAAAGCACCATGGCTTGTCTCCGCAATGAAAAGTGCACCACGGCTTCGAAACATTCTCCACGACCGATTTAAAGTATGCTTCCTCATTGATCTTCACTCCAGCATCGATGAACACCAATGAGGTCATCCCATCTTAGGTTATCGCACCCCAAACAGAACAGTGCTCTGATGTGCAGTTTTCCCGTTGACTTTTCTTCTAGAAATGACCTACGGTCTGAAGCGTATGTCTCATCGCGGGGAGCGAGTCATTTAGGGAGAATCTTCACCCCTCAATTGGTATAAAAATGTGTTTGTTTTTTGCCAAGTCGTTAAATCCATAGTAGGGGTCCTTGAACTCAAAATGGAATACGGCGCATCATGAGTTTGGGGGTCTTGTACGCCCGCGATCCCTCTTCCGGCAAGCGGCTCGGAGCGCTGGGGAAGTGGGGATGCTTCATGCGAGAGAGGTCGGAGTTTGGATCTTGTGTGCCGCCGCATTTTTGCATTCCAACTGACTGGTTGAGATTTGGGGATTCTGACGTCTATACCATTTTCAGACGTTTTTATGCCTAATTTTTCAGCTGAATGCTGTGGTATTCAACATGATAATGTATAAATGTTCACAATAAATGTTCATACACAGGAACAAAGTGTATGAAGCACTATTGGGCACAATACGGGCAACGTATAAAAGCTACACGCTCCTCAAAGTTTGCCTCCATACATGGACCAATAACCTAGGGAAAAACCATCCTACTCGTATTTTTAAAAGGACCAGGATGTGACGTCAGAGGTGATTCAAGTGAGAAACAGGGTTTGTGAATCCCGCAGATTAACCTAAACAGCATCGACACACTCTTTCTCTCATCTTTGCCTGTCACCTGGAAATCAGAGGTCTGCTGAAGATTTTCTGGAACCTAACACCAACGTTGTCGGAAGGTGCTCGAGTGGTGATCCATATGTTTCCGCTGAAGTGTGACCCACCTTTAGACGAGGAACTTTTGACAGAAGAAATCAAGTTGGCCGAACGGACGGCCAGCATACTAAAGGACTTCGAAACACATCAACTTGAAGTTGACGAAGACGTCATGGTTAAAAAGCCAGTCAGTAACAAACAAGTCGCAAGAAAGGTGCTCTCCACAGAGTGCAGCTAGAAAATGCGCAGAAAACGTCTGTCAATGGTATAGACCTTAGAATCCCCCAAATCTCAACCAGTCATTCGAAATGCAAAAATGCGGCGACGCACAAGATCCAAACTCCGACGTTCCTCGCATGAAGCAATCCCACTTCCCCTGCGCTCCGAGCCGCTTGCCGGAAGAGGCATCGCGGGCGTAGAAGACTCCCAAACTCGTGGTGCGCTGTATTCCATTGTAACCCCTTACTCCTTGGGTTTAACGACTTGGCCAAAAATAAACATATTTTCATACTATTAAATGAGGGGCGAGGATTCTCCCTATATGACTCGCTCCCTCTGTTCAGACGCTTCAGACCCTTCCTTTGTGAGAAGTTGCGTACGCGCAGGAGTTGAGGAGCACATGCTTGTGACAGATGCGCAGACACGTTCAATATCAGTAGGTCCCAGAAGATTATACCTTATACATTGATATAGATGTGCTCTCACCTTCATCTCCAGAGCTCCACTCAACTTCAGCGAGATCCACCAAATGTGCCGTTCCACTGATCAGAGGATTTTCTCGACTTCTGGGAAATACCTCAAGGACGTGACTTATTCCTGTTGAACTCTTGGTGTTTCTTCCCATCTTTAAAATCATAAACAGCACCCTGATGCCAGCGCTTAAAATTGCTGTGCGTATGGTCCTCCTAATTTTGCGGTGTGATTATAAGAGAGTTGTTCAAAATCTGTGTTAACCTCATAGCATTACAATTTCGCCTTTTTAAGTTTTTGTTCCTTGATTTTTTACTAATGATAAAGAATAAAAACAAAAAGGTAAATTACAGGTAAAAGACAGATTTCACATTTATACAGTACTCATTTAAGTTGCGTAAGCTTCATTTGCACTCAAAACACAACAAAACATACAATGTGCTACAACAAAGTTTCATAGGCGCTTACAAGAGACATATGTGCAGTATCTGGCGCGGATGACTTCCTCTCACTATACACCAGACAATCATTTGAGCTTTTTGAAGTTGATTTGCAGATCTGAAATAGATGGTAAAGAATTGAAATACTTCTAAAAATTGGATCTGAGAAGATGAATCTAGACAACGTTTCTCAGGCCGCCTTCCACAACCTCATCGAACCTGGAGCACCCCTCTTCAGTTTTGTAGCACTGCTTTCTACAAAGTGGTTTTGTACCTGAATCTTATCTTTCTGGGATTTCAAGAAGTGAGCATGTGTAGCAAACTCGGAGGAGGAACAGGTTCTGTGCACTCCAGTTCGAGTCAAAGTTCGGTTTCCGCCAAAACGGGTTGGGCGCGTTGTCCTTCCGAGCCCAGTGTATTGTTAGCAGGCTAGCCTGGTAAGGGTAAAACGCTGATGTTCAATCACTGGCCAAGATATGCCGTTGTATAGAGCGAATACGAAATGGGGTTGCCTTATTGTGTTCCGTGAAAGAAGAACTGAAGGTGCATCCCAGATCGGGACTGTTCAAGATTGACCTTTCTTAGCTTGTTCATGCACCGAGCAGCAAATGCTTAGAGGTGGTAGCTACCGTATTATGCGGTGTCCCGTTCGTACTTCGAGCAGAATTGGCGTTGGACGCCTTGGACATGACGAGGTACTCGTTGTCGTCGTCCTTAAATAAGTGCGTATTCGTTTCAGTCAGCCTTTGCTTACTCTCTCTCTCTCTGAAGCGCTCACCTTCCTCTTCCCCAGGCACAGCCAGGATAAGACGACTTCCTTCACCTCTTGCCTGAGCGGAGCTTGACAAGTGAGGTAAATTGGTAGACGACATGCACAGGCGGACGTGGTGAGCAGAGAGACCAGATCGATAGCTATTGCGTACATGCTGGAAATCCCCGTTGGCTTTTAATTTACATAAAGTATATTCACTTCTGTACTGTACAAATTTCACCAAAACTTATGATTGTTTCCAATAAGGGTACAACGTGATCAATAGAATTAGTTGTAACTCTATGCATAAAATTCTTTAAATATTTGCTATGTTATCATTTATTGAGATTAAATTGTCTTTTTTAAATTTTTTTAAAATATATATATACATATATATCTTCAACAACATGAAATACAATAATATAACAATCTTATTAAAGGACAATAACATTCAATACAACGAAACAAACTAATAAACTCCAAACTAACAACAATTCAAACATGTTTTGTTTCGCCTCTACCTTCATACAAATCAACTTCCATTCTTCTATTAGGCTACAGCTGCTTCGAAGGTATTTTGTGTAGGGAAGGGTTATTCTGGCACTACACATGCGTTTTGCCAACCATAACTGATAATACACTTCATGTTCTTGTTTTTTGTTTAATGTTTGATTTAAGTCTATCTAGCTTTAACAAGAAACTGCAGGTCTACCATGAAGAGGACAACAATGTTCGCTCGAGAATTTTAAGTAGGAATAATACGGTGCTATCCGTTATTAAAGTTTGATAGGATATCAACTCTGCGCAAAATGAAAATTGGGGGAGGAGGTATAGAGCACTAGTAACAGCTGTGCGCTCCTGTATGCATTCAAACTCAAGATTCGGGTCGCACTCACAGGGCAACCATGTTTTACCTCTGGGTGGTGGATTTGTCCCATAGTTAGGAAGAAAAGATAAAGCATAACTTCTTCATCTGTTAGACACCCCAACCCGTTGAGTAGGTCAGATAGACTTGCCTGAAGAACGCGTTGTGTAATAGGATAGACCTGGCAGCTGCTAAAGGTTGAATTTGTCCATATCTAACGATCTGATACTTGGTTGCTGACTACCACAGAATGTCGCTCAAATGTGGCTTCTAAAGTTACGGTAGATGTTACTTCAAAAAAGGTCTTTAACAGGTTGTTCTTTCAGATTTGCTGTAAACCACAAGATAGATCGCGTTGGTTGCGTCTCTGGCTATATGTTAGAGCAAGGTGAAGCTACGTAATCTCTTCGGAGCGTCTTTTGGTTTTTCAGTGAAATAAGCGCAAAAAACCGCCGTTTTTTATTTCCCGTAGCCACTTCAAAGTGGCCTGATCTAAAAATAAATGTTATCATCGGAATCCAATGTGCATAGATAATCTATCCAATGATGTAGATTTCATCCAGTGTTTTTAGAGAAATGTACCAGGCTTAATTCTTGTCCCAATAATTCTTGTCCGAAAATTTCACCATTTTTAATTTTTTTCAACTTTATTGAAAAACAAGTCTAATCAACAATATAATCACCACAGTTATCCACAACAGTGGCCCATCGATTGGGCAGGTCGCCGATGCCCTTCGCCCAGATCTCCGGGGGCTGCGACTCGAAGAAGTCCGCGATGTCGGATTTGAGGTTGTCGCGTTGGTGAATTTTCGTCCGGCCAAATGGTGCTTCAGCGGGCGGAACAAGTGGTAGTCGGAGGGGGCGAGGTCCGGGAATACGGCGGATGGGCAACCGTCTCCCAGTCGAGCGTCGCCAACTTCTGCTGGGTCTCCTTCGCCACGTGGGGATGCGCGTTGTCGTGCAGCAGGTGGACCGAGGCCCGTCGGGGACGCTTTTCTCGGATGGCGGCGGCTAGTTTCTCGAACTGATCGGTGTAGATGGAGGCGGTGACCGTCCTGCCTTGCGGGAGCAGCTCGAAGTACAGTATGCCCTTGGCGTCCCACCAGCAGCAGAGCATGATCTTCAGCGGGTGTTTCCTGTCCTCGAGGCTCGTGTCGCCGCTCTCGAAACGATTGAACCAGCGCCTGACTGTGCGTTGGGACACTGCATCCTCCTTGCACGCTCTGCAGATGTTGGCGACCGCGCTGCCCGTGTCGTTGCCCAGCAGCCACTCGTAGTACACGAACGTACGAATTCGACCTTGGTCCATTTTAGCTTGTACTGGTAGCTAGACGCGGAGACTGCGCCTTATATACCCCTAGCGTGGAACTCTGGAGAACCTTCTAGAAGGTTTTTACACTTGCCTGATATTACAACACTTCTAAGGAAAATTATAGAATCTTGAAAATTTTCGGACAGAAATTATTGGACAGCCTAGGTGTTTTATGTCTAAAATCTTTTTTCTAAAGCCACTGTATGACACCTACATCAGGAAAAACCAGCCAAAATGGATTCGGAAGGTAATTTTTATAATATTTTTCGATTCCACGGATCTCCCTCGATAGAGAGCCTTCGGGCTCTCGTGTTAAGAGGGATCTCGGGCCGCTTGTCGCAGGGCCACGTGGCGCGTCCCCGGGTGGTGGATAGGGGAATTAAACGCGAACCAAATGCGACCGTGTACTGCCCAGAGACGCAGGTGGGATGCAGGGGATGGACTCCTTGCTCCTGCTGTGTCGGGTCGATGCGTTCCTTGTGCGTGGGAGCGGCATGTTCGTGCAGTGTGCGTGGATGTGTCCATGACCGTGCGGATTGTAACTGTGTCGGCTCGGCCAAAAGCTTGCACTCGGTAGACTGGGAGTACATGTAAGGCGATTCGAGGCCGCCTTAAGTCTCGCCCCGTCCCTTCGGGCAGTCTGGCTGGCTGCCCGGAGTACCCCGCCCGCACGACAGAGCCTGACTAGCTACCCGTGTTGTATTCCAGTCAAACACAGCAGCACTAAAGGGCCTCATTCCCCTGACCCCGAAAGAGCCCCCATTTCTGCAGCGATGGGAAGGACGAGTACGGAGAGGCTGCTAAAATCTCAGGGCCTAACCAGGCTGCGCAAACTGAGAAGGACTAGGATGACGATCTGTGCTTACAACGCCCGCACGCTTGCGTCGGAAGCATCCGTCGAGGACCTGATGATGCAAGCCAGGAAGATCAAGTACGGCGTCATCGGACTGACCGAGACGAGAAGACACCACCCCCTACACGCCGCCTACGACTCCGGAGAAGAACTGTTCCTCGGAACATGCGACAGCAGGGGAGTAGGCGGCGTTGGTGTCCTCGTCAACACGCACTTGGCCATGAACATCGATTCGTACGAGTCCCTGACAAGCCGAATCGGACGTGTGCGACTGAAGCGATGTGGCTCCGTGCCAGCCTTGACGGTGTTCGTCGCGTATGCCCCAACATCCGACTACGACGACGAAGACGTCGAGGCCTTCTACGTGGAGCTGGAGAAGTTCTATAAAGAAGATCACACCTTCTACAAGGTGATCGTCGGCGACTTCAACGCCAAGATCGGGCCACGAAGGTCGCCGGAAGAACTTCACATCGGAACCCACGGTTTGGAGTGGAACGAGCAAGGTGAAAGGCTGTCTGAGTTTATCATGTCGACAGAGACCATCCATGGAAACTCGCAGTTCCAGAAGCCTCCCTCCCTACGATGGACCTGGGAATCCCCCGGTGGCCAGTTCCACAACGAGATCGACCACATCATCTTCAATCGCAAGTATTGCCTGACCGATGTCTCCGTTGTCCCCAAGTTCTACACGGGATCGGACCACCGCCTCCTTCGCGCGAGGTTCCGCTTTTCGCGTCAAGGAGAGAAGGCCGCGAAGTTCAAGAAGAGACATCCCAGAACGACCATCAACTGGGATCTCTACACCTCTCTTGTCGGCCTTTGGGAAGATGTCGTCATGGACAACGTCGACGAGGAATACGATCGCTTCGTGCACCATCTCCACGATAGTGCTAAGGGAGCCGAGAGCTTGAAGACCACCAAGAGACGCCTGTCTCCGGAAACTCTCGAGCTGATACGCCAGCGTGGAGCAGCACGAGCGTCAGGCAACTACCATCTGACGTCCGAGCTTGCAAAGCTATGCAGAGCGGCGATAAAGGAAGATCTCAAAGAGAGAAGGGCGGAAGTGTTGGCTGAAGCAGCAGAGGCAGGGCTGAGCATCCGCAATGCCCGCCGGAACTTCGCCAACTTCAAGACCAAGATGACCGCTCTCCGGCGCCCTGACGGAACCATCACCTCTTCCAGAAGGACCATGGAGAAAGTCATCCACGACTTCTACTCCGATCTCTTCGACAGCCACGTCCACCTGCCCCCATGCCATCTTCCGCAGGATGGATACGTCGTCCCCTCTGTTCTCTCTTTCGAAATCCGACACGCCATCTCGTCGGTGAAGAAACGTACAGCACCCGGTTCTGACAGGATCAGAGCTGAACACCTGAAGAACCTCCCGCCAGCGCTCATCAACACCTTGGCGCGGCTCTTCACACGCTACCTGTCCGAATGCAAGGTTCCATCTCAGTGGAAGACCAGCAAGACCGTTTTGCTGTACAAGAAGGGAGACGTGCACGACATTGGCAACTATCGCCCGATCTGCCTGTTGTCCGTAGTCTACAAGCTGTTCACTCGAGTCATCCTGAATAGGATTAGTAGAACGCTGGACGACGGACAGCCATGCGAACAAGCAGGATTTTGGAGAGGATTCAGCACGATCGACCACATACACACCATTACGAAGCTCATCGAAGTGTCGCGAGAGTACAAGCTGCCGCTGTGCCTTACGTTCATTGACCTGAAGAAGGCATTCGACTCCGTCGAGACTGAAGCGGTCATGGAAGCCCTGCTCACCCAGGGCGTTCCTACTCAGTACATCAGAGTCCTTCGAGAGCTGTACAGTGGATTCACGACCAAGATCTCACCATTCTACAACGACGTCGTCATTGACGTGAAGAGAGGGGTTCGACAAGGGGATACCATATCCCCGAAGCTCTTCAGCGCCACCCTCGAAAACGTCATGCGCGAACTAGAATGGGAAGACATGGGAGTGAAGGTCGACGGCCGGCAACTGCACCATCTTCGCTTCGCTGACGACATCGTGCTCATAACACCGAGCATCAGTCAGGCGGAACGAATGCTGGCCGACTTCGATCGTGTATGTGGAAGCGTTGGACTGCAGCTGAATCTTACGAAGACGATGCTCATGAAGAACGGATGGGATTCTGATGCCCCATTCTCGCTCAACGGAACGAACATATCCGAATGCTCCAGCTACGTGTATCTGGGTCGCGAAGTCAATATGGCCAACGACCTAGCGCCGGAACTGAGCAGGAGGAAAGGAGCGGCTTGGGGAGCTTTCAAGAGCGTCGAAGAAGTCGCGAAGAAGACGAAGAACGTCCGACTCCGTGCCCACCTATTCGACTCCACTGTTCTTCCTGCCCTAACATACGCCTCAGAGACCTGGGCTATACGAAAGCAGGATGAACACGCGATCTGCGTCGCGCAGCGTGAAATCGAGAGGACGGTGCTCGGAGTGACACGACTCACGCAAGTGAGAGAAGGCCTCCGGAGTTCCGAGCTTCGCCGACGTTCGAAGATCAGAGACGCTGTCGCATGGGCCAAGTCGTCGAAAATTAGGTGGGCCGGCCACGTAATGCGATTCGCAGACACCCGCTGGACGAGAGCCGTCACAGACTGGATTCCGCGGGATGTCAAAAGAACACCAGGACGCCCACCAACGCGTTGGTCGGACTTCTTCGTGAAAGCCCTGAACGACCGATATGACGCTCTTCGTGTCCCTCGAGCGAGGAGGATCCATTGGACCACTCTGGCACGCGACAGGGACGAATGGAGACGCTGCTGGCGCCCGCTCGAGCAAGTCGATGATCAACGGGACGACAGGTGATACAGGTGATTTTTCGATTAGGCCACTTTGAAGGGGGTCATAGGAGACGGCAGTTTTTGTATTTATTTCGCCCAAAAACCAAAGGACAGAAACGGTACTGTAGACATGACCTTTTGATCAGGTCTCTAGAAATTCTTTTTCAAATATGAAGCTGGCATTAAGGACAGCAAATTAGATGAACCAGACACTTGTGCGCTTGTTTTGCATTTAATATAAGCCAGCTGGTTAGTTGTTCAACTAAAGTTGAGAAAGTTTGCATTTTTATCCGCGTTTTCACATTTCTAGTGCTCTCCGTCATTATCTGCGTTGAATTTGCGTAACCGTTTTAGCTACCATGTGCGCTGAAATTGACACAAAGTATCCAGTAAGGCTGACGGGAGCTCACTGGTTATTTCGGTTCCGTCCAAGGTTTTTTTTCGAAAATACTTTTTTTTCCATCAATCCGTGTAATTTAATATGAGATGTCCGTGCAAGAGGGGACTCAACATGCATGAGCGCGATAAACCAACAATTGCGCCGATAGCAAACTTCTCGAGGAGGATTAGAGCTCCAAGCAGATCAGAGGCAAAGAAAAACGGCGATTTCTGAATGGCCGATGCGTCTTTGTCATCGGTACGTTGCGAGGATCGGCAAAGCCAGCAGAGCAGCAAGAAATATTTTTATTAGACCTTGATGAACGCCTTATTCATAGTTTTAAGCTCAATTAAGCGCCAGTCAAATATTCGATAGATTTCGAAGGCCGGAAATCGGTACGTCTCGAGGACGAGCTGCGTTGGAACGGAAACGTGAAGAGCGGGACCTCGCCATCGCTCCTGCCGTAGCCGCAACAGCCAATGAGGCATCGGCTCTGCCGCAACGGATGGGCATATGATTGGCTGCCGCGATCACGGTTGGAGCAACAGCGCATTCCCGCACTCCTGTCGTGCATCTTCGCAAGTGCATCTATTCGAATTCGAATATATCCAAAAACGTAATCTTTCTGATTATTCGAATAAGAATATTCATATTCTAATGAAACTTCTTCGAGCACGTATTAAATGGTTTGGCTGAAAATGACTATAAAATACACATGTACACAATTCCGTGCTGAGTATTCGAACGGTACCTCTCGAATGCCTGATTAACTGATCCTTCCTGAAAATTTTCAAGTATCCAAACCTTTAGGCACCGAAGCAGTAGTATATTGAATTTGAATATATTCAAAAAACCTTATTTCTCAGGTATTCCATCTCGAGTACATTGAAGGGCAAGATTTCTTGAACATTCAAATGAAAGCAAGGACGATCGTTCTATATCTCGTTCCCCTGGCCCGCCCTCCCCCAACCATTTGGGCTTGCTCGACAGTCCGTTGGTGCCTTACGAGATAGTGGAGACGCAGATTTCAACGCCCAGAATTAAAGGGAGGTAATGCCCGCTGCATATTTTATCTCTAAAATAAATCTGAGATACTAGATAATTCACAGAATATCACTTCATTGCGTTGCAGTTTTCAGGAAAAGCTATTTTTAAGGAAAAAAACCAAATTTTCTAAATCACCACTTTTTCGCTAGAGACAAAAGCACATGCTCCACATTTTTATAGAGCACAAACATTTCTGCAGCCATTTTACCATCATAGTCATTTCCTTGTTATTGTTGTCATGTTGATTGTCATGTTGTCATGTTGATACTCACTTCACGTAATCGTTCCTAAGTGACTCCTTGTCCAAGTGCTCCCAAATCGTCAGGGCAACGCTGATGATGTTGCTGATCAGGTAGCAGCATACCACCATCACCAGCGTGCGGGTTGCGGCACGAGCAGTCGCCTAAACTTCTGTAATTTTAGACTGCAGTACACGATCGAGATGAGGTACAACCCTTCGCAGCCACGTGGTTCTTCCGACAACGGCATGCTCATTCCTAGCCGGAAACCTCGGCCGAATCGTCGATGGAACGTAATCATTGAAAGGAAATCAATTAAACGACAGAAGGATGCAGACAGTGTGCCACGTTTTAGCTGATGGTTGGCAACCCTTGGAAATAGAAAACGAAGGCGAAATTAGGGAACGGGAGATACCCAAAAGGTGTAGACGAGGAATAGGAAGAAATTCAATGAAAGGGTGGACAGAGAATGGTGTTGTGTTCAAGGATTGACTCACAACCAGCTTCAGAGTGATATTGCAGTGCAATGTGATATTGATGCCTGGAGAACACAATGTTCAAATGCTTCGCAACACACTGCGAATATGACTCTTCAGCACCCGACCGGTGCTCAAGAAACACACTTACTCGAGATCGTAAGGTACATGCAAACATTTGGAATCATGCGTTCCAACCAAAAACGATGAGCATATTGCATGAACATCACAAAGGGAACGAAACCATGCAACATCAAGGGATCTGACCTCTCGTGCTTGCTAGGTGGTTATAATTCCCTACCCATTTCTTATTTTTTGATGTAGGTCTAGTGGTCTGTATTGCGTTGAAGCGCCGTAGACGAGGAGAGTATGTCATATATTACGCTGCAACGTAATCGGGGAGGGCTGGGTTTCACACGCATCCCAACTGAATTTTTCGGTTGGGGTGAGTGAGTCGGCTGGTTGCAATAACGTTACTTGGGACAAATTGTCTCTACAGGAAAGTTTTCTACTCGTCTTACATTAGACGCATATTAGCGTAGTCGGAGGAGGTGCCAGCTGTCGCGCGCATCCAATTTCAGGTTCCCGGTTCCAGTCCCGCTTAGGATAGCCAAGGATTTTATTCCACGAGGTCTGCGAAATTGTACCACCTTTGCCTGGGAAGGATAAAGCACTGACATTTCTATCGGCTGGCCATCGCAGGCCGTCGTATGGGTGAAGTACGCATTCAAGCCGCCTTCACGGTATCACCTAGAAGAAGAATACGTGGCGCATCCCAAACAAGATTTGGCAAAGGCCAGCTTTCTTCTCTGCCCTCTGTGGCAGAAACCCAATTTTCAGTCCAACACTAAAGACGGGCCGAAAATACGAGATATTAAAACGGAGTATTAAAGGCCTCATAAGGGAGTTTTTACCACTTCACCTTTTATTCACCCGAATTCCTTCATCAATATGAGCGCTGCTAGTGTAGCTTTTTTTGTCGAACATCCTTAGCACTTTTCAACAGATTTCAAAGAAAACGGAACAAGACCACTGGAAATGACATGCAGAAACGACAAACAAAATTGTTGTTACCTTTCGCTTTACAGGATCCAGATGCGGATTCTCGAACATCTAACAATAGGAATCACTAATTGCAGCGCTATATAAACGTACATTAAGAATAATGCGCTAAAATGAAACAGCAAAGCCTTGCACAGAAACAGGTGGAATCTAAGAAGTTTACATTGTGGAAAAGAAAGCGTTTAGTTGCAGGAGGTAGCAAGATGGTGTACATAGGAACTGAAGTGTTATCTTGTAGCAGAAGTACAGCCAGTTTCGTTCAAATCTAGCAAGCGATCTGTATAAGCAGCATTCGGAACATCAAGAATAGTGAAGTGTAGAAGGAGCAGATGTGCACCACGTATCTACTGTTGAAGTGCGAACAGATCTTTCATTAGACACACAATTGTGGCAGCTCCAGGAGCAGATCTGTGGATTTCTCGGTGACAGACTATCACTGGCTACCACTACACGAAAATCTATGAAAGGATAAGCGATTGAGAAAAAATTACCTTCCGTTTCGCTTTTTCAACCAATGCGTTACCGGCTAGTTGACACACGGTCATCTTCGTGTGCTTGGTAAGAGCCTTTACGATGCGTATGTTGAAGTACGCCAGGATGAAGAACGGAGCGAATACCGTGACGAAGTTACGATACCTATACGAACGATCGAAATCTTGCACGTCTACACATTCCGAGTTTAGTTTCTCCTAATTTTCTGCAGCCTTCACATTCCAAGAAATAGATGACGCGCAGAAGCAGCTGCCATTTATCTGCTGTTCGTCATCGTATCCGTTGTCAGCAAAGTTTCTATTCAACAGCATTACCCATCAGTGGACCCTGCTACAAAGCAGACGTCACCATCGCACAGTTGGTATCCACTGCTACTAATGCAATGGAATTTGCAGTCCCACGACTGTTATCACTGGAATGATCTAACGACGGCATGGTTGTTGTGACAATTTTTCTACTAGTTGCCGTGCTCTTCCGATTACCCTTCACTTCAACCATGTTAAAACACAGCACCTCTGCCGACAGACGTAAATGGTTGGTGAGAAACTCATCCCCCAGGTGAAATTCTATTTGAAGTATATGGTGACATCTTCAATTCCACAAAATCACCAAAAAGCTGTGGCGAAAAAGTGGTTAAGATAACTCTGCTTTTGTGTTTTGTATAAGTGACGGTGAAGCATGTACTGATGCAAACCAGGAAAGTTGAATAGGCGTCATCAGATTGGGGGAGGCAAACATGCACCAAGCGGGTTTGCAACATTGGAAACTAACTATTTCTTCTCTTCCCGACTGCAGCTGAAGTTGTAGAAAAGCCAAATGACAGCTGCGCACCGCAAGTATGAGGAAAGTATAGGAAAATTTTCAAAGTGGATGCTTCAACGGTGGGAGGTCTTTCACAGCGAGCTCGCATAGAGAGCTTTTACTCGTAGCTTCGCTTACAGGAGTAAAGAGCAGGTGTGGTTGCAAATTTCCGCTCTCATGGATGGAAATCCGGTCACAGTGCTCGTTTCCTTACCAGAGGAGGGCTCAGGGGTATGTATGAACGGCGAAAATGGATGGTATTGCGAGAATCTCCACCCTTCACGTAGTAGAGAAACATTTTTCGTTTTCGCTGAGTCCTTAAACCCAAAGAGTTACTGCATTCGAAGTTAGGAATACAGAATTGCGCCGTCAGCGCATACGTGCGTGCGCGCTGAAGTATGGGGCATGGTGAAAGTCCACGCGGCAAACGAATCGGTGGCTCAGCAGGGTGCGACGATGCTTCACGGCTGCTAAGCCAGATGTTCGACTCCCGTGCTCTATTTTTGTATTTTTCATGATCGCTGCCTTCTTTGCAAGTTTGCTTCCCACACATATTCTACACATTTATTTAGCTCTAAGTTGTCAAAACGGCCAGATTCGTGCTCAACATGAAGTTTGTGCGAAAACGGTGACCATGACAGTACATTAGTCATCCTTACCTGCTGTAACTTGTCGCACTTAAGTGTAATACGAAAAACGGATATCAGATTCGTGATCAGCACATCAAATAACTCCCCTGGCGCTCAGCTTTCTAACCGTGATCGTCATTGAATAACAAATTGCATTAGCACGACACGCTGAGCTTTCACAGCGATGGGCAACCGCAACAGTAGGACATTGCCAGTACAAACTCTTATACAAAGAAGATAAGAAACGTCGTCGGCGTAGTAGCGATCCCTAAAGCGTATTTCGCCCTTATTCTTCTCCGTTCCACGAATAATTATAGACCGCTTAATAATATGCAATCCCACGAAAGAGAGATTTTCCCAAAACAATAAACAAAAAGTGCATACTGCAGATGCTGCATACATAGGTAGATTCTTCGGGTCCCCAGCTCATGTTCCACTGAAGCTAGTAAATTATGTTGACCACGATTAATTAGGACTATGAACAATTAATTACGTTTAAGCCTCTCTCTTCATTCTGTGATAGACCAGAGGCCGTATTCATGAAGCGACGGGAGCGGGAGATAAGCGATACCATTGCGATATCATCTCTCGCCTCTCTCTCCTCGATCGCTCCCTGTGGAAAGCCGGGAAGATCCCGGGAAAGTTCATGAATATGGCTACTAGAGTTCATTTAGTTGTTGGACGCACCAGAATCGCCAAACAACGTTGTACGGAGTGTCGAAGACGAAGTCAGGGTACCGCATCTGAGTTTGTGTCATCATTCCTTCGCATTCGGGAACCTCGTATAGCTGAAATCTTTGAAAACTCGAGAACTTCTACTTACTTCATTGATCAAATGTAGAAAAGCTTTAGCATTTTACTTTGCTCAGTTTAGCAGCAGAAAGAGTGATAGGTCTAATGTTACCACCAGTGAGTGGCCACTAGGAAAACTTAGACGAAATGTACCTCAAACTCCAGGCACATGGAACCTTTGCTGATGACGCCGAAGAGAATTGCCAATCCAGCAATTAGTTTCCGATTTCTATAAGCAGCAAAGTGAGTACACATACAGTTGCAGGCCTGCTCAATGCAGATGCAGTATGCGACCGCATAATGTGTTTGCCTTGAGTTTCCTACATAGTGTGTACTCCTGAGTTGTTCCGATAAAATGCAGTCGACGGTCTGATTTCTTTCAGGTGGCAGCTACATTTTTTACAGACATTAGCTGGAGAAACGAAAGTCGGATATGACAGCAACTGGCTTTATAGAAGGTGGCTTCGGAAAACGTTTCTATAATAGATTCGCACAAATTTTGAGGCATTTTTTCTATTACGACCATAAAATATGGCGTTGTCTTACGAAGCAAATTCACTTATCAGCAGCTATGTTGGGCGCGTGTAGCGCAGTCGGATGAGGTGCCCGCTGTTGTGTGTGCACCCGATAGCAAGTTCCTGGTTCACATTTCCCGCCTAGTCACCCAAGCCTTCCATCCTTCGGGGTCGTTGAATTGGTAACAGACTTGTTTGGGAAGGATAGATTGCTGACCTCCCTTCGACTGGCAACCTTAAGTAACAGTGTAGGCCAAATACGCTTTCAAACTGCCTCCATGATATCCCGTAGAAGTAGAAAACATGGGATGTCTCAAGCAGAGATGGAATAACACCAATCTTCATTCAATTCCTTAGCCTTAAACTCCGAGTCACGCGTTTCATCCGCAATAGACAAACATTAGATTCCATAAATTAGATTAATTTCACATTTTCTGAACGGGATGAAAGCTTTGTTTTCCTTCTGCTTTGCACTAGAGCGAGTAGTGTACGGTGTTCGTGCGTTGTGGTTTCAGGCAGCTGTGAGGTGGCACGATAGGTATCTTTTCATTCAGCCAGTCTGCTGCGGTTTCCATACCAAGAACCCGCACCTATGTGTGGTGAATCCTACAAAGAATATCCTCAGCCAGTCGTCTTGAGATATGTCTGGAGAGAATACCTAGTCCTATTCCTTTGTTCTGTGCAACTCCTTCTCTTTCCACGCTTGAAACGTCGCGGTAGATCTCAAGCGCCAGTTCTGTTCGGTACAAGCTGATTCTTTACAACATGGGCAGGCTGCTCCCAGAAGAGTTTGCAACGCGGTCTATTGATCGGCTGGCAACCGCAAGTCACTTCTAAGATTGTGCAATTCCAGAAGCAGTTCTCACTTTTGAGCAAAAGGCAGAAACGGCGAGTTGACGGTGATGCAGTAGCGCTCGAACGACGCGCATACGATCAGGAAAGAAGAGGACGTCATTGCCACGTGCGATATCGTTATCATCGGCACCATATACGAGAACCTGTGCCGTGGAGCGAAGTCGTACCATTCAAACAATGATTAGTTCACAAACGCTTACCATATTTGCATAAGGACAGGAGAAACCAGATAGTCTATGAGCACGTTCACTGACATCAGAAGTATGTAGGCGGTGCTTACGAAAATGTCGAAAAATGCCAGCAACATCAGATACACGTTGTGGTTGCTTCGATGATGCTTCCTGAAATATGTCCTTAGCGTTTCGTCTAACATCATCACTCTTGAGTCACTTATATTATAACTTAAATGAACAGCTGGAGACAAATGCTTAGCTTCGAGGCTTATAGATCATTTCTGGAAAACGATAGCCCACGTATTGTAGCGGAGAAGAATGTGCAAAGTACGATGAATCTGATTTGGAGGAAGGGCAGTCCTGCAGACTGCTCCAATTACAGTCCGATTCGCTTGCTTTGGCACAGCATGAAAATCTTTGAGCGAAGTGTCGATGGACGAATGCGTAACATCGTCCAGCTTTCAAGCAATCCGTGTGGCATCGTACCCGGCTGTGGCACCAATGATGCCATACACGCCGCCCGCCTCCTGATAGAGAGGCATCGCGAGAAACAGAAGCCAGTACATATCGCCTTCCACGACTTGGAGAAGGCCTTTGACCGCGTGCCGCGTCAAGTGATATGGTACGCCTTGCGACAGCATGGAGTTCCTGAGGAGCTCGTAGAGTGGGTGCGAATTCTCTACTCTTGTCCAAAGAGTCGAGTTCAAGCTGCAGCTGGTACCTCGATGGAGTTTCCCATCTCTGTCGGGGTACATCAGGGTTCTGCGCTTTCCCCACTCCTTATTGTTGTCGTCATGGATGCCATCATACGAGATCTTCAGAACCTCGTCCCTTGGACGTTGCTTTATGCTGATGACGTTTATGCTGATGACGTACTGATGACGCTCGCTAGCGAAGATAAAGATGAACTCGAGCGAGAGGTGCAATCTTGGTGTGATCGCTTGGAGCGGTTTGGACTCAAATTGAACGTGAAGAAGACCGAATATCTAACGACGGACGTAACTGAGTCCAGCTCCATCAAGGTTAACGGTATCGAGCTCCCACGCACTTCGGTCTTTAAGTACCTGGGATCAGCAGTCACGTCTGACGGCAAACTGATGGTTGAAGTGAATTCACGTCTGAAGTGAGCGTCCCTTGGTCCAAGTGGCACTCATTTGTTGGCGTGCTCTGCAATAGGAAGATACCAAGGCTCCTGAGCTCGAAGATCTACAGAACCGTCGTGCGGTCGGTAGCGATGTACGGCCTGAGTGCTGGCCTGTGACCAAGGAAGTTGAAACGCGCCTCAGCGTCGAAGATGCTGCGCTGGACGGCTGGAGTCACGCGCATGGACCGCATCCGAAACGATGTTATTCAGCAGAATTCGGTGTCGCGCCGATATGCGAGAAGCTCGCTTGCGATGATACGGTCACGTTACATTACATATAGACTTGAAGGTTGCTGGTGTCCACTCTGATCTAGCGCTGGATCGAGAAACGTGGCGTCATAGCACCAGAATAGCGCACCCCGCTGCGAAGCAGGACAGACGCTGAAGAAGGAGAAGACTGTCTACGTATTCGAGCTCAAGCAATTTAACCTCTTCGTACACCGGAAGGTATCATTCTGGCTACAGTCCAGAAAGCTCGCAGAAGTCAGAGTTGAGGGATGATGTATTGGTTCTTTAGTTTCCTCTTCATCTTTTATCTTTTCGTGTATGGTTGAGTTTTGATCTATCTCACTCTTGCGTAGACAATTGCGTCAATTAAGCAGGCTGGGTAAGGAAGAACCCTAGCGTTTCCTTGCACTGGGGCTGACAGTTTCCCCACAGTTGGAAGTCACGTTCCCAGAAGAGGCTCGACACCGATGCGGATCTCCTTATGAGCAAACTTAGAACCCATACAGTGGGGAAATTTCAGCTTCGCCCCCATTGTCTCTTAAACTGAATTCTTTTAGTTGTTCTTCAGCTGATTTCTAAATTTTTTCGTATTAGATATATGTGAGATTTCACAAACCTGGATATGAAGACATAGAAGAGGATGACGTTGTTGATGATGCTGATGAATGAAACAGTAGACCCGAATACTGCCACCAGCCAAAATCGTATGTTCATCATCGGTGGTTGCTCGAAGTAGCAGCTCTCCGGCGTTGTCGACACCAGCGACCCATTCGCTGTTGTCTCATCCATTTCTCTATAAAAATGTCCAAATAGAAAGTTAGGAGACTATTTACTCAAATCGACGGCATTAACGATAAAGGAAAGCGTGCAGAGATTTCAATGGAAAGAATGTAAAGATTACAAAGAGTGACAAGGAGCTGATGCAATAATATGCCAAAAATTAGACTTTTCTTTGAAAAAGCACTGCAGTAGGCATATACGGCACTGAACTTCTTTTGATGCTCGGTGAGTTCGATTTGATACGAATTCTGTGCTCTGTGATAACATTTGAACTTAGAGCACAAAGTAAGAGGCGACGTTGGACAAGAAGTGGAAGCTAATGGTCGGGTCTGGTGCTACTGCAGCAATCATTCGTCCATGGATGCATTATAGCCCTACAGGTTGCGGTTAAAGCTAATACTCGCATCATCTGAAAATTTTGAATTTCGGCTCTAATTCACTTCAAATTAATTTCCTTACTCGTGACAGGAGGCACCGGCTGTCGCGTGAAAGAAACTGATTCCATGTTCGTGTTCGGGACTCCCGCTCAGGCCAACCAAGCGTAGTATCACCTCGGGGTCGCAGAATTGATCCCACACTTGTCTAGGAAAGATAAAACACTAACATCATCAGTCGGATACCGCAATGCATTGCAAGAGGTAGGCCAATACGCATTCAAATGGTCTCCACGACATCCCCTAGAAGTAGCAGGTGTGGCGCATCTCAAGAGAGACTGACTAACGTCGTCCTGTATCCATTATCCCCATCCATCAACCTCTAAATGCGAGAACAACGAAGCGAGAAAGGAAACGCGACTCTAATGCTTACTTCTTCTTATTCTTCAGCGTCTGTCACGCCTCGTAGAGGGGTCCGCTATTCTGGTGTCGTGACGACACCTCTCTCGATGCAGCGCCAGATCAGGGTGGACACCAGCAACCTTCAAGTCCATATGTAACGTGTCAGACCAGCGCTGCTTCGGACGCCCTCTAGGCCGCTTTCCTATCACCTCGAACTTAAGGCCTATCTTGCGGACGCTATCTTCCTTTCCACGCAGAACGTGGCCGTACCATCGTAAGCGAGCTTCGCGCATCTTGTCCGCTATCGGCGCAACACCGAACTTCTGCCGAATGACATCGTTTCGGATGCGGTCCAAGCGCGTGACTCCAGCCGTCCAGCGCAGCATCTTCGTCTCCATGACGGGTTTCATCCTCCTTGTTCGCAGGCCAACACTCAGCACCGTGCATCGCTACCGGCCAGAGGACGGTTCTATATATTTTTGACTTCAAGCGCTCTGGCATCTTCCTATTGCAGAGCACACCAGTCCACGAGCGCCACTTGGACCACGCTGCACTCACGCGTGAGTTCACTTCAATCATCAGATTGCCATCAGATGCCACTGCTGATCCCAGGTACTTAAAAATCGAAGCGCGTGGGAGCTCGATGGCGTTAACCTTGATGGAGCTGGACTCATTAACGCCCGTCGTTAGATACTCGGTCTTCTTCACGTTCAATCTGAGTCCAAAACACTCCAAGCGATCACACCAAGCTTGCACCTCTCGCTCGAGTTCACCTTTATTTTCGCTAGCGAGCATTACGTCATCAGCATAAAGCAGTGTCCAGGGGACTGACTTCTGAAGATCTAGTGTAATGGCGTCCGACAACAAAAAGGAGTGGGGAAAGCGCAGAACCGTGGTGCACCCCGACAGAGATGGGGAACTCCATCGAGGTTCCGGCTGCAGCTTGAATTCGACTCTTTGGGGAAGAGTAGAGGATTCGCACCCACTCTATGAGCTCTTCAGGAACTCCATGTCGTCGCAGGGCGTACCATATCACTTCACGCGGTACGCGGTCAAAGGCCTTCTCTAGGTCGAGGAAGGCGATACGCACTGGCTTCTGTTTATCGCGATGCTTCTCTAACAGGAGGCGGGCGGCATGTATGGCGTCAATGGTGCCACAGCCAGCTACGAAACCGCACTGATTGCTGGAAAGCTGGACGATGTGACGAATTCCACCATCGACAATTCGCTCAAAGATCTTCATGCTGTGCGAGGGCAAGCGAATCGGACGGTAATTGGAGCAGTCTGCAGGACTGCCCTTCTTCTTCCAATTCAGAATCGTCGTGCTTTGGCGCCAACACTCAGGCACCTTCCTCTCCGCCACAACCTGGTTAAGGAACTGCGCCAACCACTCAGCAGGGTACCACAGCTTTGACTTCCACAGATCAGCTGCCACGTCGTCGGGCCCAGTCGCTTTGCCAGGCGTCATCTTCCTCAGAGCCGCTTCTGTCTCCTCAAGGGTGATTTTGTGAACGGGACCGTGGACAGAAGCCACAGAAGGTATGGCCGGGTGGGAAATTCCATAGTGGAAACTTCCTCAAAGTAATCATGCCATCGCCTCAGCGCCTTTTGGCGGTCTGTCAGAAGATGGCCGCTCTCATCATTGATGCCAAAAACTTTTCAATATCCTCGGTTTGGCGATGGCGGGTCTAAGCAAGTCGGTATAAATACCGTCCACGTCCGACTTTCCATAAATCTTGGCATTGTTCGAACAGATATTCCGTAAGTTGCTCTCAGCTGAAGACCAAGATTGGTATCGACCTTTTATTAGGCTTACGTTTTGGCGATGTCGATTTCGTCAGAGCCTGGAAAAGTCGAGTTCATTTGAAAAACTACTCGCCCAAACGCCATTTCATCCTACAGGAGTGAATTCCGAAGGAGACAAGGAGTCAGGAAACAATTTCGTAGAGCATAGTAACGCTAACCTTAGTGGTGGGGTCGAAGTGATCCACCAGTACCTCGTAGCTGGAGATGTGCTAACTCGGATGGGTTTGTGAGCTTATATCGACTGACCACCTGCCCCAGGGACCCCGTTGAGCAAGACCACGTAGGTCAAACCCGCAGAGGTCGACGTAGGGCGCCAGCTCTTGCGTCTCCGAGATGCACTCCTCCTTGCGGTTGATTTTTGGATTTCTGGCCGCGATCCAAAACGCTTCGAGAGTTCTGCGTGCCGTGACGTCGCGCTCGCGTGCCAAGATCGTGACCGCCACCTCAACCATTGCGCTATCGTGGCTTCGGACCCTATGCTCCCCTAACGGAGTAGACACATTAGATCTTCTTAGCCCATCCAAGTGCTCCTTAACCCTGGTGCAAAGCGGTCTCCCCGTCTCCCCTATATACTCATCCCCGCATTGACTGCATGTAATGAGGTACACCACCCCCGATGTCATACAGTCACCTGCACTTCCAAACGGGCAGACAACACAGGATGGTGTAGTGCACGTCCTGTCGTATAGGCGGTTCCGAACCAATTGTCCCTTCAAGTTTGTGGGAAGGATCTCAATCACTCTCACCAGGTCCTGTAAACCTGCTTTACGAAGGCATGTGCGAATAGACGCACTGGTTTCGTCTGATAGAAAAGGGATGCAGAAGGGTATCTTTCTTTCTTCTTGAGCTTGAGCTGCTGTCACCACAGCTCGCCGCCTTCGTCGTCCGTGGAACGCTTCCGAGGGATACCCGTTGGTTCTTGCAATATGATCTGCCAAATCCCTTGAGAAGGCTTTCTGTTCGGCATCAGACGAAACTTTAGCCGCCGTTCGGTACATATTTCGCACTATTCCCCTTTTAGTACTACTTGGATGGGATGACCGGAAGTGGACAAGGGTATTTTTATTGCTCGGCTTGCGGTTCCACCTCGTCCTGAAAACTCTTCCCGTGAGGCCAACCTGTACGTTCAGAAATGGAAGCCAATTTTCTGTAGGCTCTTCTCTCGTGAGCTTTATGTGCTCAGACTGCTCATTCAAGAGGGCGAAACATGTGTCCATCTCGGATTGAGTGGAACACACTATGAAGCAGTCATCTATATACCTACAGTGTACGATAGGTTTGCACTCTAACGATAAGAGAGGAGCTTCCATTTTCGCCATGAACGCTACCGCAAGCACGGGAGCCAATCTTTGTCCCATTGCCAGTCCCCTCACCTGGCTGTAGTACTCCCCACACCACCTGAATATGTTGCACCGCAGACACTCATTAAGAAGTGTCATGATCTGCACAACAGTGAGGCCGTACAAGTTCAACCTTGCTTGGTGTTCGGCAATAATTTCCGAGACGGCCTGTGCAGCGCTTTCCCTGGAAACGTTTGTGTATAGTGAGGTTGCATCACACGATTCCATGACGTACCCATCTTCCGCCTTGGTTGCGTTGAGCACTTGGAAGAAAGCGTTAGTGTTGGGTAAGTGGGAGGGAATAAATTTGAACAGTTGTACCAGGACAAGGTTTAGAAGCCACGATATATGATCTGTAGGGCCAGCAACATTTCTTATAATGGGCCGAACCTTGAACGACGAAGGGTCGACAGCGGCACCTCCTCCGGGAAGTAGCTTGTGTGTCTTAATGAGCAGGTATAATACGGTGCACACAGGTAGCTCACACCTGAGTCGTGTGATTACCCCCTTAGGAAGGTTGGCCGACTTGGCAATTTCTGTCCATTTTCTATTAAGGCGGCGGTACTGTTTCCCAAACTACTCACGAGAGGATGAGGCATAAATGGTGTTATCTTGAAGATGGAGCCTTGTTATGGCCCTATCTAGCTCTTGAGGCAACACAGCGAATTCCCCACCTTTGTCACTAACAGTGACCCTTATGGCACCAGACTTTGCCAATTCCCTTATCTCCCTCAAACCGTTCCTTCCTGCCGCTGTCAGATTGGAAGCCCTAGAGAGGTAAGACTGCCCAGCACTACGACGCAGCACCGTAAGCAAAGAGGTGGCATACATGCGGAATTTGGTATCTACCGCTGGATTAGGCTCCTATGGCCCAACATACGTGGCAGGAAAGGGAGGGGGCGGTATTGCCGTGTTACTGGCAACACCCGGCCCAATTCCCCGCGAATCGATCTTGGCCTTATGTCGCAGCCGATCATGCAAGAACTGGAGGTTGCCCAGGATCTTGCGCGCTACGCTAGCGGAGAAACGCTGCGCGGGGGCGAAACTGGGCCCCAAATCCAGCGCGGAGAGAGCGTCGCTCGACAAGTTGACGTTGCCGACAACCGTCGCACGTGCCTCGCGCACTCAACCCTCGTTCTCCTTTGCCCTACGGTGATTATCGGTTGGTACTAAGGATCTAAAACATTGCTACTTCTCCTTTAACCTTAAGAATTTCTCCTGCAATTTTACTTTGGCCTTAGAGCGAATCACAAATGCTCTTCGACGCACCCACGATTCTCCTCCAAAGACGACTCGGTACATGCCTTTCACAGCACATTTCCTTATACACACATTTCGATAAAAGCATATACAGATGATCTCGTCTGCTTCGTATCGTTGACTTGAGAATCTTTATCTCTCATCATTTTGTGCGTCCTTCTGTCGTCCTTGGAACGGCCGCATAGTTCGTGAATGCGTTTCCGACTGATGAACGTCGGGACGATTCCATTTTGTTCACAGCGGCGGAGAAAGTAGGTGGACTGTCTTGTAGAGACGATCTTCTGTCTCAATGACAAGACTTCCATCACAAGCCGGGAACAGCCAGCTGGTACATAACGTAATACTGTCCACGTCCGACTTTCTATAAATCTTGGCATTGTTCGAACAGATATTGAGGTAGGTTGCCCTCAGCTGTAGACCAAGATTGGTATCGACCTTTTTTTAGGCTTACGTTTCGGCGGTGTCGCCCTCGTCAGAGCCTGGAAATGTCGAGTACATTTGAAAAACTACTCGCCCAAACGCCATTTCATCCTACAGGAGTGAATTCCGAAGGAGACAAGGAGTCAGGAAGCAATGTTGTAGAGCATAGTAACGCTAACCTTAGTGGTGGGATCGAATTGTATAAATACCGCTCACCATCGCGCGATTCGAGCTTCTCGTTGACATCTCCATAATGAGTGGCTCTTGCAACAGTCACGGCCTTCTTTGCAGCTTTCTTCGCTTCTTGGTACTTCCGCCAGTTATCGGCTGTCTTGTCGCTGAGAAACACTTGATAGAGCGACTTCTTCTCTCGAACTTTTGCTTTCACGTCATCTGTCCACAGCCACGTCTGGTTTTCGACCTTGCGTCACCCAGGCACCGTGACGCCGAGCTCCAACCTTGCAGCTTCAGGTATCGCGTCGGCAGCCTTCTTCCAAGTTTCGTCGACTGTTGTGACTGTCGGTAACCGCACGCGAGAAATCATAGCTGCTTCCTTCTCTCTCATTCGCCGCCACTTGATTCTCGGTTCACCGCATCGCTCGATCTGCTTCTGCCTTGGAGCGGGGATCTTTAGGGTGCAGATCAGCGGTCGGCGCTGTGGGGCGACCGTCTCATACGGCACGACCATCGCATCTGTGACAAGACTTCGGTCGCGATCCTCCACAAGGACGAAATCTATCTGAGACATGGAGCTCCCACTATAGTATGAGATGAGGTGGGAGTCGCGTTTACGAAATACGGTGTTCACTATGGTGAGGTTATGCAATTCCGCATATTCAAGGATACGCCCACCATCGGCGTTACGCGACCCGTAACCGAATCCACCATGACAGCTGTACCCGTCTTTTGTCGCACCGACGTGCCCATTAAGGTCACCAGCGACTATGATGACATGTTTCGACTGCACCTCTGCTGTCTTCTCATCAAGCAGGCTCCAAAACTCATCCTTGGCTTGATCGGAGCAGCCAGTCTGCGGAGCATACGCAGAGAAGAAGTGATAGAGTCGCTCCTTAGCGGCAACCACGATCTTCATTAATCGATCGTCAAAGCGTTTGACGCTTACAATCGAGTCACATAATCGTTCGGAGATGATGACTCCAACTCCACTGGTGGTCCTGGGACTTCCACATAGAACGGCCTTGAATCCTCGTCCTATGTCCCTTGACTTGCGGCAGGACCACCTCGTCTCCTGCACCGCACAGAGATCAACTCCTCTACGCTCCAGTGCTTCAACCAACTCGCACGAGCGGCCCGTCAACGTACCCACATTCAGCGTTGCCATGCGGGTCCTGCTTACGTTACGGAACTTTCGGACTAGCTCAGTTGCCTCCGATGCCGTCCTCGCATCAGGGACCCTCGCATACTTCTCACACTCGCCGGGCTCTGCGAGTGCGTGTCGGCTCCTGCGGACGCCGTAGCACTATCTCGATACTCATAGAAACGCCATCAACCATGTGATGTGACATGGGTCTTCGTAGGCCGGCCTGTCACAAGGGCCTGTCGCCTGCATTCGAGTGTCCGTGCTTAGCTTAGCTCGCAGAGCGAGCAGTTTCCAGTGGCACCACGTGGAGGAACGGACATCGCCACCACTCTAATGCTTACACACTTAAAAAATTATCTTCACAGATTCTCCAGTTGTCATCAAAACATCATTGCACAGGGAATAAGAAGGAAGGAACAGCAGTAGTTCAGAGGCGAAACAGAATCAAGACCTACGGAAACTCTTTTGAAGAGAAAAGATACTAATTAAACCAAGTTTATAGATGGCCTATTTACTATATCTTCCAGTTATGCTCGACCGTTTCTTAAATTTCACGTTTTTGTATGCTCCGTTCTCACAGCTATAAGGCAGCTGCAAGCAACGAAGGTGCGGAAAGGATCTAACGAAACTCAGTTGGCAGAATTCGAATTTCGAATCAGAACCTTTGTACTCTTACCATTAGGACTGCGATCGTGTCCACCGCTATCAAATAACATGGTTACACTTGCCTTCCAATCTATACAAACTTTGTTTGAACAGTAAAAAAGCAAAAAAATATGTTCATCGCTCCGACCTTGCTTTAGTACATGCACAGAATTCAGGTTCACCATAATGTAGTATAAATGTAGGGATGGTTGAAAACGAACCACTAATGCTTACTAGACATTTAGAGGTCTAAGGATTCTATACGTCCTTGTCAACGGTTTGCAAGGCAAAATCAAAGCAGGACGGTTATAGGCAATAAGAGTTCTCCTCTAAATAGACTGGGCATTTCTGTGCGGAAGGTAGGGGAGTGGCAAACCGATTTCTCCCGGAGGGGAAGGAAAGAGAAATGTGAGATTTATGGTCCTCCTCTCGATGCATGGATGCAACGCCTTACTGTGAAATGAGATGGTGAAGCTGCTAAACCTCACTTTTCTTCGAAACATCCGCTAAAAATACCGAGGTGGTTAACTAGATTAACTAGAAGTAATCAGTGTACATACCATTTTACAGTCAAATTAGGATGCTGCGGTGCTTGTGCCTTTTCGAGCATAGTGCGTATATACACGGCCAGTTCTTCACGAAAGTTTATCCTAAGTGTTTTCAACAATGAAATCAAGTTGAGCTAAAAAATCAAGCTGAAATCAATGAAATCATTCCCGATTGGAAAAATCCGAACTACAAAAGAGGTATATAAAATTCTAGACATCTGCGACTGTCCCAGCTCTTCTCCCAATCTTCAAAGAAGAACGACAGTGGCATTTTCATAGTAAGCAAGGGCATAAGTGCATAAACCGAAATGCATCTCATCCTCGCTGACAATGCAATATTTTCCAAATTTTATGCACAATTACGAATGATGATGGATGCGTGGTAGCACAGATGGAGGGCGCGCCGGCCCTCCGCTTCCGCGTGCACCCCAAATCCGAAGTTCTTCGTCCAGGTTACCCGCCTAGGAAAACCAAGTCTTCGATCACTGCGGATAAGTGAATTGGCACTAAGCTTTTCTCGTAAGGGAAGCAATGATTTGTATATCGAGTGGCCATCACAGGTCGTTGCATAGGCTAAATACACATACATAGAAGTTAAATCCTCAATATTTGCAGAAGCGGAATGCGTGGCGCATCCTGCTAAGGTAATATATAGCTGCCTTTAATACGAATAATAGCTCATTTCCGTGGGATCTAACCCAATTGATAAGGATCCGTAGTGCAAGAAGCTCAGCAGATTAAAAATGCAGAAGCAAGTAGGAAAGACAACATAGAGCAGAGGTAGGACTGCAAAAGCTCTCTCTAGAGTCGATACCTAAGAGATAACGTAGGGCGGAGAAAACAATGGAATCTCGCGTTGCAGTAGGTTTTACCTTCGCAATTATTCATGCATGTCGAAGTGTGAAAAATTGATTTACAAACACAGAATAAAGGGAATAAAGGTGGGATAAAATCCAATCAATTCCTTTGCGCCTTGCACGCAGCTTTTAGGGGATGTCATGGAGACACTTCGATGGTATGAGATGAATTGCAGTAGCTAGCGATGGCCAATGCAGTGTTTTAATTTTTTATTTTTATTTTGCGGACTTGCCTAATGCCAAGTAACTGGCACTGGAGGAATGGGAGGTAAAGTTGGCCTGGACGGAACCTGAACGAAGGGCCTTGAATCGTAGTGAATGCAATTGCTCGCGTTCCCTTCAGCCATAAAGGATTAAAGGATTAGGGATAATCGAAAACAAATAGCTTGTATTATTATTCCTTTAGGGCTGCGCCATGCATTTCACTTCTACTGTATGTCGTGGAGGCAATTTGAATATATTTTTGGCAAGCACGATGGCTTGTGGTGGAGAGCCTCAAGTCTGTGTTTTATCCTTCTCAGAGTCTTAAACCGAATTACCGACCCTAAAGAGGCGAAGGCTTGGCTCACCTAGGCGGGAAATCCGTAGCTGGAAGGTGAAATCGGCTGTACGCGACAGCCAGTACTTCCTCGAATCGCGCAACCAATCACCCTATAGAGTAAAAGCAATTTTACGCTATGCTTATATACAAACATAGCGTAAAATTTTACTTAACGCAAAGGGGTGGTGAGAGTGAGTGTCAACACTTTTAACGTCATACATAATTAAAATGTCAAAAATTTCATCTGGCTTGCTTAAATCTTCCAGACAAAAATGGACAAAAATGAAAGTGTTTACAAACCCAAGGAACTTGTGTACTACATACGTACGTTTGGTTGTAGAATGACGTTACATTGTTTCATTTAAGTTGACGAAGGTCTTCTTTGTATTGCTGACGTTGTAGGGTTGGTGGGTTAGACATTTGAACTGCAAACGAATCCTGGTATTTGAATAGATTTTGATCTTCTTTGAAATGTGTTCTGGATTGGAGTGCACACAAACTTTTAGGCGTTATATTTCTAAACAAATTTTTGAACGAAAAATGTTCGTTAGTTTTCCTTCAAAATACATCTGCGAACTGTTATTTAAAATAAAATAAAAATTAGAAAAAGCGTTTCATGTTCCAAGTTCAACAGCTCAGCAACTAAAATTCAGCGAATGCAGCGCAGCATATGTACTACAGTGTAGCATAGACAATTCACTATCAAAAAAGCGTAGACAGCAAAATGAACCAAGCTTCCTGCAACTAAGTGGAAGCGAAACAGGGAATTATCATTCAAGAGAACAGTACTTCGTGGGCAGACCCCAAGTTCCCTCACTTTCTTACTTCTGTACGAAGCCTTCTGTGCGAATTTTGTGTGACTGCTCTACGCGCGTGTACAATCCCGATGCGGGCACCAACCCCTACATAAGTGCCGAAGGTACAAATAAAAACGCATTTAAAAGTCTAATGTTAGCTTAAAAGCCGTTTAAGACAAACAGCTCACCTCAATTTTCTGTTGTTAGCGTTTATTGCAAACCATTTAAAATACGTCCAGCGGCCGAAACAATACTCCCCGTTTCGTCTGTTCCAGGTGGCGCGCAAAAGTATTTTGGGACAAGCAGCACAAGGGGGAATAGGCAGGTCTTACGTGGGGATCATAGCAGTATTTTAGTGGATTCGTTATCGTATTTAAGGGCTCGACGAGGAACTGTTCTAGCTCCTAAATGCGCTATTCCAAAAAAAAACAACATAGAAGGTATAAAAAGTAGCATTAAAACAAAAATAAAAAAGGATTCGAGCGCTGCGCCTGACGTCACGTGAGCAAACCCCTATGTCAAGCAAACAGATTAGCATCAATACCCAACATCCTTTGCTATTTATGGTTGTCCTAGAACGGATTATTTTCGTTTATTCCTGCTGATCTCAATAGCTTTTTAGAAGCAGTGCTAATTGGGAGAGTGAGGTTTGTATTATTAGGGAAGATTAATGGTGAGAGGAAAACTGATAAGCTCATTGAGAAGGAAGTCCGCTAGAATGCCGTTAAATTTTTGAAAACTTTCGTGGTGTCGCTAAGCCAGATTTTAATGAAAAATGCACTTAATTCCTTAAATTCGCTAAATGATGAGCCGTTAAATACACTCTTCCCGTTACTGCCCTTTTCCGGGTAAGGGCATCATTCTCAGTCAGAAATGACAACCATGCTGTTATCGCAGTGTTTTGCGCGGAGATATAAATCCAAATATAAATCATATTTGTCAGGCACGACCGCGTAGTAAAGCAGCCTTTGGACTATTCCAGATTACTATCAAAAATTCCATTGGCAGTAAATCAGCGATGTTGTTTGACACACTAATTTTTGCTTAGCGATTACGTGACAACGAGCGTCACGAGCTAGGGGCACTTAGACGTGCAAGACTGGTGTCTTAACTGTGATTATATGGGCAGAAAATGCGATTTTCGTGCTCAGACTGCCTTTATTCGGAGGTATTGCATGAGAACCCACTGTTTGAACTACGGTAATGGGCAGAGCCTGCGTAATGATCGTGATTTCATTGGTAGTGCATGAGCTCAGAGCACCCAGAACATGATATAACAAAGTCTGTTGGAATAAACGAAGAAAAGACCTGGAAAGAAGATATTATGCCAGCAAATCATCCCTAAAAAGCCATATTATAAGTCTATAAAAAGCCAAATCTCACCAAGGCAACCCAGAGTCGCGATGTTGGACTACTATAGACCTCCAAGCGCTTGACGTCGGAAAATGAAGTCCTACAGGTCCACAAAATAGTACGCAATGAGAAGCACTGCTAATCTCACTTAATCTCACACGTCCTGTCGAGGACATCAGGCGGTGCACAATGTGAGACGCTCGCTAAGCAAAACGAATTTATAGGCGCTTTCTTAGAATGCAGACGCAGCTGCTTCATATGAAGAGCTACACAAAAAGCAAAACCTCACCAGGGAGGGAAGGGTCCTAGGCGTATGTCAATTGACGAAAATGAATACCACAGTCAGAATCTCCACCCTTCAAGCAGTATAAAAATATGTTCCCTTTTTGCAATGTCTTTGAACCTACCGTGTCAGCGCCCGAATTTACTACGGAATCACACTGTCGACAGGACAATACCTTCAAAACATTGGAAATATAGAAAAATTCAAATACACGCGCCAAGGGATCGTATGCCTGACCCCAAGGCTACCGAGCTGCATTTTCGTTTCCTTCTACCATATTCTGTGTTTGGAAACTTTCGTTCTGAGACTGTGCGACTCCATTGCACTCCTTTAGTCCCACTGACACTAACTATGTAGGTTCAAAGACTTTAGAAAACTGGAATACGTTTTTCTACTATTTGAAGTTTTCTACTATTCTCGCAGCAGTGTTTTTGGGGAGGAGAGGCGGTCGGTCACCCCATCTAGAGCAGCCCCATGACGTTCTGCGTTGCATGGATTCAAAAATTTTACGCAGCACCTGTGTGTTCCACCCCTGTGCTGAACTGAGTTAGGCCACTTCTGATGTAGTTGGGCACTCATGTGCCTTTCTACCACGGCAGATAATCCTGTCATTTCATACAAGGTGACCCACCTCCGCCGCTTTGCGCCGTTTCTTCGTCGTTCGGACATACACCTTTTCCTGGTCCGTATATTTGTGAAGAGCCTTGAACAATTTCAGAATGTACATAAATGTTAACATGTCAACCATAACGTGGTGTTTCCATGCAGTAATTTTTCCCACAAATAAACAACACATGAAATTCGCACGTGCTCATGTTTCTCATTTCTCGCCGAAAAAATCGCCCATAAAGATATTAGCAACTTCCATCATTTTTCGGCGAGTGCAATGATGTAGTCCCAAAAATTGAGCATAGTCCCTTACAACCAACATCATAGCACACGCTTTCGATGGCTACTATTTTCGCGGTACGTCATTTCTGACTTCAGCCACACGAGCACTCTGCTGGAACCTCCTTGCTGCCTCCATAAGGATATGTCAAATGAGATCAATAATTGAAAACTGTTATTTCATTTTACAGGATCATAAAACCTCTTATCTTTATTGAGTTACATATCTTAATATACTCGATCTTTTAGAAGCATAAAGGAAATAACTACAGAGCATGCATAATGTGCTCATGTGACGCATTCGAATAGGTGTTCCTATGATTTTCATTTCGATTAGAAAAATCGCATTTTTATGTAATATAACAAAACTCAAACGTTGAAAATTTGTAAGCATTCGAAGCCATTACAATATTCGAAAATTTTACCACAGCACAACTATTATATGCAGCAGAGTTCGACGCCAACGTGTAGAAACTCTCTACTGAGCTCGAGTACCCTTGCCTCGAACTTGATCGTTCGACCGCCACCAAAACGTGAATACAACCTCTACATTAGCAAAGACCATAGGGAACTGATCGAATGAAACTATTCTATTCGGCCACAAGCTCATGACGTAGCTCGTGAATGTCATCCACATGGAAATTGGCTGCAGTTGAAGCTCGTCAGAATACTGTTCTACACTTCCTCATACTTTTCCAGAACTCCATTACTGTGTATTGAAAAACGTTTAAATGCCATTTGTGAATCACAGAGGTCTTTGAAAGCAGGCATACATAGTAATAAGACATAATAACTGATAATGGAACGTCACAGTCTTCTCATTGCAAGGAAAAACTAGAACTGAAGCTGAAAGCAAATATGAAATGACTAACACTGAAAAAATTTCAGATGTTTGCGTCTAGCGGGAGCCGCAGCTTCAATCATCTCCTTAGAATTCCGCCACCTCCATCGCTAGGCCATCCGTGGCCTCAGATTGCAATGGTCCCCCCCCATAGGATAAAAGTTAGAGCCTATGGGTTGCAGAACTTGGTTCTTTTGTGGGGATGACCTGCCAAAAAATGCCACTACCAACCTATGACAAGGAGCCCTAGCAAAACGATAGAGTGGGAGGTGGGACCAAATTAACTGTTTACACCAAGTAATCTATCGCACAGGCGAAGACAACATATAGAGGTAAGAGCCAGCAGCTGGTAGGAGAGGCCATGTGCCAGTTTCATAGAGAGGGGCAGAGTGCGATTTTCTAATCGAACGAGTCTGTGACAAAGCGGGTTGAGAACAACTGTGTCGTTTCTTGATCGGTGACAAGTGGACAGGTCAGCTGCTTATGATGCACTTTTAGTTAGAAGGGGAAACTAATTGCGTCGTTCTGAAAAAAGCAGCGAAGAAATTCAGAGCGATATGCAGATTAAAACTACACAGAAGACCAAGAATTTATAAATCGTAACCTAAAAAGTCCTGAGGCAACAACGGTCTTTCTACTAGCCTTCTTCTGAAAGAAGCGTTCAAGCACGTCACTTCCTATGTGCTTGTAGGAGCGTAGCTAGCCGAATGCACAGATTTTATCGTAACGGGAAGCACGGTAGATTAGCGAACTCTGCTGTGTATCCAAAAAATAACAAACCGGCGCAATACATTGCAGACCTCGCTTTTTTCACCTCAGCCGTAGAGGCATTCCGCCGTCGAATAATGCGTCTCCTAATGTGGTTTCTAGAGGAGTTTGCGGTTTTATTATCACATAAATCATGCACACTGTGGCGTGCCAAGCACCATTTCGAGATAAAACATAGACGACTGTTAAGGATAATTGTTTGCACTCAAGCGCACTTTTAATGGGTATTCGATCCATGCACTTGTGGGAAGAAATCAAGGCGCAGCCTTTTGTAGAATCCACTCTTTCTCCCCTGCAGTGGTATATGACGAAGGCTCTTATTCTAAAGTGTTGTGGAGCTTAAGATTAAGCCTTAATCGAACGTGAAGCGGTTGCACGCCTGTTAAGATGATACCCCCTTATGTCTCTCTGTCGTCAAAATTTCAATAGGACTATTAATTAAGTTGTGCCACCTAAAGAAATCAACGTCTAAAAGAATTCATTCACATCTACGTCATCATTTTTCTGGAACGACAGCAAATTCTACTTTTTTGTGTCATCAAAAACTCAGCGGGTCATGAAGGACAATTTCGCGAGAAAAATTCTTCTAGGTTTATTTTCAAGAGCTTCAAAATGTGAAAGCCGGGAAGATAAAGCGGACTATGGATATCAACTGTAAGGGCACGGTGAATACGGTTAGTCGCCACTCTTACGGTAGGATAGCCATCGCTGGAGAACGAAACGTTTTCAGTGATAAGAATCAGCTAATCTCCCGAGGTGTTCGATGCGCACAAAATGAGGTCGTATATGAATGATTGGGCTTTGAGCAGTGCGCAGTGCTCTCACCAGCAAGATCAGCCCAATGGCACCAGGCACGAACTGTCGGCGACACTTGGCTGTGGCCTTGCAGCAATCGTCGGACACTTCCGAGCGCTGGGCCACGGAAAAGGGATTTCGACTCCCGCTTCCCGTGAACTGTGTGCCTCGCAGTTGACCACGAGAGTAAGTGGGTGTCAGACTTTGTTTGTGCGTCAGCACAGGAGGAACTTTCTCCGCCAACTCATTACCGGAGCTGAGCTGGTTGCCGTGTGTTTTAACTATTCAGATATCGTGGGGCGAACCACCTTCAAAGAGCCGAAAGGGAAACTGCCCCCGAAAAGAAGCACTCGCTGCGTTGTTAGTGGGATTCCGAAAAACTGTACTGGGAACTGCCAACAACTGCGCACACCGTAAGTGCTTAGGTCTGCTCTTCTCAACTACAGAAATTAGCAGCCGTACTTCGCCCGAAGCAACGGAAATTGACCATGTTGCTGTACCTCTACCAATTTTCTAGCGAGAATTCTTTCCGCGTGAGTGAGCTCACACGGAAAAGAATTCCAGAAAATTGCCGAACTTGGCTGGGAAGTTCTTCCACACTCTGCTTATTCTCCTGACTTGGTCCCATCTCACCACTACTAATTTGAAATAATACCGGACACCTGCTGTAGCGTGCAATGTCGAAAACGTCAGCAGTAATGGTATAGTTCCATCATCGAGCTCAAAGAATGGCCAGAAGCCGCTTTCAATCTCAATTCCATCAATTCCCCCTATGAGAGTAATGCTAGGAACAGAAATGAAGCTCCGTTTTAGGGGCGGGCACCTCAGAGAGGAAAATGTTGTGGCGCCTCATATCCCAATCTTCGATGACAAAATGCCCGTTTAATGGAGGTAATGACTCACGCGAGCATTCTGCAGCACTGGCATATGTACCTCCTAGCCGCTCACCAACGTTTTTGGTGCGTCGAGCGATGCTGATGTGAAAAAGAATAACCGAACCATGCCATCACACTGGGTTTTCATCTGATTCGAGTTCGTTAGCAGCGGATAGCTGTTATGCTGTGAAAAAGTGCGTGAGCTAACAAAAGAAGGAAGACAGTGGGATACAAATGGATGGCCACAGCTCCTCCCATTTTCCATCCGACGCTGGTTGTTTTGCGATTTCATTGCGACAGCAGCTTGCTGAAGTGGGAGGATCCGTTCTTGGGGCCCCAGTCATGATTGGCACATTATAATCACATGAGGTGGTTTTTGTCGAAGTGCGAGAATGGCCTGAACGGATGCAGAAGACAGCCCGAAAATAGCGTCGATGTTGGACGACTATGGTCTGGAAAACCCTTGAATGCCGCTTAAAACCAAGGCTCCATGTAATTGGGACGTGATATCAAGTGGAAGTGGTGCTCTCTTAGTGCCTACTCTCAATCGCTTATATGTAGTACTAATGGGATAAGGTAGTCCTATTTATTTATTTATTCATTCATTTTCAGTAAATAGGGCATGAGTGGTATTGCGATACCATATATGATATTAACGATATATGTATCTGTTAATCTGTTAATATATCTGTTAATCTTTCTGTTAATAACGATAATTTTTCACTGCGCCTTGATGAATAAGCCTTTGCAATGATTGCATTTGCGGTATTTATTGAGCTGTCCCTAAGACTTGATTAAATACCATTCGCTGAGTAATTAATGCTATTATTCAAGTGGAATTTTGTTCGTTTCTAACTATTTAACTTTAGTTAGCCCTTTCATTACACTCGTGCTTTTCACGCGACTGCCGCGTGAGTGGGGCGTATTTCTTCCGTTATTCAAATTTTTCCCATTATATTTTCATTATTTATTACATATGATTAAAACAATAACTAATGAGGTCTCCCATGGACCACCTTGACCGTAGATGTAAGTGGACTCAGCGATTAATATTGGACTATTAAATGCTTAATAGCTTTCAACGAGCTATTTTTATGATGGTGTTCGACGACGTCGTCGGACATTGTCCCATGCGGAAAAATGTGATCGACGACACCGTTAGACGATGTCATGAAAGGGTTAACTAACTACGTGGGCGCGTTGTAGCGCAGTCGGATGAAGCGCGGGCTGTCGAGAGCGCATCGAGTCAAAAATTTTCGTGAAAGATGGCATTTAAACATGCTTTAAAATCGGCCTTGTGGTGTCTATAAGAAGGATATAAGGAGAATGCGCTGTGCAATCCGTATTGTAACTGATTATAGCCTTCCTTTACTTTCTCATTCACTTTATTTTTGGTCATTATAACTAAGATGATAATGTACTGGTTCAAATTGACAACGAATGGTGAAGCACTTCCTGTTTTACGCTGCTAATTGCTAATCGTCAAATTTAGTGTTAACACAGATCAATTCCACAATACCAATGAATGGGAGCTCTTAGGTTTTTAAAAATAAACGGAAAAAACTAGTATCTCAATAGATTGCATTCCCCAGTAACATTGCCTTCAAAAAACACTAGGAAAAACGAAAGCCGAAGCAAAGGCTGAAACACCGCAAAACTTAACTAGTTTGCAAGTAACCTTTCTGAGGTAACACTTATGAAATTTCCTTGTAGGGGTGCATAAGTTGCTAAGCACGAGAAATTTCTTCTTCTCTCATTAATGGAAGGAGACGTGAAGCCCTTCTCTCTTGTAACAAGCTCAGTGATACAATTATTCCGTTTGTGAATGCCTATTCTGTTTGTGGACGCCAAATACGCTAACAGCAAACAGAAGAAGGAAAAGGAATTGTTCATCTAAGCATGAACGAATACAGCGAGCCAAACAAATGATGGCACGTTTCGGCGCGCAGAGTGGACGGTTACATGAAACCTCTAACACAATACTGTACATTATCATGTAAGCTGAGCATCACTTTAGAACCGGGACCAAGGATTCATTGAAAACACAACGCTCTTCTCTCAGCAACAATTAGAAGGTGCGGATGAGAAGACGGGCCGAATCCTACATAATATGTACCTTGAAATCGTTGAGAACAAATTGATCGTTCACCTTGTACACAGGGCATATGCCAGACCTGTGCTAGAATATGGTACCACAGCATTTAGTCCCAAATGTAGGCGTGAAATCATTAGATTAGAATCGGTAAAAAAAGTTTTACAAGGGAAAGATATGGCTGATCACTAGGTATAGATTGATCAATGGAATGTTGGGTCCTTCTCAGGATTTTTATTGCCTACTTTTGCCAGATAAACATCATACACTATTTATTTATTTAAATACTGTAAATATTTAGATAAATAAACATACTAGAGTTAGACGCGGGGTTGCGCAGTCGGAGAAGACGCCGGCTTCTGCTTGCACCCTATTCCAAGGGAGAAGCGGTACGAGGACGATAAGGTGATATACAACAAAGCTGAACTCCACCGCTTCCTAGAGTGTAGTTGGTCGATAAAAAGTGTCCTATACGTTACAGTCTCCATACCTATTTTCGGAACAAGAGCGAATGCACTAATAAAGCACGCTTGATCATAAATGTTAGTAATTAGATGGAGATCCGAACATGAGTCAACAGCTTCCCCTCTTGAGGTGCTGCATGGAAAAATCAATTTCTATTCGCTTAGCTGCTTTCAAGCGCTGCCTATGGAGGTTTCTGGCACTGCTCTATGTTGGTTTTTAAGTTGAAGATTCCAGTTTTTACAATAGGAAACGTTGCCAGTCAAAACACTGTGATAGCAGAAAATCCTGCTCCGGCTGAACTGGTTTTTGCTAAAGAGCATGGCACTCTGAAATCGGCCACGACGCCTCCATTGTGTGAGCTGCCTATATTCTCCTCCATTCGCCTCGAGTTCATCCCGAAAGAGTATGCTTCACACCCAGAAATGTCTCTAATAGGGACGAACAACAAAACTTGAAAAATGAGAGCGAGAAAACTATTCGGTAGCAGACAAATAAGACAAATGATAAAGGAAGGTCCTGATCAGGATGGAATGCGCCAACGTTTTTTACTCATCTACGGGACATCGTGGACGCAAGAACCACAACTGAAGAAGACGGGTCACCTTCGTCGCGCAACATCCTTTTAATATTAGTGTTTGGGCACACCTTCGATGTATTGAATAAATAAATAAATAAATAAACTGCAGGTCAGAAAGCAGGCTAATTTTTGCAGCAAGATGTATCTATGTTGAGCGATCAATGAAAGGGTTTGTATATGCTAGTTTCATATCCTTCATAAACTTTTTGTCGTGGAATTGCCTCAGCTCCAATTTCATATTATTTCCGTTAGATGTAGTTCCAGCAGTAGGGTTCTATAATACTTCCCTGACAGTTCTAAAGATTACTTCGCAAAAGTAACGACTATACAACTACTGTGCGTAAGTGGTAGTCAAGTAATAATTTTCTTACAAGGAAAAAATCCACGTTTTTTATTCATGGGCACAAAACTGGAAGGATTAACACTACAAATTCTATTTCGGCAATCAAATTGGAGTAATCTACGGAAAGCATATCTATGGCTTCCGGCAGTAGAAGAGAACTGTGACAACGAAAGCCTTCAACTCTAGTTCGTATTAACTGTAATAATGAAATAACCTCTGATTTTTACACAACAGGAAGGAATAACCAGATGCATTCTATGGTAAGATTACAGGGGGGGGGGTTCTCCCTCACAACGTCCTTTAACTTTGTTCACAAGTACTTAAAACCCCAAAACACTGTTCTAACACATTTGCTTAAGCCTGGAGCGGCTGGTAGAGATGCTATACGTTGTTACAGGATGTTTTGTTGCGGTCAAAACTCTTGCGCCAGGCGGGACTCGAACCCGCATCTTCTGCTTTCCGGGCAGCGATGTTCGCCTTACACCACCGGCGCTGTTTGACCGCACGTAACATCCGCGATATCCTCGAGGTCCATCAGCATCCCCGTATCACGGGTGGGACCCGCACTCGAACCCGCATCTTCTGCTTTCCGGGTCGCTGCCCTTAAAGCAGAAGATGCGGGTTCGAGTCCCGCCTGGCGCAAGAGTTTTGATCGCAACAAAACATCCTGTAACAACCCCAAAACACGTTTTATTTTCATTATAACTGTTGCAGGACATCTAGGTTTGTCCACATCCATCACTGCAAGTAGCGTTGCAAATCAACTCTCTAAACTTATTGTCTCATCAAAAGAAATCCACAACATGGCGCCAGGACGGTGTCATCAGTTCCCATACCGTTTCGCTCTGTGCCTTCAGTAACAAACCCCTAGTTTGTACTACCGTAGCTTCCTTATAGATCTTCCTTGCATCTGAACTTGAAAAGATATAAGAATTCTATTCAGTGGAGTACTATTAATTTCCAGTTCATACAGATTACTCAAGTTGTAAAGTTATTTTAGTTTTGTTCTAATTTTTCTTTGGTTTGCCCAAGGTTTGCGAGTGTCTTTCACAGAATTCCACCCCTAAATTGTTTATGTGATGGATTGCAGCTCAACAGTTCTCCAACTTCAGAGATTTCAAGGTTGATATAAGCGGCGAAGAGCAGGGTTAGTGTATCAAAATCGGCGATTGTTGCCCTCAAGTTTAAGGCCGGGTCCCGCACAGGCATACCAAGCCTTAACCTCCCCAGTGCTGATGAATTAGGAACATTCCTCGAAACGACAAAACGATTATTTCGACACAAAGTAGTAGCGAATCGAACCTCTTACTTCATTTGTTTCCTTTATATTTATTATTTAAATTGTATCTAAAACTATTTTTGTATTTAGAGACGGCAAGTTTTCGTTTAAGCTAAATGCCATTCCATCTACCGTTCAATCTCACTGCTGTCTGTTTCATATAAAATTCTCACGAGAGTAATTCCCAAGCGACTCAAAGAGATAATGGACGCAGAGCAGCCTCATGATCAAGCACGCTTTCGAAAAAACTACTCCACTGTTGGTCACTTACATGCTTCAACTGATTGAACGGTGCACCGAATATAAATTCCTCCCCTCATAGTTTTCGTTGACCATGAGAAGGCCTTCGATACAATTGAAGTGAATGCTTCACGGAGGGTCCTTCAAGAATGTCTGCTTCATCAGCTTATAGAACTGCTTCGAGAAATATGCTCAAAAGCGCAGTCTACAGTTCATCTCGGAGGAGCTGACGTTCCAATAAGAGTTTTCCGAGGAGTCCGTCAAGGTGACACAACTTCACCGAAACTATTCACCTCAATGTTGGAGCATATTTTTCCGAAATTTACGTGGAATAATTATGGAATATCATGTAACGGAACTTGGTTCACCAACTTTCGCTTTACTGACGACGTTGTTTTAATTGCAAAAACCGAAGAAAAACTGCAAGCCATGATTAACGAGCTAGACCAACACTCTCTTAGCTGTGGTTTAAAAATGAGAGCCTCCAAAATGAAGGTAATGGCGACTTCTGACACATCCATCACCCTCAGGGGAGACGACGTTGACGATGTGAAGTCAATCATATACCTCGGACAAGATATCTCCTTCAGTCGGAACGCTTCGAATGAAAGCACCCGTAGGATTCGTGCACGCTGGAGCAATTTCTGTCGACACGCAGATTTTTTAAGACCGAGGACGGTCGAGATGAAGTGGAAACGTCGCCTTTTCAATATGTGTATACTGCCTTCAATGCTGTACATATATATGGTGCTGAGACCTGGACTCTATCAAATTCAGCCAAGCACAAACTTGCAGCAGCGCCAATGTGCATGGAACGCCAGATGGTTGGAGTTAGTCCTAGAGATAGAAAGAGAAACGTGTGGCTGCGAGGAATTACTCAAGTCAAGGATGTGGGCGACTTTGCCGTGGTAAGAAAATGGACATATTGCTGGATGACCTCTAATACTGTTGATAATAAGTGGTCTCGTCAGATTATGGAGTGGTATCCGCCATCCAAACAAATAGTGGGACAAGAAAAATCTTGTACTATTCCAAAAAGCCTTGGAAAAATGCAGTTGACAAGAATATTTATTTATTTATTTATTTATTTCATGCACTACACGTGCGCCCAAACATGGATGACGGAAAATACAAAGTTAAGCATGATAACATCTAAAACGTAAAAACACAAAACAGAGAAGCTAGCGTAAGACGAGCGATAGGAAATGAACAGCCACTGCAGTATGAGACAAAAAAATTGATAACTTCATCATCCATTTTCTTCTATCCAGTCAGCTATTGGCCAGACCAGCTCAAATAAGCCCACTAATCCTGTATTTTAGTCAATCTAATCGATTGAATTACAGCCAGCAGTGAAAGAGTGAATATAGAAATTGGGCATTGGAAGGGTCAAATACAGACTTCCACGCCAGGGTGCTCCAGCGCAACTGACAATGTCATTCCAGCGCGGGTGTATGGTAGCACCTCTTTAAGCTAAATACGCACGTTGGGCACTGGCCCTGGGGAAGCTGTTGCATTGGATAAAAGGAGTAAGAAAGAATACTTCACTTCACAAAGCACTGCTTGCCAGAGGACCTTTGAACACTAACCTCGTGTGTCATTTACGGGCCCGAGATAACGGCTTAGCCAGACACTACAATACGTAAAAGTTGTAACCTGGCTGGATAGGAAAAATGGAAATAAGAACTCAAAGGTAGCAGGGCTGCAGTGGAGGAACAGGAGAATAAGGTAATAGAGGGTGTTAGCTAAGGAAAGCGATCTCGTCAACATATTCGAAGGAATTTCCAGCTATGTCGGTAGGAGATGGTCTGATTAAAAGTGATCTAGAAGTGCACAACCTACTGCAATGCAACATCATCCAAGCAATTGGAAAAGATAGGAGAAGGAGAAAGAACGAAAACGAAACGCGAATAGATCGATCTAATGAGATACCACATATTGTAGAATATTGAAAGTAATATAAATAAATAAATAAATAAGTTTGATTTACAGGTTATATAATAGATAAGATAGAGGATTTTAAAATGACACCTTTCTCATAGTGAGCGCTATTTGCTACGAAAACGTTTCGATCAGCTAACGTCTTTCGAGCAGAGGCAGAACTATAACAGATGTCAGATTCACCGGCGATAGTTGATGAAGCAGCCTAATACCGATATTTCTGTTCCCACAAGAAAAGCAACGGAGCCTATCTGATTATGTTCTCCCGATAATCAGCTAATTAAACGAACGAGGGAGTGCCTCATGGCCAACAGCTTTGACAGCGTTCAGTGAAGCCTGATATGACGCCTGGCATTGTCGTGTCCGCCGACTGAGTCACCTCTATCTGCCTATCACCGATTCTCTGCCTTCTCAGAGACGTATCTAATTACTAGCAATTAGGACGGATCTCTGGAGTAAACACCTATTCAAGCAGATCTCTGAAGTAGTGGACTCATCCGCTTCATAAAGCATGCAGAAAATGTGTACATGCATATAGTTCAACCATGGTAAAACATTACGCACCAGAGCGGCAATTTCACAGAAACGGTTGGGTGATGATATGCTATTAGAAAATCCCTTATCAAGAACTACAGTTCCGCTCCAAGCAATTTTCTAGAATGTTGTGTCGACAGGTCATATTTTCCAGAAGTGTTTGTTAAAATCTCGTCTGGTTTGAGAACATCGATTGGGAGCAAGATAGCGCGAAAATAGAATGCGGATGGTACTGTAACTTGGTAAAAATCTAACCGCTCATCTTCGTTCATCTGGCAGAAAACAAAGGATAAAATTTCTGCACGTTTTGCTGGCGCACCCTAGAGGCAGAACGTATAGCGATAACGTCAGGACAGGGCTTCAAGAAATTTATTTATTTATTTATTACACGGGATATCCGTGTGCAAACACTTAGGAACGAGACACAACACAACATAACGATACTTGCTTTCAATAAGAACAGACTTTTAGAGGTTGTACGAAAGATATGCAAGTAATATGAATCACCTTAGGACAAATCTAGCCTGTCAAGTTTCCTTTTGAAATCTAATTTTGGAGGGAGCCATCTTGAGAACGCTACAGGAGGAAACGGTGGTTTCCTGAACGTTTAAAAACCACCAATATTGTGTCGACGTGTTCAAGCGCAGGAATGTTTTGGTCAACGAATGCTGCGTTACAGCTATACAGCTACAAATACAAAGACTACAAGAGAATGCTTCGAATGTTTCTTCGCACCCGATGAGCAAGTGTAGAAACCAAAAAGCCTAACATTTCTTGGCCATCAGGGAAGTTCCCGTGACCGAATGGCATTAACTATGAAGTATATAATTATTTATAAAGTGTTTTCACGTCAAATGGACCACTTTCCAACTCAAACTGGACCCTTTTGAAGCTAAATTAGACACCTCTCAAATCAAATTAGAAACAAATTAAATTTGGAAATCCTTCTAAGCAAGGTTGACGTTTTGGAAATCAGTAAAATGGAGCATCTTGCTAATTAAGATTAAGAAGGCACCATATAACTCGGATTCAAAATGTGTTCCGCAAATTGGCTGATCATAAAAATAATATTTTAGAGTCGAAAGTGATACGCTTGCCAATGAGGACTATGTCAGATACCGGCACTGATCTCCTCATGGAGGTGCGTGAAAGCCTATGAATGAACGATATCACAGCTGCCGGAATTTATTTCTTTTTTTAGGAGTGATTTTGATTTTCAAGAAAAAGTGACGACAACATCAGCTCTTCAATATAGGATGAAGGTACACCTTGCGAGGACGCACCGGGGGGGGGGGGGGAGGTGGTTGCTCCTACCGTAGTCCAGCAACCAAACAGACACCTCTCAGCCGCACAGGTAGGGCACTTGATTGGCTGCCGCGATAAAGGTAAGAGCAACTACGAGTTCCCGCACCACCTCTGCACGTTACCGCAGCCCTGCAGTAAGTATTCACGACATGTGACGGATAATGCATAAAATTGAGCATTAGTCCATCGTTTAGCTGAATGCGCCACACACTTTTCTTGTACTTACCTACGGGATAACTACAGGATAGAAGGCAACTTGAATGCGTATTTAGATTTACATTGACTTAGCCTTCCGATAGACGAGTCACGGCTTTATCGTTCCTAAACAAGGCTGGTACCAATTCGCGTACCTTAAAATGGAAGGCTTGGAAAAATCCGGACTAAGAACTTCGATTCGGAGGGTGTAAGCAAGCGCCGCCCACACCTCACGCTCAAATCTTGATAAGAAAACGTTTTTGGGATTCATCGGTCGATGAAGTATTCCAACAACCGATTGTTAAATAGCACATAAAAATCTTGCCTGAACGAGACCATATATTGGGTCAACACCTGCTGCTGAAAATTGTCCTACATAGGACGGCGAGATAGAGCAGCAGAATTCGCTGAAGAAAGGGGATTGGCGGCAAGAAAAGTGGAATTTCTCTAGAATGTTAACACTTTGTTCTTCATGAAAACTAGCCAGGCTAGACTCTTGCATTAAACAAATTATTCATTGTACGCTCCCAGTTTTGGTGGCCTTCGAGAAAGTTGAAGGAAGATGTGAGCGGTTTTCTCGGCTATCTCTAGCGAAACATAAGAAATTCTAATGAAGGCAGGCGGCTAAAGTCGCTCGGCGAATGTTTAAGAATTGCTCGTCCTTCTCAAAGGCAGAAAAAGTTGCTCTAGCACCTTCCTGCCTTCTGATTTCGAGCGCTCTCTGCGCTCTCTACTGTCCTTCAATGCAGCCACAGCGTCCTGAAAAGCGCCATACCTTGAGTGCATCTGAAGCAGCTTCACATTTGAAAATACGAAAGCACACGACGTAGACTGTAATCGAAAGGTGCTTCACAGAATAATGTCAGGATAGACGTCGTTAGGGCGCGGCTCTTGGGAATGCTACGTGTTCTTCTGAGGTAGAACGTGCTCCTAATCGACTATTTGCCACTAGTTCCCTCTCGTTGTAACGCGCCTGAAGGGACCGGAGAAAATCCTCGTTAAAACGGGAGCCGAGTCCTAACCGGAGCTGACCTTTTTTGGACTCTTTCACGCGTAAGCCCAAACTGCCACCCGCAAGGCTCTGAAGGCATTTTGGATTCATGCCAAAGACCCCGAGCTAAACCCGAAGGAAGAGTGTCTCTATATAACGCGGGAGCTTAGGCCCTACATCAGGTTGGCATTCTGATTGGGGCGCCGGTGTCTCGAAAACGGCCCTGCTACCGACCGATTGGCCCGTCTAGCTTCCTGTAAAGTAAGGGTTTCGATCTCTCTATTGACTACGTGATCGAAAGGTAGTATTGAATTTCTAAGGTTGAGGCGACGTTTGACGCGATAGCCACATCTTGACTTGATCCTTCCTTTCAGGCTCTGAAGAAGACGATACCGCCGAAACGTTAGCCAATAAAGATCTGTATTACCTCGTGTGGAGCTCAGTCAAAACAACGCTACAAGATCTACGATGCCGAGGTTCATAGGGAGTCGTACATGGCGACTTCTTAAACGCGTAGGTTTATTTAGAATCGCGTACAATGGCTAAATATAGCTATAGTAATCAAATATGTACGCATGAGGAGATTGTGAAGGCAAATAGCATCTTTAAATTAGTGATGAAGTCCTGTCCTTAGGGATACTCTCTGCTATACGCATAAGTATGACAGATGTGCGAAGAATAACGAGTATCAGAGGAAATGTGGAACCGAAGCCGAGCCCGGGTCGCGTTATAACGGAAGTCATTTTTGAACGCGAAATCTCCCTCACCATCAGAACCGCGCTATAGCGGGAGTAGCGTTGTATCCAACGCGTCTTAAGCGGAGTTGGTTTGTATTGGCGTAAAGGTAAGCTGGCGACGCCGGAGGAAATCTTCGTTATATCGACAGTCGCGTCTTATCCGGAAGCATTATAACGGGAGGGGACGGTATGTCGCTATAGTAACCTTATGGTTAGCACCTACACGTGATACCTGAACGCAGAAAATACCAAGGTGATTAGACTTGTTTGAAGCTTAGCGACAGTGCGGGACATAGGTCCTCACAGCGTCAATTACATCGTTCGTTGTTTGTTTTTCGGAAAATGTCATCCCGATGGCATATAATTTTTCGTGCTCTAATGGGCGCTAGAAATGCTTTCAACGTCGAAAACGTCAAAAGATTGTTTCGTACTACAGAGCCTTGAAAGGTGTTAGGTCGTTGCATATGAAATGGCCGATTTTGCTACTTCAAATTCGGATCGATTTTTCATGGCTACGAATATTTTCGTTTCAGGCACTGTTTGTATATACATAGATTATGAAAGCGTACAACCTCGCTTTCTTAAAATTTGTAGCTTTGTGACGTAATTGCTTCTTGCCTAGTTTTTGACGTCGTTTTTACAGCATCAATCAACGTGATATTTGGGCGCTCTTCCTATATGAAAGTAAAAGTAGATCCGTACATAAGGTCGCGGCCGCAGCTCGTAACATAAACGCTGTAGGGAGGATTTCGCTAAGGAACGCACAATTCGCCATTAGCACAAAAGGGTAACGGTGCTTATTTCAATTGATAAAATTGCTTACAAGCAAAATTTCATCTGTCTACGTTTTCAGCCAAAATCGGCCATTTCACATGCAACAACCTAATAGATAATAGATTATTTGGTGTTTATCGTTCTTCCCAAAACCGTAAAATCTGCATTCTTTCACGCTTCACGCAGAGACATTCTTCTTCTTCTTCTTCTTCTTCTTCTTCTTCTTCTTCTTCTTCTTCTTCTTCTTCTTCAGCGTTTGTCCCGCTTCGAAGCGGTGTCCGCTATGCTGGTGTGATGACGCCACTTTACGCGATCAAATGCTTGATCGGGATGCCACGTATCAAGCCATGTGGCCATACCACCGGATGCGAGCTTCACGTACTTGTCAGCAATTGGAGCGACACCAAACCTCTGGCGTATTTCATCGTTGCGAATACGGTCCAGACGCTAACACCAGCCGTCGCTGCATTTTCGTTTCCATTACGGTGAGGTGAGCTCAACCTCCTTGGTTGCAGGCCAGCACTCAGCTCCACACATCGCTACTGGTCGGACGGTGGTTCTATAAATCTTCGATTTAAGGCGTTCCGGTATCTTCCTGTCGCATAAAACGCCTGCCATCGAGCGCCATTTGGACCACGCTGCGCTCACGCGCGAGTTAACTTCGAACGTCAGACTACCGTCGATTGCAGAACCAAGGTACTTGAAGTTTGTCATTCGTACTAGCGCAGTGCCATTGATCTCAATGAACCCGGCTTCGTTTACGTCTGTCGTCAAATACTCAGATTTTTTGCATTTAGTTTGAGCACGAACATCTCCAAGCGGTCGTACCAGGCTTGCGCTTGTCGCTCGAGTTCGCTCTTCTCTTCGCCTGCAAGCATTACGTCATCTACATACAGCAGCGTCCAGGGAGTAGGCTTCTGAAAGTCTCTCGAAATGGCATACATTACGACAATGAATAGGAGCGGGGAAAGCGCAGAGCCCTGGTGAACACCGACGGAGATAGGAAACTCCGCCGATGTGCCGGCTGGCGCTCGCACACTACTCTTTCGAGAGTAAAGGATGCGCACCCACTCAATAAGCTTTTCAGAAACACCGTGTTGTCGTGAGGCGTACCATATAACCTCAAGCGGTACACGATCAAATGCTTTCTCTAAGTCGAGAAAAGCTAGGTGCAGCGCTTTCTGCTTTTCGCGATGTCTCTCTACCAGAAGACGAGCAGCATGTATGGCATAGAAGGCGCCACAGCCCGCTATGAAGCCACTTTGATTGGTGGAAAGTTGCACGATATCGCGAATACGTCCATATACAATTCGCTCGAAGATTTTCATACTGTGCGAGAGCAAGCGAATTGAATGGTAATTCGTGCAGTTCGCAGAACTGCCCTTCTTCTTCCAAATCGGGATCGTCGTGCTTTCCTGTCGACTACCAGGTATCTTCTTTTCCGTAACAACCTGGATGAAAAACTCGTTAGCATAGGTCGGCCGCTATATCGACGGGGCCCGTTGCTTTGCCTGGCTTCATCTATTTTAAAGCCGCTTCCGTCTCCTCCACAGTGATTTTCTGCACAGGACCGTGCGTAGGAGGGACGCAAGGGATGGGCAGATTGGCAAACTCTACTGTCGAAATTCGCTCGAAGTAGTCATGCCATCGTTTCATAGCCCTCTTGCGGTTCGCCAGCAGAAGGCCGTCCTCATCGTTGGTGCCCAAGAATTTCTCAATGTCCTCAGCCTGACGATGGCGTGCTTTGGCAAGTCGATAAAGATGTCGTTCACCATCGCGGTCTCGAGTTTATCGCTGAGATCATCATAATGGACGGCTTTTGCAACGGCTACGGCCTTCTTTGCCGCTTTCTTCGCCTCCTGGTACATACGCCATTTGTCTGCGGTCTTGTCTGGAGCGCGTGGTATAATTTTTTCTTGTCTCGGACCTTTTCTCTTACGTCGTTAGTCCACAGCCACGCCAGCTTCTCGATCTTGCAGCGTCCAGGCTTAGACATGCCTAATTCAGAGCATGCAACTTGTACAGGGTGCGCCAAAATTATGGCGACAAGGTATTCAATTCGCCGAGAGAATGCGGTACTTTCGAGAAACCAACGATGCGATAATGTTTATCAGTCTACTGTAAACTATACGCAACATAGAAATTCGAAGATATCTCCATCGGCATCGATATAGACTTTGAGACGCTTCGGGAAGGCATCGACGGCGGCACGCAAGTAAGGCGCGTTGAGCTCATCCCACGCCTTTCTTCAAAGGATCCACGGGGCGGTGAGGTTTCCCGCAAGCTTTGGCTTCCAAAGCTGGTCAGACCATGTAATCCATCGGATTCAAATCCGGAGAGTTGGCTGGCCACTCGTGGAAGCTGATGAATTGCGGAAAGATGCCTTTGCACCAGTCTTGCAGCATTCTTGCTCTGTAAGCTGGAACTCCTTCCTGTTTGAAGGTCCAGGAGGGTGCACGTGGGTCTTCTTGTAGGCCTTAAGTCACAGTTTACGGAAGATTCTTCTCAACGACGTCTCCATTTTTCCCGACAACCGGCGGCCAGCTCCCTCCGAATCCATTCACTTACCTTCCTAATGTTGTCCGTAGTTGTCACAGATACGTGTCTTTCCTGTCCGGATCTATCATCCTCGGTTCCCAGGTCTTCTTAGCGTCTGATGGACCTATTCATAATACTTGGATGAACTCCAAGACGGTGGTGAATGTAGCGTGCCGAGAAGCCTTGACGATAAAGCTCAATGATTTAAGAACGGTGGCATGAACGTTTCACTATTTTGAAAAACGGCTTATTGTTATGTTTGACTGAGGTAAGCATAAACTAATTGACTCAATAGAAGCAGTAGGAGCACGAAAAGCAGACGCTCCGAATAAATGGTCAAATTGTTTGCGCGTGTGCTGTCGCCATAATTTTGGCGCACCCTGTAATATCGTATCGGTGGCATCTTTAAATGTTTCGTCGACGGTTGTCACCGTCGGTAACCGAATACGAGAAACAAAAGCTGCAGCGTTTTCCTTCACCCGCCACCTCTTGATTCTCGGTGGACCGCATCGCTCGACATGCCTCAGCTTCGGAGGAGCGAACTTAAGAGTGCATAACAGCGGACGGTGCTATGTGGCGACAGTCTCGTACGGCACCACCTTCGCATCTGTAACCAGCTTTCGATCGCGCTGCTTCATAAGGATGAAGTCGATCAGTGTCTTGGTGCTCCCGCTACAGAAAGACACTAGATGGGAGTCACGCTTTCGAAATACGGTGTTCGCGATGATGAGGTTATGCTAGTCCGCATACTCAAGGATTCACTCACCATCAGCGTTACGTGCTCATCCAAAGCCGCCTGACAGCTGTGACCATCTTTTGCAGTCCCCACATGACGGTGGAGGTCACCTGCGATAACGACAGCATCTTCTGACGGTACCTCTGCTGTTTTTTCGTCAAGCAGGGTCCAAAACTCTTCCTTGGTTCTCTTAGAGCAGCCTGCCTGCGGAGCGTACTCAGAGAAGAAATGGTACATACGATGTTCAGCAGCGACTACGACCTTCATTAAGCGGTCATTAAAACGTTCCACGCTTATAATCGCGTCTCGGAAACGTTCGGAGACGATTACACCAACTCCGTTGATGGTCCTGGGACTGCCGGACAGAATGTCCTTGAAGCCTCGGCCTATATCCCTTGACTTACAACAGGACCACTCCGTCTCCTGTTCCGCACATAAGTCGACTCGTCTTCGCTCCAGTGCTTCTGCCAGCTCGCATGAGCGGCCCATCAACGTACCCACGTTTAGCACCGTAGGCAAGACCCGCGTAGCATAGCTACGCGGGTCTTGCCTACCTTACGGGACTTTCCGACTAGCTCAGTTTCCCCACAATGGCGTCCTCGCATCAGGGACCCTCGCATACTTCTCACACTCGCCGGGCTCTGCGAGTGCGCGTCGGCTCCGCGAACGCCGTAGCATTATCTCGATACTCACTTAACGTCATCAACCATGCCATAGGATCTCCATGGGCGGCCTGTCACTAGGGCCTGTCGCCTGTACTCGAATGTCCGTGATTAGCTTTGCTCGCAGAGGCGAACAGTTTTTAGTGGCACCACGTGGAGGAACGGACATCGCCACCTTTACGCAGAGACATTATAACGATAAATATAAAAAATAGAACCAATAAAGGGTAAAGGACGACGTTATTCAATCGTGGAGACGGTTTTCAAATTGCAATGCTTATTTGGCCTTTACAATGAAATATGGTGGCTAGCCGATGAACAAGACAGTGTCTTATCCTTCCCAGACAAGTCTGGTATTCATTCACCGACCCCGGAGGGATGAAAGGCTTGGTTGGCCTGGGCTAGACTCGAACCACGAACCTGAAATTGGGCCACTTGAGAGCTGGCACCTCAGATTGCGCTACTGACATGTCTAATATAAGAATTAGATGAGTAGAAAGATTTCCTGTAGATACAACTAATCCCAAGTAACGTTATCAAAACCAGCAAGCTTTAAATTAGCTTACTCACAAAGCAGCATAATGATAGAAGTTTGATTGTAACTTGGTTTGATGCCCCCACTGAAAGCTGATATTTTCTCGACATCGATAAAGCTTATTGTGAGTTTACAATAGAATCTCTAGCAAACACGTCTTCAACATTACTAACAAGAAAATGTGGGAGAAATGTCGTTTAGGAAAATCACATACCTCACGCCGTCACACTAAAGATGTGCTGCCTTCTTCTACCACAGTGTACATCTTAATATTATATTTTACAGAGTCATATCCGGTTCCGGAGGGCTCAAAGTGCACTGGCAAATGAGGATGTGTAGCTGCGTTGTTGAATGTTCCGTGTTTTGTAAGCTGCACTCTGTGAAAGGACAAGAGGTACAAAAGTAGGGCGAAACTTCAAGAGACCTGCCCGAATTGGACTGCTATTAGACTTTGTAATAATGAGCTTCCCTATGAGAAACGAACTAGCAAATAAAGAATGTAACAGAAGAGTAATCGCCCATTAGGAAGTCAGTGTTCTTTTCTTCCCAGACAAGTCTGGGTGTACCAAGTTGTGCAAGGCACCGATCACCAAGGGATGCAATGTTTGATTCTTCTGGACGGAAACTCGAACCAAGGGCGTAATAATATGATGCGCGCGTCACTCGGGACCTTCTTCGACTGCGCTACCACTGACCCTCTTACATTACTTGGACCCTAAAAATTTCGCCTCTTAAGCTGACGTAAGGTTAAAAGTAGCTCATCTCAAAGAGCAGGTGGGCGAATATTTTCGCGAATGTTTGCTACATGTTACACTTTGGGCTAGCGTCATGCTCATATTTTTCCACGATATCGCGTCGCATTCCAAAAACATGGTTTCTGCACACGGCTTCGCTAAATAAATATTAACACAGAAAAATTTATTTGCCCAGCATTACAAATACAGCTTCAGGTGGAATCTTAGGCTTTTGCATGCTATGAAAAATACGTATTCTCTTATTTCTCTATCAGAAAAGACAGTTTGCTGAAACAGTCTTCATATGCATTTATCAGTCATGGAATACGTTTCGATTGGTCCGGTACGCCAACTCCAGCATCAGCGATCCTGTAATAATGACTTCGGTATCAAGTTTTGAGTTTTTATATTAGGCGTTTTTTGACCATTCGTTGCGCATTCCACGACTCCATAATCTTCGGAATGATTTGGAGGTTACTCAATCAGGAACCTTCATTTCTGATCGGGGAAACACCTGAAAACATCGTTCCGGTTCGAAATGTTTCTATTGGATCAGCGAAAATTAAATTTCCCGTTAAATTTAATGCCTTAGATCCTTAAGACTTAACCAGGTTTGACAAAGCGAAATTCGGCATCCACATTACCAACGGGATATGTTGAAAGAATTTATGGCGAATACGAATTTATATTACAGCTTGAACGATAACTTTCCATAACTTTCTCGAATATTCGAATGGTTTCGAATACTGGTATTTTTCGAGTAATCGAATTCAAAAATATTCGAAAAACCTTATTTTTCCGAGTACTCGAATTCGAATACATCCGACAAACGCGATTTTCTAAACATTCGAATTCGAGTACATTCAAAAAATGCGATGTTTCGAATATTCGAATTCCAATATTCAAATTCGAATCAAAATCACTCGAATACCTATTCGAAAGGGTCATTCGAGCATAAGTATAAGGAAGTGCATTCCAGCAAGTAGATGAAGGAAGCTCCTCCTCTATGTTCATTTTCCGACACTTGCAAGAGTTCTTATACTTCCCAAAATGATTAGAACGGGATTGTGCAACAAAAAAGACCGGCTCGTAAGGCGTTCTCAGACATCGTGCAACAGTTACTCTCCTCACCTCTCGAGTTCAAAACGTTAGATCTTGCAGAGCGAAACTGCCCAAAAAATCCAAGAGGCGTGAGCATTCAGAACTGAGATAGGCTCATGATTCATCCGAGCATCTCTATCTGTCGGCTTTTCAGTTCTCGAAAAGATGAATGGCCGCAATATGGCGTCATTCCGTTTGAAAGCGCCTAATGACATGGATTGAGGACATAATCGCTGATCTAGGTGTGTGGATGTCTGTAATAAGCACCGGTTTGTCAAGGAATAACGCGGAAGTATTGAAGTAGGTGCGATCGAGAAAGCAACTAACCCACGCTCAAGGGGATTAAACTGTCAGAAAGAACGGTAAGGAATCCCGCTGTCGAGCATCTCACGAGGTCAGAAGCCTAGAACAGCGAAGACAACATTTTCTCAAGAAACTTCTTGTGGTCAGGCAGCAGAATAAAAAACGGTGTTAGTCCGGCATTTGTTGGGATGCTCCACGCATTCTACTTCCACACGATTTCATGGATACAATTTTAAATGTCTATTCGGCATATAAATGACCTTTGCTGATCAGCTGATCTGCAATTAGTGTTTTATCCTACCCAAACAAGTCTGGTACCAACCACATACCGATTCCGGAGGGAGGAAAAGCACGGTTGATATGGGCGGTATTCGATCCAAGAATGTCGATTTGTGGTAGCGCAAACGGCATTTCCTCCGACAGCCTCACCACCCTGCCTAAACCTTTTTGTCTTATGGCAGCAACTCCAATTTTGCGATTGAAGAGAACTTTTTTGAAGGTCGAAGAGTTTCGGATATCCTGAAATGCACGGAAAGGTGGCAGTGACCAATGGAATGCTGCTGAGATGATCGGCTGTAAAATGACAACCCTCAGAAAAGATTGAGGAATGATGTCACGAAACATGGACGAAGAACTTGACAGCCTGGCGTCAAATGAAACATTCGATAACGTTACCGGTTCTAAGCACACACACTGAACATAATAACTATTGTTCTAGACATTAAGAATTTTCTGTCAAGTGTTCTCAAATTACGGTAGCGCTTTAAGGTAGGCCATAAAAAGGAGTTGCCCTTCGGCTAAATAACAATACATTCATTCCATGTAGCGTTGTGTGCCTAAGCCCTCATTTATTTCTAAAAGACCTTCACCAGCAGCAAATCCTGCCGAAGTAATGGACGTAGTTTACCTCTATTATTAGGTAGTGCCCACTACGCTTACATTTAGACGAATCCTACCATGGATTTTAAACAGATTAGATAGAATTATTTGCTTGACATCCAGCCATATAAACGACAGTGAAAGGTGTCCTGTTGCAAAAAATCATAGCAAAGACGATAAGAAAAAACTGTAAATGTAAGAACTAGCAAATGGCTCACTGCAGCTTAAAAATTGAAGGGGAAACCATATTCTGCTGAGTGCTCCTCTGCTCATCAGCATAGATGGAAAACTCTCAATTGTTATTTTTGTATCCGAGTGAATGCAATATGTTTATTTATTTATTTATTTATTTATTTATCATATACTATATAATAACGCGCTAAGCAATGAGTAATACTATCGAACGCCGCCGCCGCAAAAATTAGTCATGAAATAGTGGGGAAAATTCGGGGGAGGTGGGAAATAGGCGGAAATGGGGGAAAATTACGGCGCGAAAATAGCGAAAAATACCCAGACGTCTTCTACCTGCCGGTGAACTTCAGCCCTGAAGCATTCGAGGTCGCTGAACACGAATTTGAAATTCCTTTTTGAAGTATCGATCGTCATCAATCGATATTGACCAAACTACGGGTCGGGAAAATAGTGGAAAGTACCCAGACGTCTTCTATCTGCCTGGAAACTTCAGCCCTGGGGATAGTCGAGGTCGCTGAACACGAACCTAAAGTTCGTTTTTGTTGTACCGATCGTCATCGATCGATATTGATCACATTATCCATTTCTTTGTGGATGTCGTTGTCGCTTCGATTGGCGAAAATAGGGGAAATCGCGAGGTGTAAAAATAGCGGAAAATTTCCAGACGTCTTCTACGTGACTGGGAATTCAAAAAAGTGTAGAACACGTCACCCAAAGTGCTTGGGGATTCAGTAACACGTCGTCCTCTAAGGGGAGGGACAATAGTGGGGACCAGTACTAGTAATAAGGGACCAGCTCCAGTAAGGGGACCAGTAATGCTGGATCAGCTTCAGTAAAGGGGGCCAGTAATTGGGAATCAGCACCAGTTATGTGGAACCAGATCCAGTAGTGGGGACCAGTAGTGGGGGACCAGTATTAGCAATATGGGGCCAGACCAGGGAAGTTTGGAAACAAATTTCCGTCCAGCATAGTATTAGGAGCGGTGTCCGTTCTGACAAAAAGTCTTTTCGTCGCGTGACCAAATCGAGCAGGCGCTCAGTGCTCATCGAAAATGTCGATTTGTGCCTGAGGTTGACCGCTTGAGGACGAGGAGTGAAGGTGCCTGAAGTCAACGTGGCGCTAGAGTGAAGTGGGGGACCGTGCTTTGGGACATCAGAAGGGTTGTCGTCGAAGAACTGAGGGGACGAAGCACTGATTAGCACAAGCATCGACATCACTCAACCGTCTGGAGGTGATGCCGATGTTGAGCGTAGTGGTGGGGGAAGGGGTCTGACGCCGATTGGCGTGCCTCGCACTTGTTCACTTATAATCCAGTGCATCTGAGAGCTTTAGTTCAATGGAGGAACACCTTTATCGCATCGCATGCTAAAATAATACATCCGTGTCAAACGTGTAGGAAGTCAAACAAGTGTAAACAAAAAAATAAAAAAATAAAAAATAAAAATAATAAAAATAATAATAAAAACAAATAAACAAGTGCTCCTGCCTTACGGATTGCCTGTAACTGAAATCCGATTTTCTTTATGGAATGCCTGGTGAAGAAGCTGAGCTGCTTGGATCTTGTTAAGAATTTGCAAAAATTAAAAAAAGAGCACTGGGGTTCACTTTTATTTGCCCCCACGTTTATGACGCAAATTTCAAACTCGTAAATGAAAACACTAGCAATTCTTTCCCTGCATCAGAAAAGATACAAAAATTGAAAAGATCTCGGATATTTTCGAGCGGTTTTTGTTAATTCGCCAAAGTGATCCTGCACTTTCGAAAAACATAACCCTTGTTTCTAGATTCTAAATTTTTTTCGCTATAGACAGCATGTAGAAGCAACATCCATGGCTGTTTTTGATCAACATGATCTCCGCGATGCTTTGGATATAAAATACCATAAGTCAAAAGTGATAAAAAGCCCCACCAATAATATACGATCGCGTGAAGGTGTATGCCAAACCAAACACCAAATGACCTTTTTCTGATTCAGCGCAATATCTGGAGTACCAGATAGTGAAAGAAATTGCGATAGTCGTCCCTCGATGATTTAAAAGCGGATATTGGGGCGAATCAAAGTTTTGTGCCCATCTTCTTATTGGAAAGAGCACGAAGCTTTATTCAACAGAACAGTTACGCATTGTAGAAACCAGATCACCCTGTAGAAACCCAAAAAACGCAAAAAAAAAACTTGTGAAAATACCCCTTAACCGCCCAAGCACCGTAAAGCTGTAAGGCCCTATAAAATGACAATTTTTGGAGTTTGATCATCTATTACTGGCGTGCATAAAACCCAGAAATGGAGTTGCACTGCAGCGTTAAAGCTCTCGTAAGAGCTATATTATTAGTCAGAATACCTATAAGAGCAATTCTCAATAACATATGGATAGAAATGATGTTAGTAACGCCTATCTATAACCCTTCTAGAAACTTGTGGAGGGAAGCAATTGGGAACCACTGCAGCGTATGCGGAACAGCAAGGATTCCCTTTTGAACCACATCCCGGTTCTCAAACTGCTGATTCCATTTCGCCACTGACCGTACTGGTGTGAAATACGGTAGGTATCTGCGGGCCTTCACTATTCACTTTGAGGGAAACACGAATAGCGCTTTCCCTGAGGGGCATTTCTAGCTATCTAATACCTATGTAGCTGAGGCTGGTCATTGCAAGCCTGATCTAGAAGTTCAGATGCGAAATGCAAAATTTCAGTGATACCATAAGAAACGAGCATCCAGCTAACTAGAGTACATTGTGCGGATTCCATTCGCCTTCCTCATGTTGCTCGAGTTCTCGAGTACAACAATGACCAATGGTTTCTGGAGTTTTTATCTTTTACCCTTACACTTGGATTAAAAAACTCAGCATTGACCTGGATCCAGTTGCACGGTAATGCTTTGAAGTTGAGACATTCGATATCTCTCTTCAGGCTAGGCATGCACACCTGAGCCGCCAGTTATTTTCAGCTGATTTTTGCACTTCTCGTGAATAATGTATTCAATGAGCGCTACTGTATGCTACACAAAGCTGCAACCTTAGCGGTTTTGTACAAAAAATGTAGCAGCGCAAGGCGATGCCAGGGGTGGACAAGAGAACGGAAAGAACCGTTTCTAAAAGTGCACATGGAAGCAAATGTGGTCAGCCGAGTTTTAAAAGAAAAATTAAATACGCCTCAGATGAAGAGAAAAGCAGTGATGCTCAGCGTTGTCGATGAATTGAGGACGGCTGCTCCGTCTAAGATTTCCGGCACACCGGAACATGGCTCGGCTTCAGACGAGTAGCACCGAGAGCTGTAGACGACTCGACTTCAAGCGATTTGAGATGATAGTTCACTGAGCACATGACTGTTCGGATTACATAAGAGCGATCTGTGACGGTTGTTTTTGAATCACGCTCAACAACGAAGTGTTAATGTTTTTGTTTTTATTTTGAAGAACTCTACGAACAAACTCTGATAATCGAAAAAATTGGGGAACATTGGTACCATATGGTCTGACGCGAATAATTTTTCTCAGCTTTCACAGCACAGATGGAACGACGCCAGCTTTGAATGTTGGGTTTTTATGCCACCCCAAAAGTGCAACCCGTTCTTTGCTGGGAGAAATAAGAGCCGCCTCTCCGAAATTCTCAAGCATTCCCGCTTGAAATCAAATTTTTCACTTGAAAAATTAAGAGCACTCTCACTAGACTTGGACTACTGTAGCACCGTAGGGGGGACACATCACGCAAGAAATGAACACGAATATCAGTGGAGCAAGTAGAGTGCCGCGACGCTATAATGCCGTGTGCACTTGCAGAACAACAAATGGAGCAAACAAGGCGGTTCTAAAGTGTGCTTCTGGGGTGGGTCACGTACTCGGCTATAAGGTAGTGCATATGAAAGCCAGTTTGAGCGAATGTTATAGAGGGAATCAACGCCCTGCATCATTACTTTATTTTATTTGATTGTAGACAATAACAAGACAGCAAAATCAACACGCAGAAACATGACAACTCTACGATTGGCTACATAACAAGGAATGAGTTTAAAATGTGGTTTTTTCGACCACAGGAGAGCATTCGGAAGAAATTGACTATGGTTTTGAACTTCCCACACGGGACCTTACACCCTGTAAAATTTGCATCGCAAAAGCTCCCGCAATTTTGGAGGCTCTTGTTGGGAGTGAGATGAAGCCTCGGAAACCCAGTATGATATGCTTCGTGCGTCACAATTTCATCTGCATAGCACGCACCATTTCCTTACGAAGTGCTTTCCATTCAGACATCTGTCATTAAGCATAGAAGCGTTAGAAAACTGAGACCAGTTCTCATTTCAAGTTAGAGAGATCAACGCAAACAAACCGGGAAGTCAACGGCCAGACTTTATGGTCATTGCTCAACCACTGGCCGTCTTCAAAACAACCTCAGCTGTTTCAATTTAATCCAACGGAAAAACACTTTCGAAATAGTTGAGCACTGCCGGAAATTTGGAAGGCGAAACAGAGAAACCTACCTTCATTATAAGAATAGCACCTCATTTTGAAGATTTCGGCATTTCTGATTTCAAGGGCCGTTAGTTCTCTTTGAAGTTTTTCCCATTTTCAACGAAACACCGCCGTTTAAAATGAATGACCTTTCAATAATGAATTTTCCTTCACCGTATGTGTGCTCTCAGTGCAGGAGCTGGAGCTCGTGAGGCGTGCTTTGTAAAATCAAGAGCACTCGGACGAGTGTAATCAGTCATCACACCCCTAAGTCGTCACCCCGTCTCTTTCCATTGTAGCATTGTCCTTATCCAGTGCGTTCAAGTTGTTAACACATCCTCTTCGACAGCTTAAAAATAAGATCCATGAATCACAGCCTGTACACGACAATTAGTGGAAGCTACCCATAACTTTGTTAGCGCTTTTTTATTGCAGTTGCTGTTGGCCGTCTGTAGTGCAGTTGGAGGAGGCGCCTACTGTTGCGCACACCCAGAATCGTGGCTCTTGGTTCGGGTCCTCCTCAGGTTAACCAAGCATTCTCTCCTCCGGGGTCGGTGGACTGACATCACACTTCCATATGAAACATAAAGCACTCGATCTGCTGCTCATCAGCTGGCCACTGTAGGTCATCGTATCGGCCAAACATGTGTTGAAATTGTCTCCCCGTAGATGCAAGCCCGAACCACCCAAAAAATTGCTTCACGCCGTCCTACACTTTTTTATACTCTGAAAAAGAAAATCCTGTGATTCCTTATGATCAGTGTGCAATGGAGTAGATTATCGATGGATTCATCCACAGCAGTAGTTAAAGGGTAAAAAGTGCAAAGGACGACGTTAAATGCGCAACGCATTCTACTTCTACGGGATAACGTAGATGCAATCTGAAAGCGTATCTTGTTCATACAGCGCCTTTCGGCGGCCAGTCGATGAACGATTCAGTGTTTTGTCCTCCCAGGCAAATTCGATATCAATTCACTGACCCCTCAGAGAATGGAGGACTTCGCTGGCGTGAGCGAGAACTCCGAACCAGGGCCTGGATCGGGTGCGGGCCATAGCCGACACCCGGGCCCCGGGGACTTCGCTCTACGCGTCCAGCAGTACTTAACATTAATTAATCCATAAGTGTACAGTGAATTTGCACAGCAACGTGACCTACAAGTGGACCGCCTTCGTTGCTACGTAAGTAATATCAGTCGGTTTCAATGTGGAAAAATCAAGCCAGATATGTGAATTTTATGGCGACGCTAAGTCGCTCTGCAATATTCATTTCATTTGCTATGTTGCAAAGTCGTCTCCGTTATTATAAATCAACTGCTCTCCCTGTCAGGAAGGTGTGCGGAAATCAAGCAAAGATGATTGAGTTTAACACAACAGATGATATGCTCTCCAGTAGGGTAGGGCTTTTGCAGGAACCTTGTATACATACTTCTCGCCAATCAAACAATTCCAGCATTGACCCAAAGAAGCCACAGTTATCCTTCTAAAGAAAATGGGTCATTGACATCATGACCTTGTCCAAGGCACCTTTGCTTCAACCTCGGCAATGTGTAGAACACTGTTCCACTTTCTGGGACTCACGGGGCACTTAGAGATTGAGCAAGTATTTGCATCTTGCTTTTTATAAGGAAACTACAAAATCGGCAGGAAACGATAGAACCATCTTATTGAAAATGTAGTTAAGTCTTAGTAAAGGAGCTCTGTAACTCTTGTATTACGTATTTATACTAAATGCTGTTCAAAAATGAATTCTGAATGCTGCTCCCGTAGCTTTAGGAATTTCGGTCCCTTTGCGCAGTAGGAGACTGGGCGTGCGACGACAAACCAGTGATCCAGTTCTTGTAGATCATACTGTATGGCAATTTTTTAAAATCCAGGTGCACGAATATGAGAGTACTGAAAGTAAACTAGAATTTGCAGGGGAGGTTTCCGTGGGAACGAAGGCCAACCAGCCCAACTGCAGTAGCTAACGCTTTGCGCAGTTGATGAAGATTTGTTCTTCTCCGACTATGCAAATTTATGCTAGGCTTTGAAGACACTGTATCAAATGCTGAAGATCTTGAAATCTGATAATTCCCTCCTAGACGAACCTTTCCGACTTTAGGTAGGAACGGTCAGGTAGGCTTCGCTGAAAACCAATCACTTCATAACCTTCTATATTTGATGGAAACAAGAATCGCCAGGAATGAGATCAAACTAACCGACGGCTAATCTTCCCAAGCTAGTAGCTTTCTTCAATTTAGCCATTCAAGAAAGGTCAGGTAGTTCCGACTCAGTGGCCTGGAAGAAGCAGGAAAATAACAGGCGCTTTTTTGCAGGATCATTTTCTCGTTACTACGACTCCAATAGATCTCCAGGCGCAAGAACGGAGATATATTTTGGATGGGATTGCGGTAACGGCGATGACGCGCTATTGCTTTTCGTGCCAGGTCTCCTTGAGGAGCCACAGCTAACATTAGGTTGTCCGGAAATAAATGAGCGTTGGCAACTCGAATATTCAAATTAGCATAACTCAGCTCAGAAAGAACTTTATCAGTAAGAATAATATTTATTAGAGTTAGTACATATTTGCCAACGAGAAACTAGCTTAGTAATGCCGGTAGCCTAGAAATTCGGAATTCTGGGGCCGAATTCAACAACGACTTAAGTAACATTAACGGAGAACTGTAAGCTTATCAAGCGATATGGTGAGCGATAATCTGCGTTATCTGAGCTTTCCGCTTACAATTCTCCGTTAAAGTTACGTAGTCGTTGATGAATCCGGCCCCTGAAGGCCACGAAAGCGTTGAAGTCATTTTCGACATCATATTGGTTGCTAAATTTTTTATCCTTCACAGAACGATCTAAATGCTTGAAAAAAAATGATAGTTGGTAGTGAACAGATCTGACAAATATGCTAGATGTGACAGAGTTTCGTATCCCAATTCATCCAGTTTCTGGACAACAAATTTTGAAACGTGCGGACGCGTGTTTCCGTGCGGTAGGATTGGGCCACTTCGATTGACCAAAGGCGGCTGTTTTTCAGTCAACTTCTGGTGCATCACTTCAGTTTCAGCACAGCACTTCTCCGCTGTGATAGTCTCTCCAGTCTCCAAGAAGTTGTAGTGGACTATATCAGCCATTGTCCACCATCATCTTCTTTGGATGGAGACTTGATTTCGGCACCTCCTTGAGACTCTCATTCTTGTCCAGCCAATGTGCAGAGCGACGACGATTGTCACAAAGGATCCATTTTTTGTCGCATGTCACGATCATGCCCAAAAAGGCTCCCTTAGATTGCGCAGCCTTGAAAAAAGCACAGGTGTCGTGTCGCTTCAGCATCTGACCAGCAGTCAGTTCGTGCGGAATCAATTTTGCTAATTTTTTTTCTTTTCCGATCGCATTTAAGTGGCGACTGATAGTGCCACCGTCAACGCCTAAACGACGTGCTAGTTCTCTCACAGCTTGACCCAGATCCGTCTCCACCATGGCTTTGAGAGAGGAGTGATGGCTGCCTACCTCGGTTTTCGTCTTCGAGACTTTCATCTCCAGATCGGAACCTTTCGAACTAGTGACGAATTGTGCGCTCACTAGCGAAATTCTCCTTAAATGCAGCGTTGATGTTACGGGCTGCTTCAGCTGCACTGATACCAAGCTTGGATTCGTAGAAGAAAATATAGCGAAAATGGCGTTCATACATCTGAAACGGCAAAGCTTAAAATTGGGAAAATTTATGTTCTAAACAAAATTCGGAGACATTGTTAACGAGAGCATGAACTTGGCTTTCCAGTAGTTATAATATTATAAGGTATAAAACTTACTTTATTGGAAAAAATGTACTTCAATAAGAACAATACAAAACGATCATTTATTTCCCGACAACCTAATATCTAACTATCCGTGTTCGGGTGGTCCACCAACTCTAACGAGACAGTTGTGAGTGTTTGCGGTTCCCAGGGATACTGTACACGTATTCTCGCAAACTTATATTTCGACTTACAGATGAATTCATGAGTGAGATCGTAGATCGGGATGGTGGATCCTCTTGGGCGTCCAAAACTTATTGCACTGGTACAACTGTTCTTCAAGCCTTAAGTGGCTGTTAATAAGGGTATAAGCTCTTACAGTGATGTTTTCCTGCGATCAAAACTCTAGCGATTGACCGGACTCGAACTCGCACCTCCTTCTTACCGGGCGGGAATGCTCCATGCCACTACACCACCGGCACTGTTTGATCTAATGCTTTGCTTTAGCAGTTTTCTAAAGCACTCTCCAAAGCGTAACAAAGCTCCAACAAGGTGGACTGAAGACAGCCTTGGAAGGTAGCGAATCGTTTCTAGCACTCAACTGTAGTGATTCCGGAAGACACGTGTAGAGGTTCTCTTATTATGGTTTTTGGTGTAGTTTTTCCTTACAGAAATATCGGCAACACCGAGGTCGGTAATACAGTACTAGACTTGCCGTAGAGACCAGAAAGATGTCCACATCTTTCTGGTCTCTACGGCAAGTCTCTATGGCAGGTGAACATCTACATTTACTCCTGGACCTTACATAGGATCGCAACATCTTTTGACGGCAAATTTTCGCACAAAATTATGACCATGCCATGGGCTTGGAGCAGCTCCACTATTAACCACTGTCTATTGAAGACTTCTCGAGAGAAATGTCACCAACGCAGAAAATCGTTCTATAAGCATAATACGGACAGAAGGACAGAAGTGTGAGTAGACGATATCTCCACCATTAGGCTCGGTAAATAAGAATGCACGTTCTAACATTCTGCTCTTCTCAAGAGATGCAAAGTCCTTGTAAATGAAAGTGAATGTGATAAGGAGTCTTGTTACCACGAAGGATAAGAATTGCAGTGAAAAATCAATAGGCAGCGATCTCAAGGACACGGAAGAAAAGGTCACTTCACATCAAAAGCAAACTTTTGACGTGGTAGAACATCATTTTTGGAGGTGTCTCATCGACTCTCCCGTAAGGCTGCGAGAGTATTATGTTACAATGGACGATAACCGAGCTCAAATAAAGTAAAAGTGACTACGAGGTGTCTGATTAATAGTTTAAACAAATAATTAGCTCAAATAATGATAATAATAGTAATTTGGCGGTTTAGCGGTCAAATAATTAGCTGCGTTTCCCCATTAGTCCCGAATCCGGCTTATAGGAGCATTGAAACAATCGAGCTCACCCACCTAGATGCCGTTTAGGGAGCATCTGCGTGCCTACAGCGTGCCTGGCGGACATCGAGGATCGATCCTTTGGCTTCTGGAGCGAGTCACATACGGACGTTCACACTTCCATCAGCACCCATTTGTCTTCACCGCTGTCTACACAGCTCCTCACGTCACTGCGCCGCCGTGCAGTGCAAATGAAGTGGGCGATCAGAATGACCAGCCTTTTTCTGCATCTCGCTCTTTTCCTTGACAACGAACAATTCCACGCTTGTTTGCCAAATACCACCCAAACTCGGTAAAAGCACTTACGTTAGTTCATCTCAGAAGCTAAACTCCAACAATTTTTCGGCTTTTGACAAGGACGGTTGATAGATGAACTAAACCACTAGTTTGAGAATTGTAGGAAATGAAGAGCAGTCACCTCGGCTAGAATGCAAACTATCAATGCGCAAAATTCGCATGGCTTACAAGTTCCAGATCAAAAGGGAGAAATGAAAGAACTAAAAATAAATAATTTTTCAAAAAATTACGACAAATTTCGCATAGGGAATGGATGGTGAATAACACATTGCACTCATTTGTTCCTAATAGTAGGTAAACATTGTTAAATATGAATAAATTCAATAATAATTTCATAAACGTGATTGTAAATGAAACGTGAACTCGTGGAGCGCAGTTGGATGATGTCGCGTGCACCGGATAGAATTTGCACGCTTTTGAAGAAATTCAATTATTGAGTGAAGAAATTTTATAAAATATGATATGAGTAAAAAGAATATAAAAATGTAACATAAGTGTAAATTTTGCGGAAGTTTGTGAAAAATTGCATGACTTCATAAGCTAGCAAAATTGCTGATCTAGGGGTAGGAATGATCTAGGGGTCACGTCGCCTACGACTCCGGAGAAGAACTGTTCCTCGGAACATGCGACAGCAGGGGAGTAGGCGGCGTTGGTGTCCTCGTCAACACGCACTTGGCCATGAACATCGATTCGTACGAGTCTCTGACAAGCCGAATCGGACGTCTGCGACTGAAGCGATGTGGCTCCGTGCCAGCCTTGACTGTGTTCGTCGCGTATGCCCCAACATCCGACTACGACGACGAAGACGTCGAGGCCTTCTACGTGGAGCTGGAGAAGTTCTATAAGGAAGATCACACCTTCTACAAGGTGATCGTCGGCGACTTCAATGCCAAGATCGGGCCAGGAAGGTCGCTGGAAGAACTTCACATCGGAACCCACGGTTTGGAGTGGAACGAGCAAGGTGAAAGGCTGTCTGAGTTTATCATGTCGACCAAGACCATCCATGGAAACTCGCAGTTCCAGAAGCCTCCCTCCCTACGATGGACCTGGGAATCCCCCTGTGGCCAGTTCCACAGCGAGATCGACCACATCATCTTCAATCGCAAGTATTGCCTGACCGATGTCTCCGTTGTCCCCAAGTTCTACACGGGATCGGACCACCGCCTCCTTCGCGCGAGGTTCCGCTTTTCGCGTCAAGGAGAGAAGGCCGCGAAGTTCAAGAAGAGGAGTCCCAGAACGACCATCAACTGGGATCTCTACACCTCTCTTGTCGGCCTTTGGGAAGATGCCGTCATGGACAACGTCGACGAGGAATACGATCGCTTCGTGCACCATCTCCACGATAGTGCTAAGGGAGCCGAGAGCTTGAAGACCACCAAGAGACGCCTGTCTCCGGAAACTCTCGAGCTGATACGCCAACGTGGAGCAGCACGAGCGTCAGGCAACTATCAACTGACGTCCGAGCTTGCAAAGCTATGCAGAGCGGCGATAAAGGAAGATCTGAAGGAGAGAAGGGCGGAAGTGTTGGCTGAAGCAGCAGAGGCAGGGCTGAGCATCCGCAATGCCCGCCGGAACTTCGCCAACTTCAAGACCAAGATGACCGCTCTCCGACGTCCTGACGGAACCGTCACCTCTTCCAGAAGGACCATGGAGAAAGTCATCCACGACTTCTACTCCGATCTCTTCGATAGCCACGTCCACCTGCCCCTACGCCATCTTCCGCAGGATGGATACGTCATCCCCTCTGTTCTCCCTTCCGAGATCCGACACGCCATCTCGTCGGTGAAGAAACGTACAGCACCCGGTCCTGACAGGATCAGAGCTGAACACCTGAAGAACCTCCCGCCAGCGCTCATCAACACCTTGGCGCGGCTCTTCACACGCTACCTGTCCGAATGCAAGGTTCCATCTCAGTGGAAGACCAGCAAGACCGTCTTGCTGTACAAGAAGGGAGACGTGCACGACATTGGTAACTATCGCCCGATCTGCCTGCTGTCCGTAGTCTACAAGCTGTTCACTCGAGTCATCCTGAATAGGATTAGTAGAACGCTGGACGAAGGACAGCCATGCGAACAAGCAGGATTTCGGAGAGGATTCAGCACGATCGACCACATACACACCATTACGAAGCTCATCGAAGTGTCGCGAGAGTACAAGCTGCCGCTTTGCCTTACGTTCATTGACCTGAAGAAGGCATTCGACTCCGTCGAGACTGAAGCGGTTATGGAAGCCCTGCTCACCCAGGGCGTTCCTACTCAGTACATCAGAGTCCTTCGAGAGCTGTACAGTGGATTCACGACCAAGATCTCACCATTCTACAACGACGTCGTCATTGACGTGAAGAGAGGGGTTCGACAAGGGGATACCATATCCCCGAAGCTCTTCAGCGCCACCCTCGAAAACGTCATGCGCGAACTAGAATGGGATGACATGGGAGTGAAGGTCGACGGCCGGCAACTGCACCATCTTCGCTTCGCTGACGACATCGTGCTCATAACACCGAGCATCAGTCAGGCGGAACGAATGCTGGCCGACTTCGATCGTGTATGTGGAAGCGTTGGACTGCAGCTGAATCTTACGAAGACGATGTTCATGAAGAACGGATGGGTTTCTGATGCCCCATTCTCGCTCGACGGAACGAACATCTCCGAATGCTCCAGCTATGTGTATCTGGGTCGCGAAGTCAACATGGCCAACGACCTAGCACCAGAGCTGAGCAGGAGGAAACGAGCGGCTTGGGGAGCTTTCAAGAGCGTCGAAGAAGTCGTGAAGAAAACGAAGAACGTCCGACTCCGTGCCCACCTATTCGACTCCACTGTTCTTCCTGCCCTAACATACGCCTCAGAGACCTGGGCTATACGAAAGCAGGATGAACACGCGATCAGCGTCGCGCAGCGTGGAATCGAGAGGACGATGCTCGGAGTGACACGACTCACGCAAGTGAGAGAAGGCCTCCGGAGTTCCGAGCTTCGCCGACGTTCGAAGATCAGAGACGCTGTCGCATGGGCCAAGTCGTCGAAAATTAGGTGGGCCGGCCACGTAATGCGATTCGCAGACACCCGCTGGACGAGAGCCGTCACAGACTGGATTCCGCGGGATGTCAAAAGAACACCAGGACGCCCACCAACGCGTTGGTCGGACTTCTTCGTGAAAGCCCTGAACGACCGATGTGACGCTCTTCGTGTCCCTCGAGCGAGGAGGATCCATTGGACCACTCTGGCACGCGACAGGGACGAATGGAGACGCTGCTGGCGCCCGCTCGAGCAAGTCGATGATCAACGGGACGACAGGTGATACAGGTGATACAGGGGTAGGAAAGAAACAGTGTAGGCTTTTCTTCATGCCTTGTTAATTTAATGTTGCCTAACTCTAATGCAGTCCCATCATTCATTTTCTCTTTACTGATACCTATTTCTATAAGTTTCGCAGGAAACTATGAGGCTTCAGCGCACTGAAGAAGAGCTCAGACCGAACCCTATGACTGCCCGGCGTTTCAACGCGCAAAAACTATGGTTTTTGCGCAATTGAATTTTTCCTCGAATTGCTGGAGTGGAAAATGTTGAACCACTTCAAAGAGCAGCTTTCCATGTGTCCACCTTAGCATTCACATGCACTTTCTTCCTTTTCTCGTATTTTTGCCAATTACCTGAACACACTCGTTGTGGTTCATCAGCATGCTTCACAAAGTGCCGAGGACAATTGATATGGCGATTCGGGTCTGCCAGTTTTGAGTTTTTCGCCAATAGCGAAGCAATTGTCTTTGGAGTGGTCAAAACGGTGAAGAAACAAAAGATTTCAAGAAATCCCCTGGAATGCATCAAACTGCCCTCAACTAAACAGCGCTTCCGGAGTCCGGACAACTGTGCTGCATGATTCCCTGCTTTTCTTGCTCGCAAGTTCTAGTACAATGAATGACGGGACTGCATTAAAGTGTGGCAAAATTAAATTAATAAGGCATGAAGAAAAGCCTACACCCTTTCTTTCCCACCCCTAGATCAGCAATTTTGCTAGCTTATGAAGTCATGCAATTTTTCACCAACTTCCGCAATATTTACACTTATGTTACATTTTTATATTCTTTTTACTCATATCATATTTTATAAAATTCCTTCACTCAACAATTGAATTTCTTCAAGAGCGTGCAAATTCCATTCTGAAAAAAAAAAAACATTTTATTTTCAATGCATTCTTGTTGAGGAAACATAGTGCCTGATACTAAATATTATATTGGTCCCTGATACTAAATAGTGCCTGATACTAAATATTATATTAAATTTACGTCGGAAATGTGAGTAGTGAAAGAACGCGTTTCTCCGCTACCCAAGAGCAACTTAGGCTATTGCCACACCACAAAAGTGAGTAACGGATCATGATATTCTTACTTGTGCCTTTAATAATAAGTTTATTAGGGTAAATAAACAAAATATTGAAATAAATAAAAATTTATACGACCTGTGGACTGGTGAAAATGTCAAAACGTTCCACAGCAGCAGATGGGTATCACTAAGGGCCTCTCAAGCGAAAATGGTGTCGATAACATATATGGGAAAATGTCCAGCGCACCGCTTAGACACAGCATGGTAGCCGGAAAGACTATGGCCTTGCGTTAGGTCACTTACGGGTGGACTAATGTCAGTTAAGAGCCAAAATACACCAAGCGACGGAGGCCCGCAAGTAGACCAAGAATTCCTGTGTTCTGGCGCCAAGTGGCCAAGATCTCCCAAAGACGACAACCTACTGCTGCTTACTTAGCGAGGCATTGATATCTTGGAGCGTTGTTGATACATCCTCCCATCTCACACCATCGGACTGCTAAAAGTTGGCCTGCTATGTAGGGCCAGATGCGTTCAGATTTTCTCGATAAGCACCACTGTTATTCGATAAGCACCATTGCCCTCGATAGGCGCCTTTGCTAGCTTTCAATTACCTCATTCCCTGATACTTTTCAGAAGTACATCTAATTTGGTGCTAATTACAAGGGTTATGGCCGCACAATCTTTGCCCGTCCATGAACAACTGTCTAAACAACATCGTTTATATGAAAAATTTCCATTAGCAAAAACCGTGACAGTGGTCGAATGTCGTAAATCAAAACCAAGCGGTGCGTTCAGCTTTGCCGGTTTTCCTTCCCACGTTTACTGATGGAGCGAGCATTTTTTTTTTTGATGACACCATAATGGCTAGTCCTGCTACAAAGCGGGACAACGCTGAAGAAGAAGAAGAAGAAGAAGAAGACGTGCAAGCAAGAAAATGAACCCATGGGGTACACTTCATCTCCTTTGGGATTGGGTAGGCAGCAGGGAGGGAAGTCGCCCATGTATGCAACCAAAACGGTAAAAAAATTTAAATTAAATTAATTAGTTAAATTAAAGACAGTTATCAAAGAACTGCCGAAGCCTAAATTCCGTAAATTCCAAATTTAGTTTGCGTAAGAAGTGAAGGATTCACGTCGGTGTTAAGTCTTCCTCTTCATTGGGACATGCGAATCTATGCAGATGCAACTGCGACCGACAAGAGTACATGGCGGTCGAGATTCCAAGACAACAACCCTGTGAAAAGAGTTTGAAACAACTACGAGACTACGCGTATAAAAAGCAACGAAGAAAGAACAACTGACAGGAAAACTAAAGAAAAGAAAGGAAATAATGCTGTCAGTGACCCTGCCTCAGAGCAAAATGCGGGAAACTAAGAATGTTTCAAAAACTTATTTATCACCGTTTTGAAAGCCGAAAGTTTAGAAGGTATCTGAAAACGCTTACACAACTTGACGTATTCGCTCCTCGCCCTGCAGATGAAGTAGTTCGAACGAACGAACTGAGGCCCTAGCCCTAAGGAGAAGCACCATAAGTTTAGGCCCTCTGGTAATGGACGGCTTTACTGGAAAGTGTTTCTGCCGATCAACGTGTATTAGTCCATGCAGAATTTTGTAAACCAAGACCAGATCAAACTATCTCCTTCTGAAGTCTAAAGTTTCAATCCCAAGTTGGGAGTTCCTTTCCGCGCTACTAGGAATGGTCCTGTAATTGAATCCTCCTGAACGCAGGAACATTTTCCTGGTATAACTGTTTTGCACCCCTTCCAAAAGTTTCTTAGATTTGGTTTTGTTAGGAGCAATTATAAGAGTGCCATATTCCAGCATAGGGGGCATATGAACTTTGTAAGCCCTAAGGAGAATTTGAAGATCGCTAGTAGAGAGACATCTGAATATATTGCACACTCTGTATGGCTGCGCATGGCTTTTGCCGAAGCTTCTTTGTAATGTTTTTCAAAATCAAGATTCTCGGTTACAAGAAAGCCCAAGTCCCACACTTCATTTGCATGCGAAATTTGATGGTCGCCAATTAAATGATCAGTTTTCATGTTGTTTTTACCAATGTGCATAACCCTGATTTTGTCCTTGGCCAACGGAAGCTCCCATATCTGAGACCAATTGACAACATCTGAAATTGCTAGCTGGAGTTTCATGGCATCTAGAGAAGAGCTGATCGTGCTATAAAGTTTGAGATCATCGGCGAAAACTTTACAGGCAATGCCGCGTTCGGCAATCACTGCAGGTATACCTCTGGTATAGATGTTAAAGAGTATAGGTGATAACACCGACCCCTGTGGAACTCCACTCGTTGCACGTCTCGGAAGAGAAAGCTCCCCCATGACCTTGACTCTAAAAGTTCTATTAGCTAAAAAGTCTTTAATCCAAAGGACGATTTTTGAATGTAAACCGATCAAGGCCAACTGTTCAATTAACTTAACATGCGGTACCTTATCAAATGCCTTCTGAAAATCAAAGTATACCACATCCACCCTAGATTCCGGTCCAATGCATCGGTCCAGTCATTGAGAGCCGCCAGCATTTGAGTAGCAGTGGATCCCCCCGTCTAAACCCATGCTGTTCGGCGGGGATGGTGGAGTACTGATCAAGGTGAGCAATGATGACCTTTTTGAGCATTTTTTCGAATAACCTAGCAAAAATGGATATGATGCTCACCGGACGATAATTTGTTTTGAGCAGGTGAGCGGCGGTTTTAAGTGCTTCATAATAGTATTACTAAGAATGCTAGTACTTGATAGTAGAGGCATAAGGTCCATTGTATGCTCGCTACTGTCAAGATGGGGCATAGGCAAACCATTCCACTGTGAAAAGGGTCAATTTGAGAAAAATGAACGGAAAGAAGAATATACGAACTGATTTCATGTTGAATCGACGTTTTTGATGGGAATCATACATCTGCTGAAGAGCGTTGCCCTATCTGCTTTGGCTTGAATGCTGAGCATGAGTCTGGATAGACTGCATGGAATTAGAACATTCGTTTAGGAACAAGCAATCACCATGCAAGCATTCAAAAAATCACTCAAAATAACGAAGATTGGTAACAGCGAGGAACCACGATATCTGATGTAGGAATGAGGCAGAGCAACTCGAAATCTCCAGTCACTTCACGCGGTCCTGCAGGACAGAAGCACTGATGATCTTCGATAGATTATGATCAAAAGATAGGAGAAATTAAATATTTGTCCTCCACCATTAAATTCTTCAAAAGGTTGTTGAACGGCTCTAAGGTCTAAAGATTAATAGAGATAGCCCTCCTAAGAGTTTGAAAAGTGAGAGATGCCTTAGCATACATGAGCTCAGTCTTACCAAATCAACTGGTCATTTTTTTTTAGTTTATGTCTATTGCCAGCAAGTATAGCGCAGTCGGAGGAGGTACCGGCTGTTGCGTGCGGCCAATATCAGATTTCTAGTTCGGATTTCCTGCCTAGGTCCTTCCATCCCTCCGAGGTTGGTAAATTAGTTCGAGATTACCTGGGAAGGATAAGGCGCTGACTTGTCCATCATCTGGCTACCGCAACTCATTGTACAATACCGCTCAAATTCTTTGCAAAAAAGACGCTTTGCGACGGATTAATCCGCCACAAAGCGTCGCATTGCCGTAACTCTTTTCAAAGTTACTTGTTTAAAATCTAATTAACACCTTTAGAAGCCCCGTCTCATTTTCTATCCAGCGATCTAAACATCGTCTGAAACGATTGCACAGTGACCTAGTTATGAAGCTTTTGCTTCCTGGGCTCCGTTAATTGATTTACGACCCCTCCGAGATCCCCAGTGGCATGTTCTTAAGGCTTTCCGTTGACGAGGTTTATCGAAACTCAGAAATCCTCTATTGTTTCAGCAGATCTGTATTTTTAACGCATCAGGTGTCATTGTGGTACTAAATAGTGCTAAATTTGAATAACATAGTCCCGATCTCAGATAAGCGCAAACGCGCGGAAACCTAAGATTCAGTTAACAATTACCCAACTAGTAGCCTGCTACAGAAGACAGTATTCTACTATTCCATTGTGGGAACGATGGTCTTTGAAAAACGTGTAAAATGGCTTTGAGAAATATACAGAAATGACTAGATTTTCTTTTTTCCATCAAGAGATTGGTCCAATCTCAATATGCGGCGTAGTATTTCTCCTATCTTTGAACTTCGACTGCTCCTGTACAGGATAAGTACGAAAGCCGTGTTTTTTGTAGTCTACATTAGACCTCAGTCACATTCCAATCTTGGAAGAACGAAAAGATTTTGACCGTTCAAAGTAGATTTCTATGCGGACAAGGTTTGACGAAAACAACATAAAATTTTGTTTTACCTCTTTTTTACCTCTTTATGAATGAATTTATTCGAAAAATCAGCTGGACAGCATTCCTCAGCTCGTTGCAAGCTTTCCACAGATATAATATTGTCCGTATTCAAACTGAAAACCATTTTCACCTCTTTGTCCGCCTAAACAAGTTTGGGGCTGCGCTTCGGCCCGAGTGCGGACACGGCGACGGGCCGCTCGCTGCCCTTGCGACCTCCCGCGGCACTCGTATCCGGGGTGATCACTGATAGACCGCGGCGCAGAAGGTGTGAATACTGTACATAGGCGATATACGACATGTGGAGTGCCGCGGGAGGTCGCAAGGGCAGCGAGCGGCCCGCCGCCGTGTGACCGAAGCGCAGCCCCAAACTTGTTTCGGCGGACGAAGAGGTGAAAATGGTTTTCAGTTTGAATACGGACAATATTATATCTGTGGAAAGCTTGCAACGAGCTGAGGAATGCTGTCCAGCTGATTTTTCGAATGAACTCATTCATAAAGAGGTAAGCGACTGAAACAAAATTTTATGTTGTTTTCGTCAAACTTTGGCTGCATAGATATATACTTTGAGCGACCAAAATCGTTTCGTTATTTTTAAATTCGAATGTGCTTGTTGTCTACTGTAGACCACAAAAAACACGGCTTTCGTACTTATCCTGTACAGGAGCAGCCGAAGTTCAAAGATAGGAGAAATACTACGCCGAATATTGAGATTGGACCAATCCCTTATTGGTAAAAAGAAAATCTAGTCATTTCTGTCCATTTCTCAAAACCATTTTGCATGTTTTTCAAAGACCGTCGTTCCCACAATGGAATAGTAGAATACTGCCTTCTGTAGCAGGCTACTAGTTGGGTAATTCTTAACTGAATCTTAGGTTTCCGCGCGTTTGCGCTTATCTGAGATCGGGACTATGTTATTCAAATTTAGCACTATTTAGTACCACAATGACACCTGATGCGTTAAAAATACAGATCTACTGAAACAATAGAGGATTTCTGAGTTTCGATGAACCTCGTCAACGGAAAGCCTTAAGGACATGCCACTGGGGATCTCGGAGGGGTCGTAAATCAATTAACGGAGCCGAGGAAGCAAAAGCTTCATAACTAGGTCACTGCGCAATCGTTTTAGATGATGTTTAAATCGCTTTATAGAAAATAAGACGGGGCTACTAATGGTGTCAATTAGATTTTAAACAAATAGGTTTGAAAAGAGTTATGGCAATGCGACGCTTTGTGACGGATTAATCCGTCGCAAAGCGTCTTTTTTGCAAAGAATTTGAGCGGTATTGTATGACCAAATATAATACAAATTGAGGAAATCCACCGAGCGAAGTATCCTCACCTTGGCTCAACAATGCAATTTCCAACTATAAACGACGTAGAAAGAAGCAGATATTATGATGGATATTTAAGTAATCCCTATTTATACAGTATGTCATAAAAGACCTTTAATGCTTTGGCATGTTTCTTTGAAACCAGAATAAGACGACGTGTATTGTTAGATGCCTGTTGTTTTAAATCGGCTTGCGAACAGTGACGACTACAATATTTCAGTTCCGAACAAAAGGCGCACTATGAGCAGTTGGAGTGTGCGTAAATTATAGATAAACGCTAGTGAAAATAGAAAAGCAATAATTGATAGCAAGTTCCACTTTTTATATACTACGCCACTGGGATGCGTACTAATAGCCTTAACAAAAGAAAAACAGAGTACCGAGCCAAAAAAAGAAAACAAAAACTTAAGAAGAAAAACTAGCAATTTGAGTTAATTGTTAGTAATGATACAACAATCGAAAGGTGAACAATAGGCCAACCCAATGCGCGTTCTGAGTGGTAAGCCTTGCTCTCATTCAATCCAACGGTGGAAAACTATAGAAACCACAAAAAACTGTTTAAACCGGAACACGCTTCAGATGCGACGAGAGTTACAACGGGAATTTTTTGTTAACAAATGTTAAGCAAGATGTCAACGTTCTTAGCAGGGTAACCAACGGCTCTTGAGAAGGCAGAAGGAGAGCCTTCGGCTGCACGATAACTCGTCCGTGAGGCACATGAATCAGCCGCTCCAACTGGATCGCCACAAACATCGCGCGTAACCAGGAAGATGCCAGCGATGAGGCGCTGACAGCGACGTGTACCCCATGAATACATGACAACTCGTCTGCGTGATGTCGTGCACCTGACCGCACGCATAGCTCTCTGAGTTGGAGGCCAAGAAGCCGAGCGCTGCCGATCAGCAGGAACACCTCCTTAGGATTTGTCATTCACCTCACTGCAAGGAGGTCGAGGTATTTGAACCGCAGTAGTTAAATGAATAGAACAGAAAGAGAAAATAAAACAAGTGGTCCAGTGCCAAGTCGGACCTGGCTCAGCATTACACTACAGAGACCAGGTGAGATCCACCTTTTGAGACATACATATACCTTCCAAAGTTCCTGAAGTTGAACCATGCTCAGCTAGATCAGGAGAGTCAAGTAAAAAGATTTGAGGTGGTGCTTGAGCTTCGGCAGTACAGCATATCCTCGAGCACTAACCGCAACACTGTGTCCAACCGCAAAATACAAGAACTCCGTAGTCTCCGAATCGTCCAGATTCGGAAACTATGGAGTTCTGCTGACGACCTGCTCACGGCAAGGAATCCTACAAAATCCAAGTGTTCAAAGCTACTCAGACCGATACTCGATCTACTTCACAACTTCAAGATATGGTAAGGTAAAAAAGGATTCACCGATCATTCAAGGAAAACGTTTCACGGTAAGAAACTTTAGAGAAGATAATACGATGGAAGAAGTTTTTCCTAAGTGTTTCTCTAAAGAGAGAAGGTCTACAAAAGTCTGTAAAACTCTTTTTATAATAAATACTTCTTGCAGAGTTTCAGATAAGGATGTATGCAGAGAGCAGCGGTTGTAAATTCGATGCTAAGGGGAGTTGAACTCCTAGTCGAAGTTTTGCTTAGGGTCAATGAAGGAGCGAATTGCTACGCCTTTAAATTTGAGTCTTTAGTGACAATTGCGTTATTTCTCAGAAGTTCGGATGTTGTCTAAAACTTGGTGCTTTGTGTGCGAATAACAGTTACAGCATAACCAAATCCAGCATGGAGTCTTGATGATTTCGCAGCTGCCTTTCTGCCTATGAGAGTGCGTGGTGAGCATGGATGTGCGGAAATTTTTTCGAGAAAAACGGAACACGGAATATGAAACGGAAGAGCCCAAAATGGGCGGAAACCGGAGTACGAAACTCGAAAACGGAAATGACTCAATATTCATTACTTTATTTAATTTTTCATATATATATATATCCATAATGGTAGTAATAACTAAGCTGCCGTTAATGCAGCATGCGACTCTTTTTCAGCAACAAATAACAACAAAAAATCCTAGTATTCGTATCATTACTAAGATGAATTACCAAGCATTGCTAGTGTAACGAATTGACGTTTGTGCAAAATCTTTCTATGAATAGGGAGAAGGTGTTTTAAACAGAATGACTCCCGCTGACGAGTAAGAAGCCAGAGATTTCGCCATTCATAACACTTGACCGATCATCTTAAATATTCCGGACCCACTAATTAATTAGCTGAGGTAATTGTAAGGTTACAGTTGCGTTCGACATCCCACAACACAACACCCACGAATTCGCGTAGATTCCATAGTATCATTGGCAGTAGCTAAGGTTCTAACACTCGGGACAAACTCAAAAGAAGGATTGGAGAGGCAAGTTACCGCATGTCTTCCTCCGACTGGGATAGATTCACTATGGAAAGCATTGTTAGCAACCTAAGATGCTTATAGAACTCTGATCTAGATTTGGTGCTCCGGATCTGACCTATGATTATGAGGGAAAAGATAAGCATGCTCCGGATGAGGACTTTTATTCTTGATTCAAGCACTCATGAGACCTGTGGTTACTGTTTGGTATTACATCGTTTCAAGGAAAGAAAAAAGAATCCAAATTGGTGATCGCACTTCTAGACTGGTTTGAATGTAACACAATCACAAAAAAGGGCGACGTATTGTTGCTCTCTTTCCTCAGCCTTTCGTTTATGTTCAAGAGGTGAATGAAGTAAGTGCAGAACAACGAGTGAGTGATGAGTCGCCATTTCCGTTCCGTCTGCTGCCTAGCAGAGGGGGCTCAGGTTAAAAGAGGATTTTTCAACGACTTTAGTTGACTCTTTATGCAAAGGTGTTTCGGCAGGCAAATCAGATAGCAAAGTGCATACATCAGCTGGAAAATGCAATTCTGGCTTCAGACCGAAACAGTGTGCTTCAGAAAGGAAAGGCGATTGCAACACTGGCACGACACCTCAACAAACTTCATCCAAATTTATCTTTCGAATTGTTGCAGGTGACAACGTTACGTTGAACGTTGAAAACTCGTCATCCGGCGTTGAAAACAACTCCTGCTGGGTTGAGAAGATATCCATTCTAGGATGAAAATATTGTAATAAATAACCAAGTAAATACCGAGAACGTATACATCGCGCGACGCGGGCGGTATTGTACAAGCTTGCATGACTGAAAGGTGCAGAGCTTCTAGTGTTTTCAGGTCAGCTGCTTAAACAAATTTGCTCTCCATAGTGGTGCATGGAGCGCAGTCGGATGAGGTGCCGGCTGTGGCGTGAATGCGATACAAATTTCTTGGTTCGGATTTTCCGCCCAGGCCAAACAAGCCTACAATCGCTCTGAGATCGTTGAATTGGTATCAGACTTGTGAAAGATAAGGAACTGATTTGTTCATCGGCTGGCCACCGCTAGTAGCTGTAAATGCAACGTATCGAAATCACGCCCGCGACATTCCGTAGAAGTTCCATCCCATTCCAAAGGAAGTTGATTAACGCTATCCTCATTTTTTTATTACTTAGACTCATACGATCATTGCAAGGGGCAGGTTCTGAATCAAAGACGAACTTTGATCCTTTGCAGCTGCTGAAACAGCGGCTTATTCGACACTAGCGTGATAAGTTCCTTTCCTTAATTATTTGCCTCATAAGGATCACATTGTTGTCAGTCTTTTCATGGAGTTCCCAAACGGTGCTGCAACAATCGGTAATGTTGGTTGTTTAGTTTTATAATGTTGGTTTGTTTATTTTTCCAGGAATTATGAACATTAGCGCATCACCTTATCACGACTAATCTCCAGGAAGAAACGCGTAATTGAAGCTTTTGGTCTTATGATCATTCCGAAAAGAACTACAACATTCCCATATCTTCTGATCGTGATGGATGTCGTGAGAGCTCATTCCGCTAACCAGACATCGAACATAGCCAATTCGCTGAGCGGCAGTTAGTGGGAGTGTCTCGGGACATCTGAAGCCAGTCATTCGCCCATCAAAGGCGCAAACACATGCAGCGCCTCAAAACAAACTCATCTGTAATCGCACGCCGTCTGAAGTGATGACAGCCGGAAGGACAAACGTCGTCGTCGCCCGCCTCTGGTGCTCCTATCCATAAGCGCAACCCTTTAGAGGAGGTGGTGCAGAGGGATTTCGCTGGTAAGGTTGCCACCACTGCCGCGCGTGGACACAGGCTCTTGCCGAAGTTGTAGATGAGGGCTTGTCTTACTTAAACTCGGCATCAACAAACAACCTCACCCTTCAAAAACCGCTCCAGTTTCTCTCGTCTCGTCGAGAGTAGTCCAGAAGCGTGCTATGGAAGAAGAGAGAGGCGACCAAAGAGGAGAACCCTAGGGAAGAGATTCTCCTCTCTCATTCTTCTGAACCGGCCTATAGCCTCTTCGTATAAGTGGTGCCATGAACTATAGCGCTACATTTACGTCACGATTAAAAGGATGAATATGATTCTCATGGTCAGTTACCATTTCCAGGATTTCTATAGAGAAAGCGCCCTCGGGATCAGACGCGTATTGATAAGCGAGAACCTTGGTTAGAATCTGTGTTGTCTAGTCCGCTGTATCATCATACCCTATGTACATTCAGAGTTATTCATCCTGGAGACGCCTTGAGTTTTCCTTGCACTTTCATCTGAAGAAATAAATTCATGGCAGCTTGGAGAATTCGTCAACATATTATAAAAGGCGTTTGATTTCAGCGTAAGGCTTGAAAATTTTATGTCTGGTTATAGGTTCGATGAAATCGATACAGCTATTCTTTCATTAAAATAGAAATTGCCTTTCCTCGGTCAGATGTATAACGGGATAAAAACGAAAAAAGAAAAAAGTATTGTGCATAAGGAATTCCAACTTGTACTGTTGAGCAGAGGCATGCAAAGGCAGTGGTTGTTGTGATATGTCAGAATGCGCAAGTATGATGGCCTAGTGAGTCAGACAAAATCACAATACCTTATTTATGTGCAGACCACATATCTCAGTAAGCCTACAGCTCCATGAGTAATGAAGAAAAAGAGAAGGTAAAGGAAAGAAAATAGACGAAGATGGAAACCTAAAGAAAGGAACTAAGCTTACTTTTGCTCAAGTGCTTAGAGGAAACAGCCGCTCAAACCCCTTGAAGGAGTACAGTAATAAGCGTATGATGCAATAACGATTACCACGTATTTATTTCTGTGTAGTCGACAAATGTTTCCTAACGAGGTGGCCAAATTTTGTTGCCATAGCTGTGCATGGGCCGGGACTTAGTAGCGCAAGGCGACGGCTGTGGCGCACACCCAATTCCGGATTCATGGAGACCGTTCTGCCTACGGAAATTCGATGGATGAGTCGAACTAGTAAATGGAGCGAAACGACGAACGAGGACTGGGAGTGAGTTGTGAATTCGCGACAACAGCGGCCTATTTCTATTATAAATATAGCATCATCGCGGGCTTCTTGGCTAACTACTATAAATTTTGTATTACTTTGATACTTTGGTGAACCTTTCGTGGGCTGCAGGTCTTCTCAGCAAGGAGTACAACTCTTCCAGACCGTTCCAACTCTGGCAGCTTGCATCCAGCGAGACAGACTCCGCTCCTGAAAGATCTTGAGAATGAGTCTGCCCATCTCGTTGGCGGTCGTCCCAGTGGTCTCCTATGGTCTCTCGGGATCCATTCTGTGACATGGAGGCTCCATGTATCGTCCTTTCGTCGAAGCAGGTGTTCGGCCCAGCAATATTTGGACTTCTTCATATACTGCAGCGGATCTGCTAATTGCGACTTCACCCGTAGCTCCGAGCTTCGTAGGTCTTCTTGCCATTGCTGGCGAAGGCTTGTCCTCAGAAGACATCTCTCCAGTGCACGGCACGCAGTTTGCACTGCTCTGGCGATTGTCTTGTTGTCGGGCCAGGTTTCCGTCGCGTAACACATCACAGGCAGTACAGGGGCGTTGAATATCGAGGCCCTGATGTCGGCATCCTAGAGCTGATCGGTGACATCACAAATCGAACTGAAGGCTGCCCATGCTGCGTGTCTCTTGCGGGCGATTTCCGGAACGAGGTCGTTTCCCATGTTCAACTCTCTTCCCAGACAGACGTAGGAGCCGACCTGTTGTAGAGCGACTCCATTTAACCTTACGAGTCCCGTGTCGCACCCTGGTTGACCATAAATCGCGTTTTGGACATATTCATGTCCAATCCAATCTTCATACCTGCCACATTGAGCTCGTCCAGCATTTCCTCGACTTCTGCAGTGCTGGTAGAGATGAGAACAATATCGTCGGCGAAGCGAAGGTTGATGATCTGTTTACCGTCGACAAGCTAGCCTTTATCGTCCCCGTTCAAGTCCTTCATGGCATCCTGGAGTGCCGCTGTGAATAGCTTAGGAGAAATCGTGTCTCCCTGCCGTACTTCTTTCCCGATAGGAATCTTAAGCTTTCGATCGAACAACTGGATGGTGGTCGATGTGTTAGAGAAGCATTCGTCGAGAAGTCGGATGTAGGGCGATGGTCTACCAGCGTGCCCAAGCGCGTTCAAAATGGCGTTGATGCCCACAGAGTCGCACGCTTTCCAATAATCCACGAAGACAAGGACAAGTGGGATGTGGTAATCGCGGCTCCTCTCGATGAGTAGTGAGACAGTCTGAATATAGTCCATGCAGGAGAAATCCTTGCGAAACCCTGCTTGCTCCACTGGCTGATACTCATCCAAGCAAAGCTCCGTGCGGTTAAGCAATATCTTGGTGAAGATCTTGTACACAAACGAGAGAAGTCCAGTGGGTCGATAGTTGTTAATATGCTCTGCTGACATTATAAATGATAAAAAGAATGAAGGCGGCGTTACTCAATTCCTTGTGGGATGCGCCACGCATTCTACTGCTAAGGGATGTCGTGGAGGTGCTTTGAATGCGTATTTGGCCCATACGACGACTTGCTGTGACTAGCCGATGGACAAGTCAGTGTGTCAGACCCTTCCTAAGCGATTCTTTATAATACACGGCGCATTACAAATGGAACTAATTAACGCATAATTAACGCCGCCTTTCATTATTTATAACTAAACTATGGGCCACCTCACATGCTCTCGAAGGGGTAAACGTAAGATTACATGCATAGCGCAGTACAAGAATGGAGGTTGATGGGCTAATTTGCGAAGTCACGTACGCTAGCACTCCTGATCTGAAGGGCACGGCACTTCATAGCAAGTTAGAAGAGTTTTGCAAGAAGGTTTTTTAACAGTACCAGATGAAACTTGACACCTGGGTAGAGTTTCGATCCTGAACGCCTGAACAAAAACACACGATGCACTTTACAGCATAGACGTTTGCAGTTTGCGAGCGGATATCTCTCTACCTAGGGAAAGGCTTTCACAAGTCCTTGAGAAGAAGAATAAAGAATGAGGGTGCAGAAACCTTATTGGTTTTCCGCATCTTTCCAGGATGAAGCTCTAAGCCAGTCGAAAATCTAATTTTGAAGCAGATGGTAACTTTTTACTTAGCGGCTAATAAAAAAGTCCACTTGATTGTGTACGCACAAAACACTTTTATCACTCAAGAGCTAACCCTTGAAAAATTTCTATCTTGAAAAACACCACCTTGGTTCGTTTCAGAGTTAATGGTAACCCATGCAATACTTACTATAAGAACTGGAAGAAAAGCCGCCTAAGCACCACCTCTCCCCCCCCCCCCCCCCCCCACTGGCACATATGTACTTCTGGAGGATGACTAACCAGTAAAGTTTTAGAAGGTGAATATTGTCAAACTTTGCGCAAAATGGTGGTTAGAACTTGGAAAAGAGGTCAATCCAACTATTGCAAATTTTTTTCAAAGGTTTTACTTCATTTTCAAGAATTAAGGAGAGCAGGAGTCATTTCTTTATTCGACACTATCGACCGAACCGCCCATGGGAGATTTAAGGATTGTTCGTACAAAATTTTCCTTTGTTTCACCTCTTCTTTAGTGGTCCTAAGCACTCACTTAATGGGAAGTTTGTTTATAGGACAACTGACAGTTTTGCTATCAATATTTGTATTTGTATTTGTATCTGTATAGCTCAAGCAAGGTAGAAAAAACAAGCCACGAAAATTTGACTTCTTGAAGGATGTGCTCTTATTTTATTGTGCTCTTATTTCCATTATCTTCGTTGACGTCAAACTTCTGAGCACCATTCGCCTCAAGGAGAGACAAACACCGCGGTGAAGAAAGAAATTAAGAATCACTACTCGTTGCTTACGGCTGGCAAGTATGACATAGAGGTATGCGAAATGGATGACGTCGAGATTGCCCTTCACGGTGGAGCGGATTCATAGGCAGGGTATGGAGGGTAGGAGAAGATCGGCGGAGCGTTCGTGTTCTACATATGTTGTTTTGCGAACGAGAGATGATGCGCTGCCGACAGCTTCCTCTCGGCGGTGTCTACGTAGGCCGCACTCCAACAGAGAAGCTGACCACACTAAGCGCTCAAGCCTCACACTGTCTTTGATATCCAATTTACGTCCACGTCATTGTGATTTTATAGATTCATAAATATATTAAGAGGAAATGAGCTTCCTTTCAGTAAAACCTGGAAGTATAATTTTTGTTTACCCCGCCCCAGTTTCTGATCCTTTATCAGCTAGCTGCGTTTCTGCATTAGATGGTCACGGACCTGCATATGGACTGGAAAATGTGCTCAACTTCTGAAGCCCCATAACATTGAAAAATGCCTTTTTAAATAAGAATTTTAGCTTTTTTAATTTTTAATTTAATCTTCGACAATAAATACAATATAAAGAGGGTTTTCCTATAATGTGATTTTTTTCTGAACGTCGCGAAAAATTGTGCCGGTAGAAAACAATGATGTTTCCCAAATAGTTTCCTTGACCTCGTCTCTGCGTTCAACTGTATTGCTAAATTATATTACTATTATATATTGATTAGTTAATAGTGTTAGATAGAAATTTCTAATTCCAATTGCGTTAATAGTGTGAACGGAATCGTGGTGAGCTTTCCAGCAGATTCATGGCTGGTTGTGAGTGGCAAATTTTCAAAATTTTGGATTTTTCGATATTGTGAGAGCGACACCAAAAAGGGAAATTAAAAGCAGCTTAAAACAATGGAGAATAATTGTCGCCGTTAGTCAGTCACGCTTTCCATTACAATACTTCCACGGAAAGGAGGCGATATGGATGTGTCTTTACCCTTCATACAATACTCTAATACAATGACTTGCGGTGGGCAGCTCACGAACAATTCAGTGTCATTCCCTTCGCAGACAGTCCTGGTACCAATACCGCTGTTTGCGTTTGTTGAACTCATTCTTCGCTCAGCGCTGTTGCAGGAAGGATATGCCCGCCGAGTGAAATGAGTGATGTTCATCTGACTCGGGCGATCTATGAGCTGCAGAACCTGACGTTTCACAAACAGGTGTCTCGGCAGTGATTGAGCACAGACTTCGCTTGCACTGGCGGGTACATCAAAACCCGCATGGAAAGCATCCCTACTAATGCGCGCAAACCGTCCTCTGAAGATCGCTTCACCTAAATGGTAGCATTCATTCAGCCCATGTCTAGTTTTTTTTTTACAAAATCACCTATGTATTATGGATGTCAAACGCAACAGAAAATCGACCTGTACCTGGAGAGAAACCTCCTTATGTAGCCCGCTTCAATGCTTACTGAAGCGTCTCCACATAAAAATTATTCTCTGAAAGAGAGGTTGCCCGCTTGAACGCGCAACTGGGTCGTCGAGCAAAAGCGAATGACAACAGATTATTGATTTAAAAATTGATACCAGTCCGAGGGAGGGATATGACTGAAAATCAATAGCACCATATTTAGTTTGAACTGGTCGCTTATATTTGTAAGATGAACATGTTAGGAACCAAACTCGACAAGTCAAATATCTTAGTCGATGCTTGCTACTTGCAGGCAGGAAATAAAAAGGTAAAATTGAAGTTTGATTCATAAATTTTTATATTGAAGGTCCTCTTTTAAATTCATAAAGTATCGTCTTCAAAGTAGCCAATTTAGATGGAGCAAATATGTAAAACAAAACTCAATAAAGTTTTCATTTCTTGGTGTCAATATATACAGAGTCCCACATACATAATTGGACTGTCTGAATCGTTTTCAATTTTATCCATTCTGCTTTGGGACTTTTTTAGGCAACACCTTAAAGCCTGAATAAGCTAAAGAAATCTAACATGCGATGCGTACAATACTTCACTATTTCGCCCCATCAAGATTGATAAAGGAAATGCTTCTTATGTTCCTGGGAGAGGAAAAGGCCGTTCCTTTCCTGACTTGCCAATGAATCGGAAATTTGTACTATATTCAGTTAAACAGCGCTTGTGTGGATTACCGATGACAAAAGCTCAGCGATGTGCTAGACGAGTGCGCAGCCCATTCTCGTCATAAAACATAAAAACTCAATCGGTTCCATGCTGAAATCAGCTTCATTCAAGTGCGCACTCAAAGGTGTAGGGTGCAGATTCAATTGTCCAGCCTAGCACAGGTTTTGACCGCAACTAAGCACCCACCAAACAGCTTGTGGGCTCCTTGATATAATAGCTTTCCTTGGCTTAAGCAAACATGTACAACCCAACAGAATTTTTTTAGTTTTCCATACTTCAAAACAGATGCAAAACAATCACAGACTTAACGCTTTCACGACACGCAATTTCCACGTGACTGCGGCTGAGACGGAGCGCATTTTACCGCGCGCCAAGTGTCAGAGGACGTCGTCGGACAATGTCCCAGGAAGCGCCCTCAATTTTCTAGCCTATCATGGGCGCGTTGTACGACGATTGAATAATTTGAATAGATAATTTTTTGAATAAATATGAATAATTATAAATAATTTATAATCCCTTATAACAATAATCTTCTTTGGGTTGCGCCACGCATTCTATTTCTACGGGATGTCGTGGAGGCGAGTTGAATGCGTATTTGGTCATACAATGACTTGCGGTGACCGGCCGATGAACAAGTCAGCGGTTCATCCTTCCCAGACAAGTCTGGAAACAATTCACCGACCCCGGAGGGATGGAAGGCTTGGTTGGTCTGGGCGGGAAATCCGAACCAGGAACCTGGTATCGGGTGCACGCGACAGTCGGCGCCTCCTCCGACTGCGTTCCGCGCGCCCATAATATAATAATAAGCTTTAATAATAATTATATATATACAATATAATACGAAAATACGATAAATACGATTTAATATTAGTCTGTTGCAAAACTAATCTCCGTTTCGGGTTATGATAAATAAATTTTTTTTTACCCTAAATCATTCCGTCTCAGGGAAAGCCACACATAGCTGCTCTTTCAGTATACAAATGTGGATGTCGCTCTCATTTTTCTAGCCGAACATTTCCACGGATCCAAAAAATCACGAAGCGACGCGACTATCGAGTCATCATGCTTTACGAATTTAAACAGGGACATTCAACCGCAGGCTTTTGGGACTGACTGTCCTTGCGAACCAACGGTGAGGCTCCGCTTCGAAAAATTCGCAAGAGGTGGGAAAACCGCAAAATCGCCGTTTTTGTGGAGTCTATTCAAAAGACGCGTCCGGTACCGTGGATTGGGTTCGTTAAACAATAAGGCTTTTTTGTGCAAAGCGAAAACCAAAACTAACTGAGCAGTGAGTTCACTGTCAGTTGATAAGAAATATCGTTTTGCTATTTTTGTCTAGCACTTTTCTTTCGACATAGCGACATGGAAATGTACTCGTCCCAGTACTGCCACTAGCCTGAACTCTCGAGCGACTGATCCCTTGGTTTTTCCTTTTTTTCAAAGGATGCATCTGAGCGTTTTAAGTGGCAGACGGTTTTCAAATTAATGAATACGTGTGAATTTCGCTTCTTGAAGTCCTAGTCTGAACGTTACGAATGCGCCAGGGACGCTCAAAAAGTTGGCCTCATTTTGGTCCTCACGTCTGTTCCGACAGGAGAATAATGGATCGATTTGTGCAGCAATCTGATAAGAGTATGAAAAATTGCTCCCTACTTTTCTTTCATGAGGTCATAAGGCCTATCGAGCCTCCGAACAGCGGCACATAGGGGTCTGCTAGGTTTTTGAGCATTTACACGCACGTACACTGCAGATTGGAGTTGATTATATGAATGTGTTGGCAAACCTCCATGATGAAACACGTAGGTCTCAAACAGCAAAGGACTAGACAGCGAAGAAGCAGTGAATACCTAGAGCGTGCTTGAGCATATAATTGGAAGAGCATCATTGAAGTAAAGTAAAGGTTACGCTTATATGTAATGTTGTACGTTGTGGAACAAAAACGAGAAACGGGGCTGTGTTCAAGGTGATCCAGTACGGCGGAGTCAGAACACAAGATTTATGAAAATCGTAGAAAGTAACAGAAAATTTTAAAATTTGCTTATTTCTATGCATACAAGAAAGATGGAGAAAGAAACGAAATAAATGAAACCACGTTTGGAATCGGCTGCATACTGCCTTCGACACACACTTAATTTCGAAAACTTTGGAAGAATTTTGAAGCCTGTCCTAATTGGAATGCAGCGGTTTTTTAGGGAGCCAGAAAAGCCACATGCTACTGATGAAAGAGCCCTAAACGCAGAAACGCATCCAATTTAGACTACTGAAGAAGCCAAGGAATTGCATGACAGAACGCGCTTAACTTCAGCATCACAGACATAGCGTGACGGCAAATTCTGGAGGTAGCATGCGGCCAGGCATTTAGCGACCATCAGTCAGCAATTTAGGACATCGGTTATAGTTGAAATAAGTCAAAAAACAAGCAGAGAGAGAATGGAAAATAGGACGACGTTGGAGAGAACGAGCAGCTAATTTTCTGAATCCCCTTGCTCTAGCAATTTTCATCCTCCGTCATCTTCGCCTCTGAATGATTATTTCCTCAGGTGCTCACATAGGCTTTAAAAATGTTTAACATTTGCAGGTCTAGTTTTTCAAAATTTTAAGACCTTAGTTCACTTGTATAATATAAAAGTGATGTAATGTTTTTATTTTTGACAGCAAAATGCAGACTCCAGAGCGAGTTGTTACCCGTTGAAGTTTAGGAGTTGACTGTGGACTGGCCACGCGAAAGAGAGGGATGCGGACTCTGCGTCGGTGGCGCAGGGCTAGTACACGATTTATCTTCGAAATGACATTTTGCTCTGATTTTATTCTGCATCTTAAACTCACTTTAAAATGTGCCGCTTAGGGTAAAGTTGTGGCTTGCAACTTTTCACTATCTGGATCTTGTAAAAAATTTGAAACTTTGTAACTTTCTGAACTTCGAATATTATTGAAACATGAGGGATTTGTTGCAAATCTACTACCTATTTTGTAGGAATCAAGGTTGAGTAATGGCAATAATCATTGAAGAGAGAACCTCGTTGAACTAGGGAACAAGTGCGGTGCATACGCGTTGTGGCACAGTCGGAGGAGCTAACTGTTGCACTCACCCATTTCACCTCCTTGATCCAAGCCTTCCACCCTTCAACCAAGCTTTCCATTCCTGCCGTATCGGATAAATTGTACCAGACTTGTCTGGAGAGGACAAAACACTGATTTGTCTAGTGGGCAATGTCCACTGGCTGGTCCATAAATCATTTCACATTGTGCCTATTACGCATTCAAATTGCTCACACAGTATCACATTAATGTAGAAAGCATGCGCATCCCAAAAAGGAACTGATTTCAGTTGTTTTTTACATTTTGTATTGGAGAATTAAATGACGATTTTTTATTTTGCACAGTACACTCGGTGTCTAGGGATTGGTTTAGACTGCACTGGCGGTAGAGGTGCACACCAGAGTTCCATCCTTGTCCTTGTAACCGATGCCGATGCTCCACTACATCAACCAGCAAAATGAATTATTAGCTGTTCGTGGGCATAGTTGAGGAGGTGCTAGCGAACGAGTCTGCTTTTGGAATGCGTAAGAACTGCAATAGTAGATTAGCTGCCCATCGGCCACGTACTTTCTTTGTCCATGTTGTGAAATGGCCGAGACGTGCTGAGTTGCTCCGGCAGTCGCTTCCGTCATATCGGGAAGGCATGAAGTCGGTTTTTGGCTTTGTAGCTGATCTTGGCGGCAAGCCGTGTAACCTTGCGTGGCTGCATTGCAACGGATCCCATGTTGCATTCCTTTTTTACATCTAATGCTCCTGAGATGCGTGAACTAATTCAATCCTATCCTACATCTGGGCCAAGATGAAAAATTTTCCCCTCACCTAAGCCTAACACTCTGCCATAACCCTCATACACAGGGTGCGTAAAAAGTATTGACACAGTAAATGGTGGTTGTGGAAATAGTAATGCCAGTATGCTTTAAAATATTCACTTTAGAAATATGAAAAATAATCTTGCAAACACGATAGAATAACTCGTAATTGACATTGGCTCCTTTACTGTGAATACAGGAGCGAAAACGACGGAAAGTTCATGAGCACGCGCCGCAAGTACTCGTTTGGATTTCGTCCCGTGCTTTGAAAAGGGTAGCCTTCTGCGACTGGTCACTTCTGTTGAAAGTAGCCCAGGCCCCCTTCTCCAAAAACGGCTAAAAAGAGTAATCTAGCGAATTCATGGTTAGGCTGTGCTTGTCTGAGAAGCTGTCAACAACTGCGCGCGTTATCTGTCTACCGTTATCGGACAGAGATTGATAATTTTGGATTTGAACGTTATCGTGCTTGAACATCTTGTAATCATCATCTGTTATGACAGAGCCGTGGCTGTCGTTTGGATCGCTGACCTCTTTCCTCACCAACCGTTTCGAACAGCGCCAAATTCTCTTGTTAAGGAAGTATTCAGCTGTCTGAGTAACATACAAAAAAAGGGCCACCGTAACGACGACGATCATGTTTCTTCAGTTTTTCGTGAGTGTTTCTTGAGCACAATACAGACAACAACAAAAAAACACACAAAAACCTAGAGGGGTAGAAAGAGAAAGCTGGAGCTGAAACAAAAAGTCGGTGCGTCAATGCTTTTTACGCACCCTGTAACTCTCCTTGTGAATCATTCGACCCCACTCCCTTTACAAATCTGGGATGCTTATTTATGCGCGGTAAGCAAAAAAGAAAATTGCACCGTTTGCACCTTGTTCTTTCTAGAAACCTATTTATTTTTAAGGAAGCTGGCTCTAGCTCTTAATTAACAAAATAGTATGTTGCTGAGTTGCTCCACAAGTTGTTTTTGAGACCTCTGCCGCGGATCAGTTAATTAGTTCATAAAATTCAATTGAGATACGTTTTTTACCTGCTCTTGATGAGTTGTGGTGCTACTTGTAAATACAAAGCTCAAATTTTGACTACTACCGATATCCTAAGATAAAAACCTGGTCTATCATAAGGACAAATATTGGTATCGACCCGTATAGTTATTGCTCTGGTGTTTCATTTTGCAATTTTGACACCCATATTCGAAATCAGCATCCCAAGCTCTTTCTAATGATTCTGGTCTCAACTTGAAGCTCTATAGGAGGTCCTAACCCTTTCCTAGTTAGAACATGAGATTCTTCAGCGATTGCTATAAAATTTGGTACCCCAAACCGAAGTCTGGAGCTAGGGCTCACTTTTTTTGTGCTAGGAACGGATCTGCATGCTTTGCATTAGAAATTAATTTAACCCTTTTCCGAATAATTTTGAACCTTTCAGACGAGTTGCTAAGAAGGCTCTCCTGAAGTTCTAATTGTATTTTTATTCTTTCTGTGTTTTCAAGTGTTATTTATTGTTGGTGGGTGCGTCTTCCATGAGTTGTCACACAACTGTTTTAATTAGTCGGAATAAATAAATAAATAAATAAATAAATAAATATTGCTAGTGTGATCGCCAGATTTACTATTCTTCTTCAAACTGTAATTCATCCGCCACTAACCACAGCGTCAGTTCCTCCTCAGTTTCATGTCAACAGAATATAGACTACACGTCGCTTCATACCCACATGGCGTAGGTTCCCTTCTAGTGGTATTAAAAGGGCGGTTAGAAGAACACATTTTTAAGCTTCCCGCCTTGCCCAGTGAAAAAAGGCGGACCAATTCAGGATTCATGCATTATAGACAACCGCCTTTCGTCTCACGTCAGTTCGAGAATGGATGGAGGCCTGCCCTTAGGAAATCTGAAAAGGAGAAAATTCAGGTGAGGGAGCAGTAGCAGCATCGCTGGATGTTATAGACCATAAACTGAGTCACGGCTCGGTAACCGTCTTTGATTTGCATTCGCCCGGAGAACTTTCTCTTTTGTTGTTAGGCAGAGATAACTCGAAAACAAAGTAGCTGCCTGCAGAAATCTGCAGCATAGAAAGGCGAGTCAATAAATAAGAATTGTGAAAAAGCGAATGCTGTTGAATAGTTCCTAAGCCATAAAGGAAAGTGGCACAAAAAGAAGAAATACATAGCTTCGAGGTAGCGGAAGAATGACGAGCAGTTGGCAATGTATGAAACTGCATACGCCCGGCTAACTATTGCCTTTTCTAACGGTGAAAATACCGCCAAACCTGACGCAGTATGAATGTCACATCAGGTGGTTTAGCGATATATTCAAAGTTGGAGGGCGATAAGCGGTTGATGAAACTGGCCCCAGATAGTAATGTTTAACCGTATGGGGGACCACTAAGTTATAGAGCAAATGTGTTTAAAAAGGCAATATACAGACAAACACAATGAATTCGAGTAGTAAATGTTTAACTGTGAAAGTAGCTGTTAGACATAGCTTGCTAAATTTCATGAGGTGGAAAAATACGGAAGTAGCTCGCCATTTGCAGCGGGTTGAAATAACTAAGCACGGAAGGAAGTAATCGGGCAAAGTTGGCTAACGGAAAACACCTCGTGGTTAGAAAAACTTTCAAGAGTGTGACTTTAACCCTTTGTTTTTGCACCACTATTACCGAGTATTTCTCCAGAGAGCTGCGGTTTCTGAGGCCGGAAAAGACGGTAGTGATAACAGTGAGGACACGCCAACATCCTCCAATGGTCCAAGACCTGAAAATCATTAAAAAATACAAAAGAAAAAGAGAGTGATTCAGTTAAAGCAGTTAAACTTCCGCTCTTACCTTTGTCTAATCTGCATGGAAAACGACACCGCGCCTACAAAAGAAAGAGTCATCTTCAAAATTCTGAATTTCTTAACTAAACTCTCACGATATCGGGCTATCACCTTCCGGATCAGCTGCATTCGAACACATTTGAAACAATGAGCAAAACGGTTAAACAGGCAGAGGCTGTATTTTTAAGAATTAGACAGTTTCCACCTTTTAATAACTTTCAACCGTTCGAACAAAAGAAGAAATACAACATGTCTTTAAGCGGGCAGACTATACTCAAACTAGAATCTTCTGCATGAAATGTCTAGGTGTAGGGCGAAGCTGGTGTTGCGTCTGAATACAGTTTAGTTTCATCGGTTTGTTTTTGCGGCTACAGCGCTACATAGCATTGCCCTCCTGAATGAGATCGTCGTGAATGCATATATTCTTTGTGAGGAAAAGATCCACATATTAAGAAAGGTTTTTTTAGGTTTTTTATTCTGAAGCTTGTTAGAACGCAACTTACGCTTTAAAAAAAACAACCACTACAGAAGCGTACTTTTTGGAAAATTACAAAATATTAAATATGCAGATAGTTGAAGATTCAACAGCAAACACAGACGGTTTTTAGACCAGCCTAATCGTTACCACAGTAGAGAATTTTTCTTTCCCTATTGATCATATAGTAGGACTTATTAGTGAAGTCTGTATGCCGTTCTGAGCTCTTTCAAAGCTGCCTTGATGAGAGACGTCTGAAGTCTACATTGTGGACCTATGACTCCCTAAGTGTTACGTTTGAAGGGATGAATTGCTCTTGTAAGCCGGAAAATGTCATTTAAAGAAAATTTGACATAACTTTTTCAGGATGAGCCAATAATCTTACGTTTAAATTGCAAAAAGCGTTAAAGAAGCTATAGACTGCAAATATCACTGGCGACGAGCAATCGAAGCTCTCTCGAAAATGCTCCTCTTAGAGAAGAAAAGACAATGGGCATATGCTTCGCTTTTTTCATTAAGAGCCATCATCGTCCTTGTTGTCTCACGCAACGTCGTAGTCACACGTAGCCATTTGCACTTTTTGAAAAAAGTTAGAAGTTCAGCCTTTCATTACAATTGTATCGTGACATGATAATCCTCTTGGTTAAGGTCATGATATTAGAATAGTTCATCTTTTTGCAGAAGTTACTGTAGCCTCGTGAAGCTTTTTTCTCCAGCTAAGCACATGTAATGGATCAACCATCTTATAGATGCAAAACACAAAGACAGCAACCGCAAGATTTTAGGAACAAATGTGAATTTTTTCACAGTGGCTACCTCAACTACAGTAATTCCAGAACTCTTCCCTGATGGCAAGGTAGAGGACGCAGCTACGAGAGAGTATTTGCGGCGCTTGCCGGAGCCTCCTCTTTTCAGCTACAGCTTCCCAAATTCAAGCAGCATGAGAAGCTAATAAAAACCGAGGAAGGACGTCATCAAGAAAGAGGTTTCTGCGAAGACGGCGCAAGCCAAAGTGGGTAAAAAGATGAGAGTGTGAGAGACAGAAGTGTCCACCTCTGCGTATTTACAGAGCGAACAATAAGAATATTTCCTTCGTCTAGTACTCTAGAAGCACCTAGCGGTACACCTTCTTAAAGTCGTTTAGAAAACGTTTTCCTGATTGAAGATGCCAGCTGCTACGTCAAGCCGACGGAAGCAGTGCGTATGTAGTTGGAACAGCTCGACTTCAGGTACTGCTTTTAATGCTAAATGTCTAAAGGTTACTTAAAAAGCGTAAATCTGGCTTTGGAGTGGAGATAGTTTGGGTGTATTTGGTCCAGACAAACAATATTTTAACTGTTATGCATTTAAGCTAGTAAAGCATAAAGGATAAAAGACGGCGTAATTCAATTCATCGAGGGATGCGCCAAGCATTCTACGGGATATCATGCAGCCATTCTGAATGCGTGTTTGGCTCAGTACCGCCGCTAAACGTTCAACCAAACGACGTTTGCAACGTTTTTTTGCGTCGCATCATGATCACTTTGTTCAAAATAAAGTTTTTCTCACCGAAATTTACAAGGGCTCCTAACATCACCCTACATACCAATGAGCATGCAACCGCCATTAAAAACTGGATGGAAGCCTGAAAACCAGTGCCGCAATTAAGGAGAGTCTTAATTGCTGTGACCCGACTCGACACCGTCGCCGAATCTCGCTTAATAATGTCCCCAGGCACATTTAGTGCTGCCCAGTTGAATTTTAATATTCTTAAACCTAGTTAAATTTCATTTTCCTTCCATTTATGACCTTCCTCTGGCTGCGGTAATTCATTTGGTACCAAATTTGGCAGGAAGATATTCACTGAGTCTGCAGCTGCTTCAACCGATTTCGTTTATTTCAAAGGAAGGCTCAGTCTAAAGCTTGTTCTTGTAGTTTGACATCTACTCATCTTTGCGTGCTGGTTGCGATTCGTCAAAACTGAAAGTGAACCTTGCTGAACAACACTCTCTGTCGCCGAGTTTGGCTGCGAATATCTATGTTCTAATGAATGAGCTAGTCCAAGAATAAGTCTACGCTAACCATACACAATGTAGAGACTCCGAATTGCGGCCCTGGTTTTCAGGCTTCCATCCACTTTTTAATGGCGGTTGCATGCCCATTGGTATGTAGGGTGATGTTAGGAGCCCTTGTAAATTTCGGTGAGAAAACCTTTATTTTGAACAAAGTTGTCATGATACGACGCAAAAGACGCGTTTTTGCGTTGCAAACGTCGTTGGGTTGAATGTTTAGCGGCGGTAGTGTACAAGGACTTACGGTGGCCAGTCGGTGGGCAAGTCAGTGCCTCATCCTTCGCAAACGAGTCTGTTACCAACTGCGGGGGATTGAAGACTTGAGAAGGTGGGGCGGGAAATCCGAACTAAAAAGCTGGAAGTAGGTGCACGTGAAAGCTGGCCCCTCCTCTGACTGCGCAAACACCCGCCCGCATACATACAAGGGAGCCCCTAAAACATCTACTCCACAAGTACAAATAGCCAAGTAATTGAATAGTCACTGGCTGAAGTTTTACCGCAGTCATCTCGTTATGCATTAGAGAGCCTCACTGTCAGGCGGATGTCTGACCGCTAATGTGATAGATTTCTAGAGCATTACATCATGTCTTCCGAGCGACCACTTTTAAAGTAAAAGAAAAAATTGCACCTAATTTACTTTATTTGAATGTTGTGAAAGCAGTGAAAGACATTAGAACGAAGTGTCTGAGGTATGTGGTGATCCACTGGATGAAAAACCTACACATACATAGCTTCAAAAGAACAGCTTGTTCTGCAATCGCGGTCTTATAAGTTCGATCTCGGGCGAATGCTAGTTGGACGAATTTGTTAAGATGAATATGTGGAACAATTACACTTAGGTGACTCAGCACAACAGCAGAGAAAAGATTACAAGCGGATATCTATATGAAAAGGAAGCAGATCTATGACGGATGGGATGGTTTAGATGTGATATCGGGCAGTACCGGTTTTTTCTAAGTTTCATTTCAATGCAACTGTGCGTTCGTGACACTGAAAGGGAAATCTATCAAAAACCGTTGACCCATTCACGCTCTGTCCGGAAATAAAACTGCAAAAGGCTAACCTGACTAAAATGTACCCAAAATAAACGGTGTGTCCCCGAAGCAATGATAGATTTTGTTTTTTACGAAAAGAAAAAGAAGAGAAAAGGTATGACACAGAAACAATTTGAATAATAAGCATTTAGAAGTCTGTAGTTATAGAGACACAGCGAGATAAGAGAAGCAGTGGCCACGTGCTAGCGAAAGCGTGGAGGCACAGGTTCTGGGAAATATTTTTTGTCAAGTATTTAAAAATAATGGCTGTAAAAACGGAACCAGTAATGATCGAGTACACCTTGAAGGAATACCGAACCACCTCAGGAGCCGATTCTTATTCTCTTCGCACAAAGGATGACGCTGAGGAGCCGCTATTGAGGGCTGCTGTAGGATCGAGAGATATCCGCATCTGCACCTTCTCTTTCGGCAGAGTGTGAACGAGAGCGTGTCTGGCTGGAGTCCCGGTGAGGTGCTAATGAGAACTTGATGGCGGCATCGTTCATGGAACAAAAGATTCTGGGGCATTGACCATGGCGCGGCAAATTGACGAAGGCAAATCGAATAGAAAGAGCGGCACTACCCCAACAGCAGACCGCACGGATGTTCAATCATCGTCAAGACTGCAACGGGAAAGCAGCGTTCAGGTTCAACATATTCCGCAGTAGTTTCACATAGTTTCACCTGAACTCATGGAAATAAACCATTTGTTTCAAGAGACACGTCTTAGCATTCAAACACGTAAAAGGTGGAGCACTTCTCTGTTTTTTTTTTGAGCTGAAGCTTAGGAGGTTAACCAGGGCTTTTTGTTTTTCCCTTCTTTCAATTTCTTTGACGAATAAAACTCTGATTCTGAAGTGTTCTGACGCGACGTGAAATTAAAGAGAATCTAGCGTTTCACAATCTGGTGTCTCTTAATTGGGATGTTTTTCTTCAATAAGTTAATGAAAGATTATACTATTCCAGATTAAAGAGATTCACCAAGACCAAGCCGAAGTAAAGCCTGTTTAACAATCTTGGTGAACAGCTCAGAGAAGCACGCTGGAATAGTATACTCGATATGCCTAGATTTATCGAAAGTCGGGCTTGGGCGGTTCTATGTAATGAAAGATTATTATTATTATTTATTACACGATTATACTATTCGTGTGATATAATATGCAAAAAACAGCTACAGGAAACAACAGCAACCCGCAGAATGTGCTACTAGTGATCAGATAGAAAGTACCAACTAAACCTCTCGTAACGTCTATGGCAACTAGGTATTTGTTATGGACTCATATTGACCTGCAGGAAATTCTTGAAAGCGTTGTAGCTTGAGAGCAAGGTATAATTTTTGCGAATCTTCTCAAATGACAAAAGCGCCCTGCTGATGAAGAAGAAAGCCCACAGTTGTGTTTAACCCTTTTAACCCTTTCACAACATTGTCCGACTATGCTTTCGGACACTTTTTTGCCACGTGTGACATTGTCCGACGACGTCGTCGGACACGCTTGTAAAAACAGTTCATGGGAAGTTATCAAACATTTTATAGTGAAATATTAATCACTGAGTTCACTAATATATGTGGTCAAGATGGTTCATGAAAAACTTCATTGGTCAGTGTTTTATTCATATCTAACAACTGGTGCAAGAAACGAGTCTATGGGAACCGTTATAAAAATTCTTCATAAGCAGTTTTTGATTACTTGATGGTACAATAAAACACACAGTTTACAAGTATGTACATCTAACATGTCCTCAAGAATCTTCTTTGGTTACTGGTATACTCACATCTATTGCGCGCATTATATCCCTTGTTCATGATAGGCCGAAAAATTTTGTGCGCTCCCTGGGACATTGTGCGATGACGTCGTCGGACACTCGGCGCGTGGCCAAACCCTTTCACGACACGGCGATTTCGATGTGAAAGGGTTAACCCTACCAGCGTCATACTTGGTGGGACCTCCTCTAATGCTAGATTGGCTTAGCGACGCCATGTCCGAGACTTCAGTGTAATTTTCAATGTAATTCTGTTGAGTTGTTTGTAACAGAATTACATTATACCCATGATTCACAATCCTATGGAAGAATAACAAGTCATTTCGCTTTCTTCTGAAGTCGAGAGTTGTTGATCCAAAATTGTGATTTGTGACCTTACTTTTTTATAAAACTTATAATTTTTTTATAAAATTGAATATACGTCGAAATTTTAAGTGGTTGAAGATCGATTTCGTACCAGATAGCAGGCATCATAATACTTTTGGAATGCCGCCATGTACGACTCTATGAACTTCAGTAATGGAGACCGCTACGTATAAGGCAGGGCTTACTAAAACATAGCTTCGCTGGACCTCACCAGGTCACACCCAGTTCAAGTGCGGATTCAGTGTTCAGGAATCCGCATTTGAACTAGGTAGTGACGTCGTTTGGATGGGACGCGAATGGAGCTTTTCGAAGCTTCTTCCCGAAAATCAAAGTAAGCTGCGTAGTGAGGCAATACCGCAACAAAGACTCTATTACATTAACGTCTACAGCATGATGAGTCCATTTCACTCCTACTAGTAGGTAAATTATTACAATCACCGCCTCGAACGTACACTATTGTTAGATTATTTAGTCAAGAGGGAATCACAACCAAAATAGAGAACAGAATAAAATAAACAAAAAATAAACAGAATTAAACAGATAAAGCATAGCATTAATCGATGCCTCTTTGGGGTGTGCTACACATTCCCATTCTGTGAAATGTCGCAGAGGCGATTTGATTGCGTATTTGGCCATACAATAACTTACGGTGGCCAGCCGATGCGCAACCCTGTGTTTTATCCTTCTCAGAGAAGTCTGGCACCAATTCACTGACGCCGAAAGGATGGAAGGTTTGGTTGGCCTGGGTGGAAACCACCGAACCATGAATTCGTCCCGGGTGCATGCGAGACAGCGGCACATCCTCCAAATGCGCTACACTTGCCCTCAACAGAATTACACACATGAAATATGACGCAGAATAACAAGATCAATTCGTAGGCAATGTGGAACAACTGAAGATCAAGATGTCCATGCAAGCCCACAATGGTCAAGCACGATCAAGCTATCACGCGTTAAGAAAGGCAGATATCCGTGAGAAACAGTTTCTCAAGAAAGTTCTGGGTAAAAGTACACGCCACCATTCCACAGGCCGCCAGAAGGAACAGGATCATAAATGTGCAATCTCTTTCTTGCCGTAAGAAACTGATTTGATTTATGAAATTGATTTGATTACAATTTATAAGTTGTTCAATGGGACGTTGAGCTTTCATCTCCGTAATATCTATTCTGTACCTCTTTATAGCACAAGAGGTGGTCAAGTAAGATGCAAATACTAACTACTAGCTGGAACTGATGTGAGATCGGCACAGCAAGCTGGCCTTGAGTTCATAAAGTTTTCAAAGAAAGTCGTTATGCTAAATTCTATGAGGCAATACAAAAGGGTTATTGACCGGTATCTCCAGGAAGCATCTTAATAGCTTACTAAATCACTCATGTTTGGACATGCATGCATATTTGTGTTCTCTTCTTCATTAATCTGTTCTCTTTATTTGTTTTTTGTTTCAGCGATGCATGCTTGTTCACGTACAAAAAATAAATAAATAAATGTATATATCAACATTGCCTCCGGCTTCTCTCGTCATAAAACCTCGGCATAGTAGAGAATTGTGGCTAGTTTTTTTGCTTCAGGTCGTTTGAGGTTTTTATGGTGGACATTTATTGCCAGGCCTAACGCTTCGACGCCTCCGTCTTGCTCAGAGGCCTGAACGTGGTGCAGGTATTAGATACCCGTTTTACCCTATCAAGCGCTGTCCTTCCCCCTAGCGGTTCCGCTTCCTTAGAGAAACCATCCATGAAAACCCACTCAAAGGGGGATAAACTCACGTGTGATCCACCTAAGCAGCTTCAGCTCTCTTATTCGTTAATATGTTCTCTTCATAATCTCTGTTAATACGACCGGGCCAATGTGACCTACTGTGCAGCGACGGGTAGAACAAGCGAATGGATATCGATAACGACCAAAAACATGTAGGAAAAAGTATTAATATCAATATAGTTTTCATTATCACCAAGAAAGGGCTTTAGTTCACCAATACCCATGTAAATGAGGACCAACTAGCGACTTTGCAAACATAATTTGAAATCTAGGAAGCTCAAGAAACTCTGACGTGAACGACGCTCCCACGCGGAGAAGTTGCAGCGTCCTTCACCGATTAGCTGAAGCCGGCTTTTTCAAAATTCCGACTTGACAAAGAACTGAAGTATCCCTGATAAACAAAGGAGCGATGGTCAGTCGGCGACAATTGGATTTGCTCGACTTTCCTTGAGCTGGTTTTGAGCCACTAATGGAGACCAACGCGGAGCGAGGAAAGCAACATGCTTAGCGGATGACCACGCTATTTTGCCTAGCGTGAGGGGACAGAAGGCAAAATCCCACATAGCTCCTGCAATCTGCATTGCCTCTCGTTGAGGGGCGTAACCTACGAGGCCGCGAAAAAACGGTTTTTGCAGAATAAATCTGCGAGTCACATTCAGTTTTTAGGAAAATGAAAAAAATCGGTTTTCTACCTCAATAATATTATTGGACTGAATATAATTTGTTTTGTCGACGAAATGGGAAGGAGGTTCCGTTGCAATGTCTCCTGTCATCTTAAGATATCCCAGTAGCCCGCTTTCTAATCCCCTCACATTTTGTTGCTTTATCTACAGTCTTAACGCTTCCGTCATAGCCAGAAGAAATCGTGGCATTTCACACTCTCTCAAGCAAATGCCATATTATTTACTGTAGAAAGTATTTCGCTGAAAATGAAAACACACGTGCACATACATTTAACATGCAGCACATGGCTTTTGCTTCTTCTCGATAGACTTCACAATGCAGCTAGCTTTTATTCGATCTAACCTAAGACAGTGTTGCACGTGCGCATGCCCTATACTCACAACACTTTCCAACAGGAAACGAGAGAGTAAGTAAACCGAAAATGTACCCTGCTATGAAAAACAAAAAGTCACCACCCTTCCGAGCGGCTACACCAAACAACACGTCGTTAAATTCAGCCGCATGAAAGCTTTCTGATTTGGAGTTGCAAGCTGTTGTCGATTTTGTGTGATTTCCATAGGTATCTTCCACAGGAGGTACACCCGACCCTGCTGAGGGGCGTGGCGTCAGGAGGTACACCGCTGTTGTGCGGACCGGAAACTTTTGTTTTGCGTGACAAAGGTTTCGTAAGGCAATCGTTAGCCTCTTGGTGAAGCCTCGGGGGTTGGGGTGAGTTAGCAAGGGGGATGAGAGCAACGTCGCACGCCCCCAGCAGGGGCGGGTGGACCTCCTGACCGTCCCTCGGACGTCGAGTATGGTGCGCGGCGAAATTGGAGGAGCTGCCGCGGTCCGACTGTTGCCGACAGGGACGGTTGACGGGCAACTCGGCCCCACTCGTCCCCGCTACTGCTGAGTCACGTCGATTTGCAGCGCGTCTGGCACCTCTCGCTGTCACCGCTATTTCGCGCGCATCTACCGTCTCGCGTGGGAGCATGCTGTTTCTTGGGCGACTTGCACGACCGGCGTCTCATCAAAGCGTGATATATTCCCACACCAATCGCACTGTTGGTGATATCACTGAGGAAATACACTGATCCAGCCACAACGGTCACCGAGTTTCTGCAGGTTGTGAACATGTCTGATGGTGAGACTTGTCTTTTGTTAGAGACAAATATTTCAGAACACTCTTTGCCAAAGCGTTTAAAGTACTAATGACAACACAAACAAAAAAAACAACTGCATCGTGTGAAGCATGAGATTTCATTTGCGAGCAAGCATATACCTGAATGCAAAGGCAAGTGTGCTAACAGTTTCCTCAGGGAATGGGCAGGATAACATGAGTAGGGTTCTTCAGAGGAGTACGAGGGGACGGGGCACATTGAGAGCTAACTAGTGGGCAAGGTTGCTGGCTAAGGTATCAAGGTGGTCCTTACACTCTCTGGTAGGTGGACGACCAGCCGCCTGGAGGAACTGTCTGAAGCGTCTCATTTCATCGTGTATTTCATTTTGCCTGCAGGCTTCGCGACTTCGGATATATCTGGTCGCCATTTCCCCATTTGCTATAGGCAGGATCTGAGATTTGGCCATAGTTAACTGTGAGGCCAAAAACTGTAATAGAGCTGCCATAGCGGGGGTGCCAGTAGGAACGCCCTTCGAAGTTTACTGTGAAACACTTCAACGAAGGTCGTTGTCCGCGTTCCGAAGTTATTAGAATGGTCGCATACGAAGCGACCACCAGCACCCCACGTGTCATGCCAGTAGCGCATAAACTGGCGCAGCGGAAGGTCTTCTTCTGGGGTTACGACGGGCACTGTCGGTGGGACAAGTGCCTCGGATATTCCATAATATTGCTGATCGAGCAGCGGAAGTACTTGCAGCCGTCTGAAGAATACGCCGATCGCCCGATTCTTCAGTGCGCACTGGGGCTGTGAAAGTATCGCCTGAAACCATAAATATCGTTCTTTAAACAATATTTGCTCTCATGTGTCACCTTACCGAAGCGCGGCTGTACCAAATCAGCTACTAAGCCTTGGATAACGCTGGTTGGAGTTCCCGTATAGGGTTGTGCCCTCAATTCGTTGCACCTCTCGATCACCCTAATAGAACGAGGTCTTGGCTCACAGAAGTGGGGGCGGACCGGATTTTCAGGATCCGTTATGAAGTGTCCACTTCTGACTTTGCATAAAGGCCGAGGCTGATGGTAAACCTCGCGTTCTCGATCCTTAAGCGATCGGCATCCACAGCACACAAAGATGCTGGTCTCTCCGTCTGATAGTGTCTTCCTATACGCCCACTCATAGCACAGCTGATGATCTCGAGGTAGGATATATATCGCTATATCTCTACCCCTTTGCTGTGAGGGAGCAAACATCGCTTGAACCGGTTCGAACGACGCCACTTCGCAACAACGGTACTTCCAAATCCCGTCACATCTTCTTTCTTTTGGATCTCATGTGAAGTCTCTCCATCGTGGGAAAGCAGTCGCATGAATTGCACGTGCGGCTAGAGAGGGTCGGCGCAGCCGGCACTCTTCCGCCTGGAATCTGCCCCGCCGCGATGACTCATCAGGCTCGGGGCTGAGCTGCCCCGTAATCGACAGGGACAGCTAGTGACGTCATACGCGCGCGGTAGCTGCATCTTTCTGCTGGGCGCGCTAGAGCGCGAAAGTGTGTGCCAGCGCCTGTCGACCGCGTTTCTCGGCTCGTGTGGAAGAGGGGAAAGCAATTGAATGAGACACGTATGACGCCTCCTGGTAGGGAAGTGAGAGCGTTTGTTAACAAAGTGTGAGTGGAATGAGACTCGATCGTTTCAAGTGAATGAAGGGAAACGGCGGAGGACCTGGTGAGGAAAATTCGAAGCAAGATTTGCGGTGGTTACTAACTAGAAGTCCCTGGAGGAAGTGCTTGTAAGCTTCTATTGAGGGGGGGAGGGGGATAGAGCAAAGACTTGAATACTCCACTTCACATTCATTGAATTGATAACCATTTACCTCTACAAGCAAATACGCTAGGAGCATATGTTAACCGTGGGTTTGGAAGTTATACAAAATTCGAATACAACATGAAAAGTCGGAAGACATCGAGGAGAAAATGCAATCGAGATAAGATTTTGACTCAGCAGGTCAAGAATAATCCTATAAATGAGGCAACAGGTTGAAATAGCGACTCGAGAGAGAGTCTAAAAGATGTCTATGGCGTCTTTTCCATGGGTTCTCCATCGTATCTGATCCCTTCGGCGTTTTGCTTCTAGGGGAAAAGCTTGTCCACTGGCCAAATTTCATGCTCCGAGGGGAACCCTACGTTACCGAGCGCACTTCCGCGTTTGGCATCTGGCATACCTCCGAGTCGCTCCAGCGATTGTCGCGGGAGCGATCTGAGCGGAGCGGGAATCGCGCCTGGATCCCTCACCCAGCCTGCTCGGAGGTATGCCAGATGCCTTTCAGCGCCGCGACGTCGCGTTGGAGCACTGTCCTGGAGCCGTGCCGAAGCTGGAGATAGGGAGGTAGATTTACTACTGCAGGAATCAGTCGAATGGCATCAAAGGGAACGGTAATATGTATTATATTAGGTCGTTGCATATGAAGTGGCCGATTTCGACCAAAAGTTTTGACAGGTCATGTCTTCGCTTGGAAGCAATGTTATTAATCGGAATAAGCACCATTACAATTAATACACTTTTTCAAACGAGATAAAAACTTAGATTTCTTTGTAAAAATCAGAACTACGAGAATTATTAACCACAATATACCATTTTCGACATCCGAATTTTTCGCCCTTCGCATGGCGATCTAAATCCTTGAAAGAGGTTACTTTCGGTAGGGGAAAGACCCTTTGAATACGCTCGGTGTAGCAGATCCGGAATCCCAATTCATCCGGTTTCTGGACAACAGTTTTTACGTTTAAACGCGCGCACACGCGTTCTCGTGGATCGGGGGCCCCTTCGATTGACCAAAGCCGGCCGTTTCTCAATCATCTTCTGGTAAGTCATTTCAATTTCGGCGTGTTATTTCTCCGCTGTGATAGTCTCTCCAGTCTTTAAGAACTCGTAATGGACTACAGCAGCCATTGTGCACCATACGTCACCATGGTCTTCCTGGATGGAGATTTGATTGAGGCATCTCCTTGACACTCTCATTCTTGTCCAGCCATTGTGCATAGCGACGACGACTGTCATGAACGATCCTTTTCCGTCGCATGCCGCGATCCTGTCCAAATAAGGCTCCCTTAGATTGCGCAGCCTTAACAAAACACAGGTGTCGTGGCGCTTCAGCAACTGTCCGGCGGTCAGTTCATGCGGAATCCTTTCATCCAGTTTCTTTACTTTTCCGATCGCATTTAAGTGGCGACTGATAGTGCTGCCGTCAACGCCGAAATGCTGTGCCAGCTCTCCCACAGCTTGACGCGGATGCGCTTCTACCATAGCTTTGTGTTGGTCGTCTTTAAGGAGTGATGGCGGCCAACCTCGGTCTTCACCTTCGAGTCCTTCATCGATCGAAACCTTTCGAACCATTGGCGAATTGTGCGTTCCTTAGCGAAATCCTCCCAAACGCAACGTTGATGTTACGAGCTTCGATCGCGGCGTTGTGTCCACATTTCCGTTCACACAAGTAGAGCACCCGAATATCACGATGATTCACATTGTAAAAACGACGTCAAAAACTCGGCAAGAGGCAATCGTGTCACAAATGCTAAAGAAGAGGACCCGCGCTTTCAGGAACTATATACAGGCCCTGAACGGAACAGTATCGAACAGTCAACCAATATCGATCGATTTTATCTATTTTCCTGCACACTACATTACTCCGGGGTACAAGTCGCACAACCTTATATCATAATTCCTGTTCCCATAATGGAGGATATGGTGCAGTGCCCCGTTCTGTCCATAAAGTGCCTCATCACCCCACCAAATGAACTTTCGCGTTGTGCAGGAGTTCGACACGTTTTAGTTGTCTTTCTCGCTCCACATCGTCCTGTTCACAACATTCACCTTGAACATTGTTACGTTGTTGTTTGTTAGAAGCGCTCATAACCATTCTACGATTCCAAAGAACAACACTCTAGGTCGAGCTTTAGTTGGGGGTCAAAAAGATCCCGACCACATCGGCTATGGTGCTGTATTGGTAATGTTGCTCAAGTCGTCATCAAATAATTCTCATTTAGGAAATGATGGTCTGAGCTTGCTTGTAACCCAACATGATGGGAAACCTTTCTGCTATACTCACGAGAGAGAGGTTCGGAACGATCTACGCTATTCTTGAACTCACAAAGCAACTCGAAAACTTGTAAAGCGGGACATGAATACACATGGGATACCAGAGATGGAAAAGCTGTTTCATACAGCACAATGGAACGCTAACTAGAGCACAAATGGTCAATTTTTTAGCAGTGAAGATTATTTCAATTAAGTCCAGTAGAGTGGAATAATCTATTTACACAGTGCTAAACGTGAGCTGGAAACAGAAGCAATTTTATACGACATATAAAACTCTTAAAGAGTTGCCATACATAGTTTGCTTGTAGGCAAATCATACACGCTCCTTTGCTCAGCAAGTGAAATATTTTTTAGCATATCAATTTTTCTGGTTTTTGACAACCTCATCAAATTGATTGAATGAAAAAAACGCTTGTTGCATACACGTTGAATAAGGGTACTGCGAGAATTGGTGTGAAGAGGCACCCAGGACTTCTATCGCTGAGTAGTGAATCCCATCGGTCGTCTCCGCCCATTGGATAAGGCAGACGGATAGGGGCAGAGCGAAACTGAAGTAACCTAATGGATTTTATTCCATAGGGGCAGAGCGAAACTGAAGTAACCTAATGGATTTTATTCCAAATTCCCCGTTCCTTTGAGCCACAATTTGGCGACAAGGGCATAAATCTACATATGTGTTACCTATGCACACTGCATCGCAAGCATTTTCTTATAGGATAAGGAAAAGGTATGCCTCTCAAATTTGCCGACAGAGGTAAGAAAATTCACTTTTTAATTTGATTTGCCAAAAAACCCTTGCATCAGCCCTATATATTATTGCTCGTTTTGACTAAGCGATTCAAAGGCTGCTTAAACTACCTAAGCTACAGCCTTTGGGCGACCTACTGCTCATCCATTTCACAAGATTCGTAGCGAGTTTTCTGTTTTCTGATTTCTTTATTATTTTCTTTATTCTCGTAAAAAAAGAAACTAAAGAAACTGACCAGAAAACAAAAATTGCACAGCATCAAGTAGCTGCTCTATGTTGCATCTTCATCGTTACAAGTGTAAATCGCATTTTGTTCCAGTTCTTTGTATGGGCTAGAGTGCCTGTTGCATATATCTCAAGGTCCTTGGTTTGGTTCCTACCCAGTTCCAACCAGCTCTTCCACCCTTTCGAAGTTGTTAACTCGTTAACAGAGAACTATCTGATTAGGATAAACACAGGCTTATCCATTGTATGACCATCGAAGAACAGCTGAATTGTGTATTCGAGTTGTCTCTATTATATCCTGTAAAGTATTGGGTTAACCGAAAAGTATTGCAACACTGACACAACAATATTACAATACAATACAATATAATACAAAATATAAAAACTCAGTCCACGATATATTCCCCAACCAAGTCCAAGATCCTGCACCATCCTTCAGGCATCCTTTCAATTTCTTTCCGCCAGAATTCCGAGGGCTGTGAGGAATAGAATTCAGAAACCTTCATTTCCAGTTGACGTGGATCATCGCACTCTCTACCTCGAAGATGCTACTTCAGAGCTCTGATCAGGTGGTAGTCAGAAGGAGTGAGGATTGGAGAGTGAGGTGGAAGAACTTCCCAGACTAACTCCTGTATATTCTCGCGACTCACTTTTGCGACATGAGGACTGGCGTTGTCGTGCAGCAGGCAGACATTTTCCGTTCTGGACGTTTTTGGCGCATGACGTCGGCCAAGCTCTGAAGCCGGGTAGCGTAGACAGATACTATGGCTGTGGTCTCACTATGCAGCAACTCCTAGTAGAGCATGCCTTCTGAGTCCCTCCAGCAACACGGAAGAACCTTCTTTTCGTGGTGCCCACGTTTCGGTTGTCTTAGATCCTGTTCTCCGCCTGGAAGCCATTGGCTCCTGCGGGTGTGGCTAACATAAGGAGCCCAGCCTTCACCACCGGTAACAATGTCCTTCAGAAAATCCTTTCTGTGCGGGCGAAGAACCAGCGACTCAACAACACTGATTCGGCATGCCTTGTCAGAGTTCCGCAGCTCATGTGGTACCCAAGGATTCCAGCTGCCTCACGACGGTGCTTTGCGTACATCCAAGTGTCGACGTAGATACGCCAGTGGTTGAATTTGAATTCACCTTGAAGGCTTCGCGCAAGTTGTCTTCTTCCACAACAGAGGGGCGTCCGGAACAAGGCCGACCTTCGAGAGAGATATCTCGAGCCTTGAAGCGCTGATACCAACAGGCCACCATGGAAAAGTGAATGACTTCCTCCTTGAATGCAGTGCAGATGTTGGAGGCTGCAGTCCTTGCGGAATGGCCTTGCAGAAGTTCGTAGTAGACGATAGGTAGTAAGATGCTGCTGCTTATCGTTAACATTGTTGCTGTATTCCTACTCGACGAGGCCTTATATATGGATGGTATGCTTGAGGAAGCTTCGAGAATGTACTATGACGTCACCATACAAGATCACTGGTGTATGAGCTGTAGCAAATTTGACAGGCAGTAGCGTAAAGTGTTGCAAGACTTTTCGATTAACCCAATAGAATGAAAAGCATCGCACAAAGGGATCGACTAATGTCGAACTTTATTCTTTTATCATGGCACAAGGTAGAAATTGTAGCGTTTGACTAGTAGTGGCTTTCACAGTCGCTAAAAGCAGTTAACTTAAGGCAGAAGTTTATTTTTTTCCTTGACATGACATTCTGATTTTTGTTTCCTAACATAATTTGAAATTTTAAGCTCATCGTTCATTTAGAAGTCAAAAAGTTTTTCGTTTGCCTTACACACCTATACAAGAGCAAATCGTGGCTCACATCACACTATATGAAGGACATCAACTTTTACTGTATGTCAAATTTGGCTACTTCATGTCAGTACTAAAATTCAAGCAAAATTAGCTAGATATAGGCTTATGAAAACTTCTGATCAACTTTTCGCGAGCAAGAAAACGTCCGGCTGTTTACGATCAAGAACCTTCCATGAGTCAAGTTTGCTTTGAAGGTTCCAGTGCTCCAGTTTCAGCACAGATTTCAAACATTCAATAAAGCAACTCAGAACACGATTTCTACGTAGTTGTTACCTCAGTGCTATTGTAAAAGGCGAAGTCTGCTTCGTGTTTTGTTGCGCTTGTTTTACACTTCACTTAGCCAAAGCCTTGCTAGACACTTCGTCTTTCGTTCTCCCTAGAATAGGGGACCAGTAGGAAGAGGAACTGACTGCATCACAGTGATCAGGCAAAGCTGCGACTGCCCAAGCCGTTACCAAGCCCGCAGGTTTCGCTTCCTTGTCGCTGCAGGAGATAATTAAATGATCTGTGAGACCCGGAGTAGCGTCTCTTTCTAACTCACTTAAGATCCTCCGAAGTTCCAAGAGATGTTAAATTGCTGCGTGTGGTACATCGAGTGTGCCCGATGAGGGTGGTCTACATACAATACCGCTCCTGTCTTTTGGTTTTTGGGCGGAATAGACGGAAAAAACCGCCGTTTCCGCCGCTTTTCCATAACTCCCTTCAAATTACTTGAATCAGAAAATAAATGCGACCATTCGAGACTACTCTGGATGGTCTATCCAATGATATAGGTTGCACCCAGTATTTCTGAAAAAAGTTGATTCGGTGACCTATATAGTCTCGACGGCGGCGGCCTCCCTTCGTCGCTCGAGATAATTGCTCCCACAGGGAATATCTCCCGAGCTGGTCAGAATAAACAACCTTTAAGCAATTTCATTGTCTTCTGCCTGTGGTACGCTCTGCATGGTTCACTTTTTAATAGATGGTAAAAAATTGTGATCATTTTGATATACTTTCTGGTAGCATTTTCCTCATCTAGGCTGTCAGTTTTTTGGAAATCGCCCGATTTCACGGACTCCCACTTGGTCTCAGCTTCGTCCATGAAAACCCAAAGTTCAGTGATCAATTGAGCTGAAGGCAGTTTGAAGGATAGCTTAGGGAGAACAACTATAGTAAAGCTGTTCGTAAACTATGAGCTGCCAAAACCACCCACAGGGTCGATTTTTTGTGAGGAAAATGATTTTTGCCAAATTAACTTGATGTTAGAAACCTCGCCCTCAGAAGTGCGGGTCGCAGAATGAGAGGTCCACGAGAGTGCTCTGTCACCATCCACCTGTGCTCTCCTTGGCTTGATGATGGGACGCCAACATAAGTAAACAAGCGACTGAACTCTGTAGGAAGCGTCAAATGGCTCAAGCATAATATCGGCCAAAAAAAATTGCTCTAGAATGGAAAACAATCAGGACCAGTGGTTTTCCCAGTGAATTCTGAGTTGAAGAGTGTTATTTTCCGTAATTTTCCACTACTTTAACGATTTCCTGTAATTTTCTGGTTGCTGCCTGACCGTGGAGTGTGGTCTGAGCCATGATTAGGGCGCCGCCGCTCTACCAGTATGGCGACCTCACGTGACCCCCTTGATGTCTAACAGCGCCCTATAGACATCGGTTACTGTGTCGTCCGGCCTTCCCCTAGCACTCTCGCACAGCCATGAGGCGAACTGGCGGTCACAACCATCGGAATACTTGAAGTTTTCCCTCAAATCCAGATTTTCGTAAAGTAAAGTTCTGCTACTGCTATTTCCTATCCATCTGGCTGAATCGGCACGTGTGATTGTTGAAATGAAGACAAGGCGTTTGAACTCGTCATTTGAAGCCCACTTCATTTCAACCAATCATTGTGCGCGCTCACCTGCGGATGAATTCGCATCCAGCTCGTCCCTGACAAATTCTATCGCCAGAGCGGGCGCGCACATCGCTAGAGATTGGCGTACTCGGCCAACATAGGAATTCGGGAACTTTGATTTAAATCCAGATACTTGTTAAGTAGTAGTTCTGCCGCTGATATTTTCTACCCATCTGACACAACCAGCTCGCGTGATTGCAGAAATGGAGACAAGATGTTTGAACTCGTCAATCGAAGCCCAGTTTAATCACCCAATCACTGTGTGCGCTCATTCT
>OX375865.1:36055791-36208625 GCA_947359475.1 Heligmosomoides polygyrus bakeri | reverse complement strand
GACCTACAATACAGTTGAGGAACCACGAGATTCGATCAGTTGGCCCACCTACACAGCTAATAATTGGTCTTATCTTGTAAGTATCCGCCGACATAGATTGCAATTCGTCAGAGGTCAATTTGTGGGTTTTGATTAGACTGTAGAAAACCGGACAACTAGGGTTGTCGAGTCTTAATCTATTTAGGAACTTCTCGTCAATTCCGGCAGACCTTCCAACGCTCATCCAAGTGCGGTTGAGCCGTTTGCACTGTGACGAGAAATCCTTCGCAGTCGATCGTTGATAAATAGAACTGTCGCGCAGGTGAAGTGTTGTTATTTCCCTATCTAACGATTGCGGAATAACAACAAATTCACCGCCCTTATCGCTAACGGAAATACGAACGGTACCATTTGACCTTAATTGGCGCAATTCTTTAAATCCTTGCCATTGCTCCGGCGTCATGTTGTTGTGGCGAAATCGACGGTGATGCTCAAGTACAGCTAATACACCAGATGTCAATGCCCGCATTTTGAGATCAACTTCGGCCGGAGCAGTGGGTTGCTTATAGTGAGTGCGCGGAAACGGTACAGTCAGCATAGATGTCTGATTTACGACATTGGGCAGTGGACTGTTTTCACGACTATGCTTATAACAAAGTAGATCTTTCAGTCTATGCAGGTTTCCCACAATTTTGCGGTAGGTTAAGCAATTGATATTCTGAGTGGGAGAGAAAGACGGTCCGAGACAGAGAAGTTCAAGCGCGTTTGTTGAAAGCTGAGTGTTGCCAACAACAGTGACCCTCGTCTCCGTTTGACGACCATCCCTTTGAGCTTTTCGGATAGCGCTCTTCAAGCGCTATCCGAAATGCTTGATAGGCATGGCAATAACATAGAAACCTTTGGACTTAATAAAGTGCAAATCTTGACTCTAATCAAGGAATGCTTGTGCTGCAACATTTTCAAATGGTCAGGGTTATACTTTTCACAAATCAGAGGGTTAGCCATGGGTCAACGCTTAGCTCCAGTGCTTGCTGTCTGCTTCATGAGCATGATTGAACAACCAGTGCTGGAACGCTTACCTTTAATGTACTGTAGATATATTGACGACTGCTTCATCATAACGTCAACACAGTCCGAAATGAACGAGTGTTTCCGAATAATGAACGAACAGTCGCAGTACATTAAAGTTACACGAGAGATACCACGAAGCGGTTGGCTCCCTTATCTCAACACTCAAGTCAAAGTATCCAGTGGCATGGTGAGCGTAAAGTGGTACCGTAAGGGAAGCTCCAAGAACATCCTCCTCCACGCTACGTCTGCACATCCTTCTGCTGTGAAACGTGCCGTGGTTGGAAACATGTTCAGAACAGCAGCTAGCATGTGCAACGAGGAACGTGAGAGGCGCGAATCATTGCGATTGGCTTCCAAAATAGCCGCAGAAAATGGATACACAATACCACTTCAACGCCAACGAAGACATCCGAGGGACCGGAATGTTACGCGCTCCAATAAGATTCCCTTTGCCTTCCTTTCATCTCTGATGACTTTAGTGCTGCCATACGAAGGTGTATTCACCGAGCACAGCTGCAGGAGGATGTCGTTCTAGTCGACATACCTAGCGACAGCTCAGGAAGCAGCTTGTGAGGAATAGGCTTTATGACAGGCAGTGTTTATCAGAGAACTGCGTAGTTTGCCCCAACACTAGAGCTGGTGATTGTATAAAAAGTGGGACAATTTACGAGATTAAGTGCAAGGAATGTAGCAGTGTTTATATTGGGGAAACTGGGAGACCACTAGGAGTTCGCATCAACGAACACCTAGCTGGTAAGCGACGCTGTAACATTCTTACACCACTTGGTAAGCATAGAGTCGAGGTTCATGACGGTAACGATTATGATATCGAGTGCAAGATTTTGGCGTACGAGACAGAAATTTCATCAAGAAAAGCGCTCGAAGCGTTCTGGATTTCTAGCAGGAGTCCAGAAATGAACAACCGGAACGAGTGTTTATCTATCACGAATGATCTTCTGCCGTTTGCACCGCTCTGCGAGCTATGAAATGACCAGGGGGGACCGCTGTCCTCACCATTATGACAATGGAATGACGGCATAGTGAGTCCCAGTCGCTACTGGTCATCGACTAACTTTGGGTGGTAGCGCAATCGCTACTCGCCAGCGGTGGAATTCTGGGTGAGTTTGCTCGACATCTCAGGGTTTCGTTTTGTGCTCTTGACTTTAGGTCAAAAATGCTAGCGCGGATGGAGCGCTTGGTCGGGTAGAGTATAAGTCTAATGCCTCGAGCCATGTTTAGGCCTCCGAAGACGACGACAGGGTCGAAACGTCAGGCCAAAATAAATATTCCACCTAACAACCTCTTTGGCAAAGAAGACACAATACGTATTAAACGACAATGCCGAGGTTTCAAGATGAGAGAACTTGGAGTTTGCTGGTTCAATCGTTTCGAGAGCGGCGACACGAGCCTCGAGGACAGGGAACACCCGCTGAAGATCATGCTCTGCTGCTGGTGGGACGCCAAGGGCATGCTGTACTTCGAGCTGCTCCCGCAAGGCAGGACGGTCACCGCCTCCATCCACACCGATCAGCTCGAGAAACTAGCCGCCGCCATCCGAGAAAAGTGTCCCCGACGGGCCTCGGTCCACCTGCTGCAGGACAACGCGTGCTACCACGTGGCGAAGGAGACCCAGCAGAAGTTGGCGACGATCGGCTGGGAGACGGTTGCCCATCCGCCGTATTTCCCGGACCTCGCCCCCTCCGACTACCACTTGTTCCGCCCGCTGAAGCACCATTTGGCCGGAAGAAAATTCACGCACTACGACAACCTCAAATCCGACATCGCAGACTTCTTCGAGTCGCAGCCCCCGGAGTTCCGGGCGAAGGGCATCGGCGACCTGCCCAATCGATGGGCCACTGTTGTGTACAACTGTGGTGGTTATATTGTTGATTAGACTTGTTTTTCAATAAAGTTGAAAAATTAAAATGGTGAAATTTTCGGACAAGAATTATTGCACAGCCTGGTAATACGACATGCATATTTCCAGCTCCAGGTGTTATGGTAATTTTACAAAGGCTCCCCGAAGCACTGATGAATGAGTAGTAAATCTTCGATAGCGAGATTATCTAACGAAGCAGTCCACTTCTCCTTCAGATAATAATGTAGCCGTTGCGCTTCACCTCTTAATAGACAGTTCGCAAACCTGGACTGATACCAATCCGTCCTCGAGTTGCTGCCTATCTGAATGAACGTATGTAGCACTCTGTTTTCTATGCTCCAAGACACCTTTGCATTGGAGTACTATTAGTGGTACATTTTCTCCGGGACTCTTCAACATCTACATCTATGAACCTTCCACAATCGTTTCTTCGAACAAGGTACATAGTGTGCTCAGACAGTTTCGAACTGTATTGCTCCACTGCCCCTGCACATGACTGGTAGTTCTTCAAAATTCTCCAAATAGTTTCATGAGCGGGCCAATATGTGGAAACTACCTCATTCTAAAGAAAAACTTAAGACCTTAGACTAGATAATAAGGGGTATAAAGAGTATAAGTGTTTTATAGGAGGGGTAGCATAAGAGGTGGAGGAATTAATAGTCCCGAGGTTCATGATAAAACGTGGTCTCAACTCCGACGACCACTGCAGGCTTATAGCAGCTACAGCGACAACGAGCTGCACAGTCTATTTCGAACCCTGTGAACAAAGAATCGCTCTGTTCTTACTGAAGCGTGCAAAACACTCATCAGACTTTATTGGAACATGGCACAGTAATTTTTACTTCCACGAGTGAGAAACAATAAATGAGAAGGAGAAAGTATGTGCAGAAAGGTTCTACTCGTTAGGTGCTAAAGGGTTTACCTAACACAGTACTCTTTGCATCACATGTAGGCTTGCATTCCCTAGCAAGAAAAGAATTACCCCAAAAGGAGTGTGAGGTTCCACTTCTTCGTTAATGGAGCTGGCACCGAGTTCGACAAACCGTTACGGATACTTTGCATTGCAACAAGTATACGCAGGCTTTGATACTCCTGTAATCATTCTTCTCCGTTTCTCTCCTCTTATTCTTAAGCGTAAATTACTGAGTAGTTGTGTTGTGTTGATTCACAGGATTATGAATAATAATAATCCGTGCAGTTTGATTGCATGATTGCTGAGCAGCAATTTTCATCTCGAATGAACGGGAGATCTCGCCTTACCTGGTGTCTGAAAGGTCAATTCAATGAGAGAATATCACACCAAACATCGTCTCCAACCTGGAATATTCGCTGTCAATATTTTGAGAGCGTGGAGCCAATGAAGGAAGTCGAGATGGCATATGTACTTCACCATTTTCTACTGAAGGAGCAGTGGAAACCAGGCGAGGTAGAAAAGGGGTTCGAGACAGTACCTAGCGTATGTTAGAATGCGAACTTCTGAGGAGGTTAGCAGCAAAACAAAGTGTAAACCACGAAGAGGTCAACAGAGAGCCAAACTCGGCTAGATTACAAATCTCCCCTAATTTCACTTTCTTTTCCTTTGATGCTTGACTTATGTGCACCCTGTAAGAGTTCATCTTTAGCTATTTAACGAAAATTTTCCGCGTCGTTCTTCGAGGAACTTGCATGTCAGAATCCCTTTTTCATAAGTTTGTTAGACCCTGCGCGACAATAAGGCTTTTCACGAGTTCGTCTAATTGAAAGATCTTTGGGTCCAAATTCGCTTTGATCAACATCGCAGTTCTTCAGGCTAGGATGCGACATAACCGACTAGACACTCATGCTTGATACTTGCTCGCTCGACTTCACATTTGCTCGACATTGTCCGACCATCCATCAAATGCACACCGTGACAGCATGATCGGGCAGGGGTGTGCGTAAATGAAATTTGAAATTTCGTAAATCGTAAAACGTAAACCCCAAATCGTAAGAGACCCCTGAAATGCGCACCCCTGCCTGAAATGTATTGCGAAACAGCTAAATTTCTAGAGGCTTTTTCTGTTAATGTTAATCAGATGTGATTCAATATTTATTCATTTATCTTGTTATTTTCAGCTCAATTCGCCTTTTTTCGCACACCATGAAAATCTTTGAGCGAATTTTCGATGGACGTATCCGGGACGTCGTCCAGCTTTCCACGAATCAGTGTGGTTTCATCTCTGGCTGTGGCACTGTTGATGCCATTCACGCTGTTCGTCTTTTGCTAGAGAAGCACCGCGAGAAACAGAAGCCGGTGCATTTTGCCTTCCTGGACTTGGAGAAGGCCTTCGACCGCGTTCCGCGAGATGTTATCTGATACGCGTTGCGAGAACATGGTGTTCCTGAAGACCTTACTGAGTGGGTGCGCATTCTGTACTCTTGCCCAAGGAGTCGAGTGCGAGCGTCAGCGGGCACCTCGACGGAATTTCACATCTCTGTAGGGGTGCATCAGGGATCTGCGCTATCCCCACTGCTCTTCGTCGTCGTGATGGATGCAATATCACGAGGTCTCCAAATGGCGGCACCTTGGACGCTGCTGTATGCTGACGGCGTCATGCTTGCATGTGAAGACAAAGCCGAACTCGAGCGACAGGCACAGGCGTGTTGCGATCTCTTGGCATTGTTCGGACTCAAGCTAAACGTCAAAAAGACGGAATACTTGACGACGGATGTGAATGAGCACGGATCTATTAAGATCAATGGTACTGAGCTCTCACGAGTTACATCTTTCAAGTATCTCGTACCAACAGTCACGTCCGATGGCAGCCTAAAGTTGGAGGTGAACGCGCGCGTGAGTGCAGCCTGGTCCAAATGGCGCTCGCTGACTGGGGTGCTTTGCGACAGGACAATACCTGAGCACCTCAAATCGAAGATTTATAGAACAGTCGTCCGCCCAGTAGCGACGTACGCTGCTGAGTGCTGGCCCGTGACGAAGGAAATTGAAAGCCGCCTCAGTGTAACGGTGGACGGTTGGAGTTACGCGTTTGGACCGCATTTGCAACGACTCCATGCGACAGAGGTTCGGTGTCGCCCCGGTAGCCGAGAAGCTGCGCGAAGCTCGTCTTCGATGGTGCGGCCATGTACTTTGCGCTAACGACGACACCATCCGTAAGATTGGCCTGAACCTTGAGGTCCTTAGAAAGCGGCCCAGGGGACGTTCGAAGCAACGTTGGGTAGGTACGTTTCACTTGGACTTAAAGTTGGCTGGTGTGCACCCTGATCAAGCATTTGATCGGGAGAACTGCGTCATCACACCAGAAGAGTCCCAAGCGGGACAGACGCTAATGAAAATGATGATGATGATTTTCAGCTTAATCTGAACAGCTTTCCCACCAAACTATTTTTCCTTTTCACGTCATCCTGCTAGTGAAATACCTTTCAAATCAAATTTTACACATTTCAAAAAAGTGAGAAAACTGTAGATTCAAAACTGTGGCCAAGCATATAAAGTATAGACGAGTTTTCGAATCACTTGTAAACGTGTTTACAATAACCTGAAAATAAATATAATATTTTCTATGAGGACAACGTTTGTATTTAGTTAGCAACCGTGTAGGTTAAGAATGTTGTTTGCTAGTCTGGACCCATAACCAATGTTCTAGTCGAGAACACGTAGTTTATATTACAAATTGCCCCATATTCTTTTATCTGGTACGCACTTCGACAATAACCACATCGATGGGCAAAATATTTACTGTAACACAGAAAGGACGAGTAGTGAAAAACAGTACAAGAAAGAGAACGCATTGGAAGACCAAGTTTGCGAAGACCGTAACGTATTATTTCGTAAATCACCGACAATCGACATGTTTCCGAAAGTACTCATATCAGACTCCTCTTCTGAATTGATTGTCGTCATCAGGCCGATACCGTCGTTGTCACGCTCCAGAATTTTTGCCTTCTCCTCGAGATTCCCGATAGACGTAAGTATATCGATAATCTCGGTTGACGTTTCGACAGCATTATCGCTGAGTCGGAACTCTGTCGAGGTGACGATCCTTTCCGTCGAGGTCACGTAAATTGTGGAGAGCTTCGGAAGTGGACGTCGCGTGGACGGTCGCAGTACTCTAGTCATCGTCCACCGGCCTTTCGTCGACGACGCAGTTGTGGTTTGCGACGAGTTGCTTGTGCGCCTTGAGTGCTCTGAAGAGAAACAATGAATGCGTTGCAACTCGATGACGGTCAGGTCTCATGAAGAAGTAAATTCACATCCCCATAAATGTTCAGCAAGAAACACTGCGTTGTGTTGACGCATCCTCATGAATGTATTAAAGGATAAAGGACGGCGTTGGGATGGATCACGCATTCTACAATACCGCTCAAATTCTTTGCAAAAAAGACGCTTTGCGACGGATTAATCCGTCACAAAGCGTCTTTTTTGCAAAGAATTTGAGCGGTATTGTACTTCTACGGGATGTCGTGGAGGCGAATTGAATGCATATTTGGCCATACAACGATTTGCAGTGGCCAGCCTCCGAACAGCGCACTATCCTTCCCGGACGGTCTGGTACCAATTCATCGAACTCGGAGGGATGGAAGGCTTAGTTCGCCTTGGCGGGAAATTCGAACCAGAAACTCGGTATCGAGTGCACGCGACAGCCGGCACCCCCTCCAACTGCGCTCCACGCGCCCTCCAAAGATGTAAGGCCCATGTCATACCATCGCTTACCCCGAGCGAAGCCTAATGATAGGCTCCAATATCGACTCATCGCTTTGCGCGATCGATATGGGAGCTTATCATTAAGCTTCGCTCGGTGTGAGCGGTGGTATGACATAGGCCTAATATAATAAATAAATAAATTTAGTGCACAGAATTTTGTTATGGGGCTTACTCACTCTTGTATGTTAAAGGATAAACAAAGAGAAGGAACGGTGTTAGCCAATCCATTTTAGGATGCACCACGCATTCTACTTTTACGGGATGTCATAGAGGCAACCTGCATGAGTACTTGACCTATACAATGACTTGCGGAGGCCACCCGACGTCTAATTCAGTGCTTTATCCATCTCAGACGAGTGTAGTACCAATTCATCGTCCCAGAGACATGGCAGGCTAAGATCTCCTAGGCAAGAAATTGGAAGCAGAAATCTGGAATCGGGTGCATGCGACAGCCGGCCTTTCCTCCGACTGCGCTACCACGCCTACCTCTTTACATTCTTGCATTTTACTCCTGCGATTGGCTGGGGTATGAATAATGTAACAGGAAAAGGAACAGTTTCCAGTTCGCTGCTGCACATAGGGTGATGATGCTTGAAGCCTATACCCACACTACAGATGTTCCCGCTGTTTGTGCGTTTAGATTCTACCCAAGCTAGGTAGTGTCATGGGCAAGCCATGACAGAGGCGTTAGGGAGAACCACGATATAGCTGTGACACGATATAGCTGTATCCGCGTGACAAGTCTATGCGGTAGTCTGTATCTCTATCTAGCATTTTCCATACAAGAACATTCAATGTTTAAGCTATGAAAGAATTTACCCTCGCTCTATGTCGCAAAAAATATGAACAGAAATAACATGAAAGATTCTAGAGAGTGTTTACTTTAAAGAGCTATTGTATCTCATCAACTTGTCCGGATATCCCTTATGAACCTAGCTGGATACAGACGTTGACGGCTGAACTCTGAAGCGCAAGGTGCTTCAGAGTCTTTCTTGAATATTGAGGATATATTCACTTGTGCGCCATTCAACACTTACTTTCAGTCAGATTTGCTTTTTTTGGTTTATGACCAAAGCCAATCGATTAGATAATCCGTGGCATGATTCTTGCCTTTGCAGCTAGGAAGTAGAATTCCGTATCTTGCTTAACCCGTTTTAGTCGATTTCTAAACAGTTCTCTGCTATGTAATGAAGGAATGAAGGAATGGCCGCTAACATACCTCTTCCCCGCCCCTCCCATTCTACCCTCCAACAATTTACACTGTACTTGGCACAGGTGAAGTCGAAATACATTCGACTCGTGGCATATGTTCGGTAGGAGCTTTCCTTGGTTCTGACTTAACCGTAGCGTGAAATTGTCGAAGTGTAAGCAATTAAAGAAGATACGGCGCCAACCAATCTCCCCATAGGGTACGCCACGAACCCTACTTCTGCGGGATATCGTGTAGGGAATTTGAACGTGTATCTGGTCCAAGTAATGACTCGACTCATGGTGAAACCGATGTTTCGTCTTCAGTATACGAGTCTGCCACCTACTGACCGACCCCAGATAAATGGAAAGCTCTATGTATGTAGTTGCCCACGCGGAATCTGACTTGGAATGTCGACTCGAGGTGCAGGTGACAGGCTGCGCCTTCTCCAATTGAGCTACCACGCCTACTGCGTCGAAGTGTAGACTATACATTGGCTCCGAATGAACCATGTTCGGTTGTCCTGTTCGGAGTTCCCGCCGAATCATCAAAAATCCGGAGTCGAGAAAATAGCGTTATCCGATTCATTCAATTATTCGAAAAGTTTCGACCGAATCCATTGCATAGCGTAGAGAATGGGAAGTCGTTCACAGCCTTTGTCGATAGCTTAGCGAGAAAATATGAAAAGCCGAAGTCCTTAGGTGAGCCAATAACACTGCAAAGGCATACTACGGCTTTTTTCAAGCAAGCAAGCCTCCATATCTGGGATGAACTTAAGAGCAAATTTTGGTCCGATTTGTTTCATAGTTTCAGATCCTGTTGCTTTCAATGAACATCCTACAAAATTCTAAAATCTGCTTCACTGCTAAGAGAGGCTTTGAGGAAAGTGCGAAAAATCGCATAAAGAAGCTTGCTTGCAACAGTTTCACCCATTGGCTTGATGCAGCAGGAGATCCGCATTAGTGATAAATAGCCCCTGTAGGTTGGCGCTGAAACCATATTATGAGCTGATTATAAAATTCGAACATATCCTTGCTCTATCTGCAGACTACAGATACAATACCGGCCGTAACCATTGGTCTTTCAGCGAGAAAAAAAACACGCAAAAAACGCCTTTTGCCGCTTTTTGACGAGCGTGCCAAATGGCATTTTTTGAAAAAAATACGATATTTGGGATCAGCATCGAATGCTCTATCAGATGAAGAAAAAACCTCCAGCAAATTCTAAATAAAGTGATTACGAAAACGCGGGAGTTGATTTCACAAGAAGTCACATTCTAAATATACCTCATCGAATCAACATTTTAGATATTTACTGGGCGTTCGTCACGTTTTCGGACAGAACCTTCGACGCTGATCCCCAATATAGGATTTGTTTTTTAAAGCACGCAGTTTGAAAAGCGCAATCAAGAAGTGGCGAAAAAGGCGTTTTTGCGCTTTTTCCGCCCATAGTCCCCAAGTTACGGCTGTGATTATTTATCGTTAGAGCAGAAACCTCATTTATGAGTTCACCCCTGAAAGATGTTTCTAAACCCCTGCGGTAATGAGTTCTCTGATAAATTCTAATAAATCGATCAATGCTGCCTCAACCGACACAGTTGCTTCCACGTTCCAACATTAACGTGCCCTTGCAATACAACTGTTGCGTACCGAACGCTGGCAACGGATTCAGTTCCATTTTCTTCAGGGTTGATGTTCGCATTACTCCAACATCAAAGGCATAGTTCGTGTAGACAAGGCATCGACCATACGTGCCATTGACGGTGTTTAAGCCGAACAATCGCGTCACAGGAGGAGTCACCTAAATTTATTGAATCAGATACATGACGCCATAAAATATCCTTATGTGTGTTAAATGTCCCATCCAATTAAAGCTGAGACCTAAGAAGGCCACCACACATGGGAAAAAAGTAGATTGTTCAAACTGAAGAAGTCGTCCATAAACATACAGTACACCGCGCTCATAAGGGTGCCCCGATTAAGGACATCCCGTGGGAGAGTTGCTTTATATTGACGCTTGCGTGGAATCAAATTGCGCCTACGGCAATACGGCGGCGAAACGGCGGGCGACGATTAGTCGAATGCGGCTGAACATTGGCGCCGCTGAAAACCTGGGGAACGCTCACAACGGGATGTGAGGGATGTCATCAACGGTATGATTCGGAGGAGGATCATGGTCCCCTATTTTTCTAATTAGTAAGAACATCGGTAAAAACTGTACCACATTCTCTTTCTAAATTCGAAGTTTTTGCTAAAGGTATTATAATTTGCAATTAAAAGCGATAACTCCATTCTGAAACGATGTGCTCTAACACATCAGTCATCAAATATTATATATCTGGCATTGATACAAATTGCAATATTTTGGTCCTCTTACAAGTTCTCTCATAGAAAATCCCAGAACTCATTAACAATGTAAAGTACTTGTAGATTTTTTACTTGTGCTTAATCAAAAAGTTTCGTTTCAACATTTAGAGCGAGGAATATTTCTATTAGCATTGAGTAAATAGCTTCTCAAATGACATGTATGTCGCGTTCCTCACCACATAATTAGCCGCCAGTGGCGTGGACTGGAAATCAATTCCCTTACAGTTCACGTCCAAGTAAGCGATTCTACTGCAACACATGGCCTTATAGTAAATAGGGGCTTATTGAAATACACCGTTTTCAAGTCGAACTGGACACTCTTCTAGGCTAAACCAAAACTTTGAAAACAAAAGTAAACGTCGTTAGAATTGAAAGGGGCTTTTTACGGGTTAAACTATTGTACAAGCTCTACAAGATGGTTAAAGTGATTTTTAAAAGAAAAATGTGGTATATCTTAGAATTTGTCTAGTTAAGCTGCCCGAATGAGTGCAAGAATTTTATAAAACACTAATTTGAATAGTGTAAATTCTATTAACATGAACTATTAAAACGAGGCTCTACATTTGTTCTGATTCTATTATTTACGGGAGTGAAAAACCATGCAAACAAAAATTTTGCTATCGAATAAAAATCGCGAAGTTTTAGTCAAAGGCATGGCGCATTCCCTTTTTTAGAACGAAAAAACACCGCTTTCACGCTATTTGAAGCAAGCTTTAACTCACTGTTTCTCCTCTAAAAATAAGAATTTTATGAAATTTCAAACAACGTGGTCATCAATTGGGTAGGCGAATTAAAACTTCAATGAAATCATAATAAAATTTTGTTGGACAAAAAATTATTCTTCCCCTTTTGGAGAGTTTCTAGTGTAGAAGAAGCTCACTTAGATTTGGAAGAATTCGCTTTAAGTTCATAAGTTTTAGGCTAGCTTAGAAGTGTCCAGTTTGATTTGAAAAGTGTCCAATTTGATTTGGAAACTGTCCAAATCCACATGAAAATGGTGCATATGAAGTGAATAAAACGTTGCCACTGATAGTTACTTGTGCGTTATTTGTGTGGCTTATGGTTAAGGGAAGCAGGATTTGCTGATTATTTCTTCGCGGTATAAATAAGGAACCCTTTCACACATTGATATTAGTTTCATCATCGTTTTCAAATACTAAGCACTGGAAGAGCTGTTGCTGAACTGTGAAGGATAGCAGAGCTAATTCCTCCTACTTCTTCCACATTAAAAATAAAAACTGCCCCAAAGATGAGTAAATCCTTTTCTAATGGCAACAACACTCGTCCTCTTAGAAGCTAAAGTTCAAAGCTGCTTACTGGCAAACCTTTCCTAGAGGATTGCTTGTAAGCCCCCAATTTGACCCAGTGCGCAACCCTGTTACGTGAAACAAAGAAGACAAGCTAGAAATTCGATAGAAGATACTTGAAAGAGTAAATCCAGATCTGAGTTAAGCAAACTGAAGGGTACAGGTCTCAAAACAATCTCGGTAGCAGTAATTGATAGGATGTGTCATTACATGCACGTGTGAAAGCGATGCAGGAAATTCTAACCGCTCTGTCGGTTTCCGAGTACAGCAAGACATTCTGCTCAGCTGCCATACTGTTCAGCCACGGACGATCTTCTCTAGCGGAAGTGTTCACAAAGTGAGTCACTAAGGTGTTTGGTCTGAAAAAAGGGGTCATCACCAATAGATGGAAATGAAAGATAATAATCTAGAAAAAGGAGAAAAAAGAGGGTGCCGACATTAAAGTAAAAGCTAACACAGGTAGTAAGAGATCTTTGATAGTTCTAGTGAGTAATTAGTTACAGACAACAATGTCGGCAAATTCAGATAACCACTGAGGCAAATGTTTGCCTACCCAAGTACAAGGCCTTCATTTCTATTATTTCGCTTACGCGGTGTACAGTACATATGTGTATAGCGACGAGTTGAGGTTATCCTTATATATCTCCTATTCAGGCACAACTTATAAACACTTTCTGAAAAACGTCTAATTAGGGACCAGATATTAGAGTACCAGTTATATAGGTGAAAAAATTTGGAAAACGTGGTGGATTTCAAAGGAAATCGCATTTAATGATCATTTTTAAATTTGGTTAACTGAAAAAATCAACAAATTTCAATATGAGATTTAAATAGCACTCTTTGACTATGAATGAACAATGATGTGGAGTTTCTCCGCAGGATAAATAAACTGTTTCAATGTTGTTGAAAGACAATTTAGTCCAGAGACAGCATCAGTACAACAGTGTCAGGTTCATTTTGGAGAGGCTTACGAAACGCCTACCTGAAAAGCAAGTCGTAAGCGCACTCGTAGAGAAGATTGCGCTCGAAGCGATTGCGAATGTACAAGAAATTGCGTTGGTTGTCAAGAGCCACAACGTATTCACTGGCTAGATCGGGCCCACTCCATCCTTTCATCGCTGAAAGCAAGTTCACCTCTTGGAAGCATCACAAGGCACCCGTTGTGTATTTCAGTAAGGACCACCTTCCTACGAAAATGGTTTCTATGTAGACGATTTTAGGCCTAGAAGATCGTATGTCGTGTATTTATATCCGTTACAATCCTACCAATAAAGTTAAAGCTTTCCATTTCCTGGTCACACCCAAGAACTGCCCTCAAAATGCTTTGAATTTTTTTTCAAATCGGGATATCATTCCTGCCGATGGGCTGTCTTGAAATGATAAAATCTGATGAACTAGACCGCATCTGAAAAAACAAAAGATACAGAAAAATTGAAAAACATCCATGAGTATAATGTATTTAACTGAGTTGCCTACTCTTTACTTATAGACAGTTCAAAGAATTATTTTTATTTTATTATTGTGTAACGCCGGGGTGTTTCACCCGGGAGCTGGATGTCTAGGGGTTGTGGCCTGAACCGGACAGGGAAATCGATTTATTGGCTTCTTATGGCACCAGCAGGGGTCGGTCCGTCCGCCTCTGCTGTGCCCGCGCTCCTCTCTGGCCCGGCCGCTCGCCAGGTACCACCGAGACCAGAATGACTCCGGCGCGCCCGGGCCCGCTTTATATGGGTTGGCGCGGGGGGAAGGCCGGCCCCTTACGCGGGCACGCTCCGCCCCGCCGCCACCGCACGGCCGGCGCCGGGCACAGGCGAGGCAGACCGCGATCGATCGCCCCGCTGCTGGCCAGTACAGGGATACTGAGATCAACACGATAATTAACAGAACAAAATACAACTAATAACAACTAACAACACACAGAACACTATAAACAACTAGAAAACACAACAAAGATCACTACTGCGAGGCCTCGTACCTCGCCCATCCTTCACATGCCGCCCCTTAAGGCTGGATCGCCCCGATTCAGCACTACCGACGATCCCTCGCGTCTGCGGCCCTGAGGCCCTTCCTCGGCTCGCGTATGGTCGTCGCGACGATCCCTCTCGCGATTGCGTCTGCGGCCCGGAGGCCCGCCTTTTGCTCGCGTATGGTCGTCGCGGTGATTCTCTCGCCCGTTGGTAGTCCCACTTTTCCGTGGGTTCTCAAGCACGCCATTAGCTTGTACCACACCCACGAGTGGAGACGGCTCGCCAGATGTTATCTCCTTCCGCAGAAGTTCTGGATCTGGCATCACGACCAGGTTTGGGCGGCTCTCGCCTCGTCTTCGTTGAGCTCTTGCGGCTTTGTCCTGTCGTCGCCGCTTCTTCTGCTCCGTCGAGGCTGCTTCGAACTTTCCCACCTTCAAGACATCGCCAATCTTTTGCTTCACCTTATCCAGGCATTCTACGACCTGACGTCCAGTGAGCGCCGTCTGCCTGCAGCGCAGGTCGATTTTCCGGCAGTTGGCGGGGTGGGTATGTGTTGAGGTCTCCAACACCTCCGAGTAGTGGCAGCATACCACAGCTTCCAGTCGCCTCTCCAGGGCGCTGAGGTATCTGGTGAGCTCTGCGCGCACCTCACCCATTGCTGTCTTCACGTAGTCGACCTCATTACCGTCAATCTTTGACACCGGAAGCTGAGCGTTCTTCGTAGCAAGGGTCGATCGTCCGACAGGCTCCTTTTTTATCACCCTCATACGCTGCATGTGAGTTACACGAGGTTGAGGAATAGTAGTAGCTGCAGGAGCATCTTCCTTGCTTTTCTCTGAGACTTCCGGAGGAGATAAGCGAACTTTCCTCGGAGCTCTCTTCGCCTCAGGTTTTTGGAGAGACACCGTTTTTGCCACCTGACCTAGCTCAGCGAGGTGAACTTCACTCTCCCGACGGAGATGACTAAAGACTGTCCGCCTGCCGCAGATGGGGTTACTAGGCTTTGGAACGCGCGCCTTCCTCACTACGCGCCTTCGCACTAGTGGTTCGCGCTCAGCCATCTCTGTGCCATCGCATGTGGTCACCACCTCCCCCTCACGAAACATCTTTGCTCCCGCAAAGGAATTCGTCACAGGTACCAGGATCTGGTGTTTAGCGCACTGACCTTCCGTATCCGGAAGGATCTCGCCAGAGGACCGCAGCACTCTATCCTGCTTCATGTCGTCACAACATAGCGAGACATCCTTTGTCTCTTCCGGCTTCAGGCATATCTTTCGAGCCACTGTGACCACCTCAGAAGCGTTTGCTCTTCGCTGCCGCACCGCAGCTTCCTTAGCTTTCGCTTCCTTGTGCTGGCCCCTCCTTCCGCTGGACGCTTCTGTCCGACCTCTCGACGACTGTGCAATTGGTGCCAGACTCCAGCCTAACTTCTTCAGAGCATTCGTGCCCAACACGATCACGTCGTCGCCTCCGGCCATTACAAATAAGCCTATCCTATGCCGCGGGCCCTTGTCAACCTGTACCGCCAGCTTAACGGCACCTTTGAACGACATAGTGTTTCCTGACGCATCGTAGACCCGTTTGCTCATGTCGAGTTCAATTTCCTCGACGTCGGCGTCTAGGTCGTACCCGTTTTGCTGCGCAGCCGCAAGCATCTGCAGCGGTATGATGCTTACCTGCGAGCCAGTGTCCAAAAGGGCAGTGCGCGTCATGCCCAACAACTGGACCTGCGCCGTGGTTTGTGCTCCCACCAGATCTTCGTGGAGACCATCCACTTTGGTGACTCCACACAACCACCTACTCAGCGCGGCTGTGAAGATCTCCGGCTCACTTTGCGATTCAGCCGACTCTGTGGGTTCATCCTTGGCTCGCACTGCTTTCTGCTGCGCGCAGTCTTTCCTCAAGTGCCCAACCTTGTTACAGTTGAAGCACTTCCTTTCTCCAGGTTGTCGTGCTTGGGCTCGTTGGATAACCATGCTACCTCCCGACGTATCTCCTCGATCATTTCCTGATCGGTCCAACGCCGTAGCATGATCCCCTCTGCGTCTTCCTTCCGAACGCTTGACCTCGAGCCTTCCGACCTGCTCGCGCATCGCTTCTGCCATGCGCTTGCTCCTCTCACATCGCTGCGCCATGGTCTTCACCATCTCGTAGGCCAACTCCTTCGGCGCGATTTCCATCGCCGTGTAGAGCTGGAGGTATTCGGGCCAGTTTGTTAACTGGCTCACCAGCTCTCCGGCTCTGGTGCGAGACAAGTCTTCCTCAGACTGGTCTGGGAACGCACTTCGCGTTAGCCTCTCTAGCTCGACGCAGTACGTGGTAATGTTCCCAGTTTTCCTTAGGCGCTTCAACTCCAGGTAGGCCTTCAGCTGTGTGGACGAGTCGTCCTCCCGCAACTTGGCCTCGAGCGCGTTCACCAGATCCTCAAAACTTCCGTCACGTACGTGCTTGGGTAAGGCCTGGGCCACTGCCTTAGGGTACCCGTCCATTTTGGACAACAACAGCTGCGATAGCATGTCGTCCCTCAGCCCTATGCTACCGTACTTCATGCGAAATTTCAGCACAAAGTCGCTGAAATTCTTTCCCTGAGGATCCATGTACGTCTCCACGTCGGGTAGGGTCATTGCAGCGAACATCGCGCCTAACGCTTCTCCTGCGTTACAAGACCCACTTGAGGATCTGCACGATCTCGTCGTCGTCCGGCTCACGGTCCTCGTCGGCTGAGGCGATGCGCTCATCCTTCCTTGCAGACTCCGATTCTGAGCGAATATTTGATTGCTCATGCACGTCTCCTCCGGACGTTTCCCCTCAGCACCTGCTACTGGATGAAAACCCGCACGATAGACCACATCGTCTAAATTGGGCGCACTCCGCCGATCGTGGACCGGCACTCCACCAGTGTTCTTACTCTGCTCCGCTTGAAACACGGAGCGTGACACCTCTACAGGTATACTGGTCTCCTCGACCATTCCGTTACCCGTGCTGCAAAGCACTGCTGAAGAGCTACCGCGCTGCGCAACGAGAACATCTCGTGCAGCGAACTGCTGCCCCAGTTCATCTCGCGCTTCCTTAGCCAGCACCGTCAACGAGAGAAGTTCCGCTCTCAGCTGCCGCAGCCTCCCAAGCTGTTCTTCGAGAACGTCACATTGAGCCTCGATCTGCTCGTCCATGCTTTCCCGCAGCTGGCTCTGTCCTCTCTTAGACCTTGCCTTGGTGCTTTGTGCCACCTTGGCTGGTATTCCCCGCAACAGGACTAGGGAGATGGAGACCTTGCTGATCACGTCCCTCACCTGTGCAGGACCTTTATCGCCGATCTCATCCACTTTCGCTACGAGGCGTTCGATCCTCGCCTCCATGGAGAGCTGCTCGGCTTGTGGCGGATCTTCAGGCATCATCTTCCCGATGCCTTCGATCCTTACGTCAGTAGCGCCTGACATCTCCACTACACCGTCTTACTTCGTTGGCGTACGGGCGACTCTCGCCACGCGCAACGATCCGCGCAGGACTACCCTCGCGAATCCTGCAGCAAAGATTCGACGCAGCTGTAGCACGGTCGATCCACTGCGACCACTACACGCGCGCCGACACCGGAGAAGCGGCAACAAGAACGCCCCACCGCCACGTTGTGACACGCAACCGCAGGACACTCCTCCGCCAGCACTCCAGCGAAGACGCCGCGCAGCACGCTGGTCAGCGGTCCACACGACCTGCTACACTGCCTAGTCTATGGCAGGATTCGCGCCGTATCCGTTCCTCGCGGCTTTCAGGCGGTAGTGTTATCGACTCCCTGTCGTTTGGTTCGGCCCCTATGTAACGCCGGGGTGTTTCACCCGGGAGCTGGATGTCTAGGGGTTGTGGCCTGAACCGGACAGGGAAATCGATTTATTGGCTTCTTATGGCACCAGCAGGGGTCGGTCCGTCCGCCTCTGCTGTGCCCGCGCTCCTCTCTGGCCCGGCCGCTCGCCAGGTACCACCGAGACCAGAATGACTCCGGCGCGCCCGGGCCCGCTTTATATGGGTTGGCGCGGGGGGAAGGCCGGCCCCTTACGCGGGCACGCTCCGCCCCGCCGCCACCGCACGGCCGGCGCCGGGCACAGGCGAGGCATACCGCGATCGATCGCCCCGCTGCTGGCCAGTACAGGGATACTGAGATCAACACGATAATTAACAGAACAAAATACAACTAATAACAACTAACAACACACAGAACACTATAAACAACTAGAAAACACAACAAAGATCACTACTGCGAGGCCTCGTACCTCGCCCATCCTTCACAATTGAAATATTTTATAATTAATTACTTTTTATTATTATTGAATTATTAACAGCCGCTACCATTCAACAAAATATTCCCCATTATGATCCGTCACATAATGCCTCCTTTTCGGTAGAGAGCGAATCCTACGAGTGAAGAACTCCAGCTCTCACTTGGAGAGCAAGAAGTAGCTGGCGCAATTTTTGGCTTCCAACTGACGTGTGAATTTTATTCCTGGGAGGAAAGACTGGAGTGACCGGACAGCGTGATAGCCACAAGGCACGAGATCAGGCGGGTGCGGCGGATGGGTGCAGTTTCAGTCACGAATTATCCCAAATACTTCTGCGTCCTCTTGTGTGTGCTCCGTAGTAATCCATAAGAAGGGCAATTTTTCCTCTTGAAAGGAAACTTAATCCACAGGTATTATTCTGATTTCACGACACCAGACGTGGAAAGTTTGTACAACTAACACAGCCTAGAAAGCTTATTTAAGGCGCTGATCACTTATGTGATGTCTGTTTTTAAATTTTCGATTGATCACGATGAGTTACCGTAGGCATTGGCGATTATGGGTGAGTGACCTTCACTCATCTGTAGGTATGTGGGCCTTACTTTCACATACAAGCACGACAACAAAACCGTAATTACTCGAAAATTTAGTCAGGGCAAGTTTGGGCGAAATTGATGACCATGAGCCATCTACCTCCAATAGTGGGTGAACAGTGCCTTAAGTAGCAACCCCTTATGTGAAAAAATTTTGAAGACGAATTGAAGCGGAGTGCGACATTGGCCCTTCCACATGGACAAGGTAGTAAATTCCAACGAATTTCCAAGCAGGACAAAAGTGCAAAATTCGCCTTATCCTTCACCTCCCCTTCACCGAAGCGAGAAGAGCTGTGCTGCTGACTAGTGTTTTACTCATCACCTTCCTCCAGTGATCATGTAGGATCCTTCTCTTGACACTGTCACTTTCATCCTCTCACCTTCAACGCAACGCTCCTATATTGCGCAGCTCGTAAGATGGACGAGAAACAGCTGGTCATAGGGACTCGCGGCGTATCGCAAGGAACAAGCTCCTCCAGAAGGCACGACAAGACAGCCGCGGATGAGAACATAATTTGGAACAAATCGGCAATATTGTCCTTAACGACATCAGGGGTCGAAAAAGTTTTTCATCAAAACGGGTTGTTTGAGGGACTGATCACCCATCTATATTTATGGGTGATGGGATCATGGTAATCAACTTCTTCCAATATTCGCCCAGAGAGGTTATTTTAGGCGCTGGTCATTCATATGAGGTTCGATCTTAAAATTTTGATCGATTACTGTAGGTTACAGGGCGTTTGGGGAGTATGGGTCACTCATCCCTCACCAATACCTATAGAAACTCCGTAATCAATTGAACATTAAAAAATAGACATTACGTAAATGAGCAGAGCCTTAAATATCATTTGTAGGGTATGTTTAGGTTAAACGCTTCCAAGCCTGGACGCGCAATGGTACCTACGAATAAGATTTCCCTTCTGGTGAACTTTTTCGTTCCGATTTTAATTACAGAGCTTTGTTTGACTGTCGCGGATTTTTGTTAGAAAGCGTTAAAAGATTGCACCACAGGAGAGTTACACTCCACCTGACTACGCCGCTCCTTTACCTACACGCCATCACTGCTCGGCAGCTGGCCCTGTTGCCAGCCCACTTGAGCTCGCCCCCTTGTGTTGATGGACTGCGGCAGACAGAGGGCGAACAGAAGGCGAACTGAAAATGGTCCACAACCCCATTCCCAGATGCGTCTAACAGATGTGGAACAGATATTCGGGATCAACATTCGAAGCCGCACCAGTGGTACCCTTCTCATCTCAAAGTGCCATGATCACCTCGTATCCCTCCCTCCCTTGTGATGAGCGCACGTCTGTATGTCCGCTTAGACCCAATTCGATTGATTTCCCGCGGGCAGCAGCAAATCAGAATAAGAGTAACCACCTGTTTTAGAAGAGATTTTGAAAGTCAAGCTAACGATGAGTTGTACGTTTAGCAGCACGTTGTTAATGTGTATCGATACTGGACTGAACCCATGCACCTTCAGTGCAATTAAATTCGTGGAAGCAAGTTCGGCAAAATCGCTGTTTTAACCATCTCGCTTTTGATCTATAAAATTATCCAAATAATCATCGCTAATCTGGAAGACAAACTATAAAATATAAATCTACTCGATTGCCCTTGGGACGCGCCGAGCATTTCACTTCAGCGAGAAATCGTCGAGGCAATTTGATTGCGTATTTGGCAAGTACAATGAATTTCGTTGATCAGTGAATGAAAAGTCAGCGTTTTATCCTTTTCAGATAAGCCTGTTGCCGGGAATGAAAGCTATGGTTGGCCTAGGTGGGAAGTCTGACAATCCTGGATCGGTTTACAGGAGACAGACGGCGACTCCACCATGCGCCTGAATTGGCTGGTAGCTATATGTAACAAGGTATATACATAGCTTTAGGGCATATACACAATGCTGACAGATCTGCAGACTTCCCTAACAAATTCAGAGAGGTAGAAGGCAAACCTGCGTCACTTGGGGCACAAAGCAATTCTTTATGTGATAGGGTGATTTCAGGGCAATCAATTATTTGCGTTATATTCTTGATCATTGCATTTGGAGTGTTTTCTATTTTCTATAATTATCCTCTTCGCCAATAGAAAATCACCGCTGTCTTGCTGTGCGCTATACAGACGCTCAATGCTCAACTTATTTAGGCTCATTGAAATGAAAAGCCTTTGCGGTTTCCACACTTTCCGTTTTTCCTACGTTTACCTCTTATTTCGCACACCCATAAAATATCTTTGCTTGCGCTTCTTGAAATGTTATTTAAACGTTGCGATTCTTTGGGGAACTGAATGGAAATAGACTCGGAAGTTGTTTTGTATCGATTTTCGTTTCAGGAAAGGAACGTCCAAAGTAGTGCACCTTCCACGATAAATGGATCTAAAGTGATTTGCAAACGTTCAAAATTAGATCCCCAAAACGCTGTCACTTTGCAGGAAATCCAAAAATGTGTGCAGTCTCTTACGGAATGAAAAGCTATGAAAAGATGTAGTAAGGGCTCAAACAGTGTTTTCAACTCTAGTAAATGTAGAGATCACTAACCGCTAAAGAACCGCCAAAGACAGTGTAGCAACTGAGAGCTAACATCATTATAACGATTTTGTCGGAGATCACTGACTCAGTTTTCTCCCTTTTAGCTAACTAATCGGTAAGTTGCAAGGAAAGTTTTCCGGCAGTGTGTGAAAGCGAAAGCGAAATAATAACGGCTTACAATCCACTCAACTTTTTATGCTTACTAGAGCTGGCTGCAACTAACAAGGGATGTCAATGAACGTCCCGTAGCAATTTTCAAAGTGACCTATTGAGTGTTGTAGGGGGTTGTCTGAGAAGCACCGTAGTGGTTTTCAAATTTCCTGCGGGTATCTAGATCAAAACTTGCAAAAAACCGTAGGGTAATTGAGGAGCTGATCACAGATCTGATAAACGTTTTCACGTGATCGCCTGATCCCGCATCTTCATGAGTGATCAGCGTCATCAATGTCAGTACATAGAATCTCTTTCTTCAGCTATGTGATCAGGCTTGCTTCCCAATCTTCTATTTTGAGATGGAAGGAAATGCACGAAAAAAGATAATTTAGAAAAGGGAATTCGTGTTCAGCAGCTTAAATAGTTTCAATAAGCGGGCAAAGGACGAAATCAGTGATCACGGCACCGCCATCCCTACTCACGGCACCCTCAGTAACCTACGGAACCTATCCTGGTCGGCCGAATTTTCAAAAATGAATCAGCATCCAAAATAACAGTACTGGGCGATCTTTGGTCGAAAAATTTTTTTTCGACCTCTCCTCGACTTTTGGAGTCACGATAGTGTGTGCAATTTTGAATGACCTTGTAATGCTCATAAATTAACCTGTAAAGCCTATGCAGCTTTAGTTATAGTTATATGATACAAGTCTGACAATTTGTTAGGTTTCCTCAAGGAGGCTGGAGGGCACATTCAAGTGAATCAGCAGAGCAGGGACTGGGAGGGCGCGTGAATAGCGATGCAGAGAAGTATATAGGGTTCGAATACGGGACAGGGGTTTACAGAGTGCCTTCCGTTTTGTAAATGTAGAGTGCGTTTCAACCTCGGACAGACACCGTTTTCATTTTCTAACTCTTTTTTTTACCTCCTGTCGGATATGAAAAAGTCAGGATTTCGTTGCATAAAGCTACGTCGTGTTCCCCAAAAAACCATGCTTGTCTCGCTGGAGAAGCACTTGTTAGTCGCTACAACGTTACGATCCTGTTGTGATGTTCTCTGCTTGTTTTGAAAATGTTTCTCATTTAAACTTCATTTAGGAACATGATCGAGACGTTGCTTCATTACATCTCCTGGATGTGCTGATCAGTCTTCAGGTTTCTATAGAGAACACCTTTTTTGTAAATTTTACTACTTCTACCATCTCTTAAAAATCTATCATTTTTGATCCCGTAGTTTGCTCTTATTGCAGCCTACTTTTTCTTGGCCACTCTACCATACTGATTGGTAGTGGGGAAGGGACATTGCAAATGTATACTGTACTTGTAGCACCACTTTGTAGGTAGAGAATAAAATTCCGTCAAACTTTGTCTTGATGGTTAATGGAGTGGTTACAGTAGAATAAGTGACAGTGAGTATGTAAGTAAAGGGATGGATACAGAATAACTGGCAGTGTTGCACTATCGTGACTCAAAAGTCGAGAAGTGGTCGAAGAATTTTTTGTCCAAACATTGCTCAGCACTGTTATTTTGGATGTTGAGCACGCATCCATTATTGAAAATTCGGCCGACCACGGTAGGTTACTGTGGGTGTCGTGAGTAGGGATGGCGGGGCGACGATCACTGATTTCGTCCTTTTCTCGCCTATGGAAACTATTAAAGCTGGTGAAAACAAATTCCTTTTTCTCAATGATCTATTTTTCGTGCACTACTTTCCAAAGTATAAGACTGGAGGGTAAGTGTGATCACGTAGCCGAAGAAAGAGATTCTCTGTGCTCACATTGATAACCTTGACCACTCAGATTTGTATCAGCGCCTCAACAATTAGCCTACAAGACGAAATAGGGGCCAAAATTGCTTTCGATCTCCAGAATCGCGGGTGTACGTCTCTACACATTCAATCAGCAGAAAGTGGTCGGGAAAGTAGGCGGCATCGTTGTTAAATCGTATCATACGGGTTAAAATAAGGTTATGACGTCAGTATGATAACCATAGTGTTCAAGGCACACTTTACATTGGCAAAAGAATGTAAAGTGAGCGAGCCCAGCAACGCGGATTGTCAACCTCCATATCCGAACCCCCGACCCTCTTCCTACAGGTCCGCCCCGCACCCACTTGGCCATCCAATCGCTGCCGTGTGGCTCGTGAGCGGTGCACCTAAATGTTCCGCCTCGGTTAGTGTATCGCTGACAAGCAACTTGTGAGTTCGCTGTAACTCCGCTACTGTTGCAGCCCCAAACCTTTTACTGGATAGATTCTAATCACGACATGGCAGTTCCAGACGTCTGTTTTGCTTTATCGGCCCGCACTGAAGTGATACGGTTTTTTGCAATTTTTGGCCTACCCAGATGTCTGCCGGAAATTTTAAAACCACTACAGTGCTTCTCAGACGACCCCTACAACATTCAATAGGTCACTTGCCACGGCACGTTCATTGACCTCCCTTGTAAGTTTGCTGTCTTCATGCATATGTATTATTTATTTATTTATTGGAGACGTGATAATGTCACGTAAACCTTACACTAAAACACCAGCAAAATACAAATAAAACCCTGAAAGCGCAGAATTTTGAAAAAGGTAAAAAGTGTGAGCAATCAGATTAAAACAAGCTGAAACAAACGAAAACGACAGTAATGTAATCGCTCCTGCAGAAAGTAAAACTAAATGATGAATTTCATGGAAAAGTGATTGATCTCCTTTAAATCGACGGTCAAGCAAGCTTTTGAAACCTTTGAGCGACATTTAAGAGCGTTCTCTTTTAGAAGGGGGAGGAAAAGTCGAACAGTTCTGTTAGAAAAGAAACTGGTCCTAGCTTTACTTTTTGCAACCGGCCCCGCATGTCTAAGGCCACCATTTCTAGTCCTATTGGACGTGAAAACAAAGAACTGGTGCAACGGAACCTTGACAATACCCTTAAGGATCTTGAACATCATGACCATGTCACTTTTGATTTTTGTGTAATTGAGGCAGGACAAACCTAGCTGCTTAGCCCTAGATGCTCCATTAGGGATTGCGGCGTAGTCAAGACCAAAGCATCTAATAAACATTTTGCGGGTGAAATTGTTCTGTACGCTTTCTAATAAAGTGATGTCCTTTTGTTTTGACGGATTGAAAACTGTAGTGCCGTGTTCAAGGATGGAGCGAATGTAGATTTTGTAGGCATTGATCCAAATATTTGAGTCTGTAGACATAAAAGTTTTGAAAACGTTCGAGTCGTAGCTTTATTGACAAGAAGCCTGAGATGGGAAGAAAGATCAAGTTTGGAGTTGATCAGAAACCCTAGATCCCGCACTTCATCGTCTTTATTTAAAACGTTACCACCCAATGTGTAGTTAACAGAAGCAGAGGGATGATTCCCTATAGACAAAACAAAGGTCTTCTCAGCCGCAATGGGAAGCTCCCATTTCATAGACCATTCTCTGATGTAGTCTATAGCGGACTGTAATTTGGCTTCATCCGCAAGACTGTCGATGACTTTATAAATTTTTATGTCATCAGCGCACATTTTGCATGTTACATCCAGGAGACCGATGCATTCAGATAGCTCGAACGTGTAAATGAGAAAAAGGATTGGGGATAGGACTCCGCCCTGAGGCAGTCCACTTTGTGCACGATATGCCGAAGAAAACTTATTGCGAACGCGGACTTGATATGTCCTATTTGAGAGAAAATTAGCAATCCATGTCACAACTACAGGATGAATTCCAACCAACTTTAATTTATGAAGCAGCTTACCACAGGGAACTTTGTCAAAAGCCTTTTTAAAGTCGAAATATATAACATCTGTTCTTTTATTGCGCTCAAGAGCTTCGGTCCAGTCGCTGAGCGACGTCAGGAAGGCAGTTTCCACGGAACGCCCTTCCAGAAACCCGAACTGGTTTTCGAAGACGACGTTTATCTTTATTAGATGATCTAAGATGTGTTTTTTTGACAGTTTTTCGAAGATGCGCGCAAAAACAGAGGTTATGCTAACAGGTCTAAAGTTACTGGGATCCGCAGTAATTTGCTTTTTTGGAATAGGAGTAGCAAGTGCGTGCCTCCATCGTAAGGGTACTTCTCCTCTCATAAGACTTAAATTGAAAATGTACTCAAGAGAAGACCCGATATAAGCAGCAATGTTCTTGATAAAAGAAAGCGGTAAGAAATCCGGACTCATTGTGTAAGATGGTGGTCATTTTTCTATAAGTTTAACTATATCAGCCCTATGAAACCAAACATTGAGAGACATAGAAAGATAAACACGAGTTTCGCTACTCATGGCTCCGCCAACGTTCGTCTCCCACTCCGGAATTCCATTGGTGCTTGTGTTGGCAAATGCCTTCAGAAAAACAGTGGCGAGGAGTCTCGCCTTCTCTTCGTCAGTAGCAGCGATGTAAGCAGACTCATCACGTAAAACAGAAATTTAGCATGCAGCGAGAAGGGTCGTCAAAGTCGGAATGGCACGTGAAAGACGCTTACGTTTAGCTTGGTTGTTGACGCTGATCTTTTCGAGATGTCGAAGATAGCCATCAGAGTTGATCTGGAATTGATGCACTGTCCAAAGTGCGCCGGACGACTGAGCGTCTATGAAGTAAACCACGTCCTAAAATATTCACTTCTAAACCTTTTAAAAATTCGTAAAGTATAATAATAAACAGTGTTTCCTTAGTCCTCTAGAGAAGCCAGTATTTAAGTCTCCTTCTGTGATAGGGAAGATTACCTTACTAGGGTCGAATGTGGTAGAGCCAGGCCGAAATTTTTTGGTGGAGAGAGGGGAGGGGAGGGGGTACATTCGAATAGAAATGGCTGAGGTAGCAACACAGTGTACATAGAGACTGGTGAACTTTGAAGGGGAAGTGCAAACCAATAAAATGATAAAGAAGTTCAACAGGAACAAATTATCGCACAAATAGAATAAAGGATAAAAGGATAAAGGAATAAGGATGAAAACTACGTTACTCAATCACTTTCTGGGATGCGCCACACATTCTACCCTATGTAATCTTGGAGGTGATTTATTATTCTTTATTTATTTATGGACGCGTACTAAGGTACTCCTGAGCATGTAGTAAAGCAACAACAAACATACACAACTTGCAGCTTGATGTAAGCATCCAGGGCACTGAGCAAATTGAGAAGTGACATTAATTTGTTATGGTTAATGAAAAATGCGTAAAAGCACCTAACTATTCAAGAAGTAGACAACGCAAAATTTCAACAGAAAGGCCAGAAGAAGAAAGAACAAAAGCGCGGTTACATAAGAGAAAGGACTACTCAGATCCAGATTTTTTCTGTAACGCCCAGGAAACGATTCCTATTGAAGAGACAGTCCGTCTTTGGCGATGAAGTGGTTTAGCAGAGGTTTAGCCTTCGACAGAAGTACCTTGCCCTAATACCACAATTTGCAGGAGAACGTTTAAATTTTAAAGATCTATAGTTCCTGAAGGCAAAAATTTAATGAAGGCATTCCTCCAGTGATTATTTTGAACGCCATAACTAGACCATTCTTTAAGTTCGAGCTTGAATAGTTATTTGGCATATGTAATGAATAATGAACAAGTCGGTGCGTTATCCTTCCCAGATACTTCTGTTACCAACTCACCGACCCAGAGGGATGGAACACTTGATTGTTCTGGGTGGGAAATCTGAACCAAACACCTGGTATCGGGTGCACGCGAAAGTATCCCCTCTGACTGCACACCCATGCGCCCATCGCTCAAATAATCAGGCACAAATGATTGGAGCCCAGATGATCTTCCATCAACTTTATTGAGGATGGAAGAAACAAAAAGCACCTTGTTGGACCCCTCTCTGCACCAGAAAAAATGAGTAAATTAAGCTCTCCTCTAGGATCCATGTATTATTAGATTCTATTTAGTGTGATAACGTGATCCAATCCTCCACTTTTAGCGTTGTGACAACATTGTTCACCCTTCCCAGATACGTAGGTCTACCAAGTCGCCGGTAGAAAGAGTAAAAAGACTAAAGAGAGCCTAATTTAGTCGTTCTAGGTGAACATGGCAGACCTGCTTCCTACTTAAACAATGAAAAGATTAAGGATAAAGGACTCAATCAATGCTCTTGGAGACGCTCACACATTCTACTTATACGGGGTGCCGTGAAGGCAAGTTAAATGCGTATTAGACGAATTGCTATGGCCAGGCGACCAGCAGATGGACAAAATAGTTATCTCCGCTTTCTGGACGAGTCCGGCACTACCAAAACGAACCAAGGGATGGAAGGCTTGGTTGACCTCAATGAAATCGCCGAGCGAAGAACCGGCTCGGTGCGTGCGATATTCGGCGCCTACTCCGGCAGCATTACACGTGCCCTCCTCTTACCTTTGTTCTAATAATAGTTGTGTTGAAAATTTCTGTCACTGAAGCCAGCAATCGTGTGCAAAACACGACAGCTCATTCGCTTGCTAGAATTTATTCGCTTATAGTATGCCTTTTATATGTGTGTTTCACTGCTCTCGCTAAATTTCTGGAGCCTTCTGTGAGGTCGAATAATTGAGTGAAATAAAATTTGTGGTATTCACTCGGCAGCTGTAAAAACACAGTTGGTTCTCGCCGTCAACTATGCAGCAAAACTTATAATAACAGATATATCCTAGTTGAAGAGGAAGTAAAGAAGTGAGACATACAATGGCCTCGTTCTTCCTTTCCTTGTCCTCTTCCTCAAGAGATGAAATCGCAAAAGGAAGTCCAGCAGGTCAGTCCGGTTTGTCGTAGTTTTCTTTAAATTTCGCCGCCGTTGTCAAGTAGATGGAATGGAATTCACCCTCTCCTCCCAGTTGCTTATGATCCTATTTGGCGAATGATTTGACTAAAGGAAATCGTAAGCAAGTGAAAATGTATCCACACTCACGCTGAAGACGGTATCCAGAAAGGATAAGTCTGGCTCGAGCCGAAACATCTGTGGTGAAGAATGAGAACAGGATGCGTACGGCAGCGAAGACAACAAGGAATAGCTGAAAACTGTGACGATTTCGTCTCCGAATGTCAGTTTTAAAGATAAGTTTTATGAAATAACCCTCTTAAAATCTACAGGTGAACTTTTACTGAATGAAAGAACTTTTTTAAGTTCATAGGTTGAGGAACAAAGGAAGCTAGGCATCCTCAGTTCTGGATGCGCCATGCATTGCGCTTCTTCGGAACATCGAGCAAAATGCGTCAAGGTCTACAAATGCTTGAGGTGGCCAGCTGATTGCTGTCATTGTCTCTGCTGCCTCTTGTCATACCTGCTTGGAATCAACACGGACGGGAGCACAAGTCCATTCATGACTCACGTGAGGGTCGGCGACCCCTACCGTAATATGCACGTACACATACATGCCCTAAGCTAAGATTAAGACGTGAGTATTGCGAACTTCCAGTCTACGAACTGGAATTTGACCACATCAGATTTTTAGGTCTAAAAAATGTGGAGCATCAACGGTCTTCGTAAATCTTTGAAACGCAGCAGTAATTCAATAAACTGACCCCAAAAATGATGTATAGACTTCTATGCAAAACGAGGTTTTAAGTGGATCAGTTTATTCAGCGACCTAAGTTCAGTTCTGACCCAACCGTGGCTGAAATTGGTAGACGAGTAATCGCCGAAAAAACGGTGGGTTAGCAGGGCTTCGACCAACTTGAGACACAGAGCTATGAAGAGTAAAGGATAAGGGTTGACGTTTGCGAAACTCTGCTTAGTTTGCGTCTATGCTCTGTGATTTCACACATTCCAATCCAACGGGATATCGTGGAGGCAGTCTGAAAGCGTATTCGGCCTATACAATAACTTGCAGCGACCAGTTGGACAAGTCAGTTCTTCGGTTTTCTCAAACAAGACTGGCGCTAAATCATCGAGAGAAGATGGGCGACTTAGTTGGACTGTGCGGAATACAAGACGAGATACAAACAAAGATGAATTCACGGTGCTCGCGACAGCCGACGCCTTTCCCCGCTGCTCTACCATGTGCTAAACAGAAATCGCCTTATTATATGCAAAATAAAATCGATGTCGTGTTTTTACGAGGGAAGAAGTTGCAGTTTGCTGAAAAGTGTATTTAATCGCACTACCCTTTTACCGTCTACTACACACCTTGCGCGGGAGAAATGCGGTCGATTTCACATGTAAAATATGAAAAACTAGATGAAATACTCCACTCTGCATGTTTCTATCTAGCAAGATCAAAGACTTAATCTGTCACTGAACCGATTTTCGCTGTTTTTCTGTTGGTGTTGATGCCATATCTCTGAATTCCATGAAATTTCCCCTAACTCTAGCAGTGCTGCCTGTTTTGAAATGAAGCGGTGGAGGCACAACGTTTTATGCTAATCACATTATTACATAAAGTGACGGACGTTATACGTCTGGTTGGTGGGGGAGGGGGTTTCGCCCCCCAAACCCCGACAATAGCACCCCGACCGTCTTCTTTTTTCTTTGCGTATCTTACTCTCGCTACTGTGAAAAACTGGTTTTAAGGGATAGCAGGATACGGTAGGGCAGATCTTCAAAACTGCTCCTTCATCCTCTTTCGCACTTACACGATTTATTCTTCTAAGTACACGTACTCTACAAGGCGTGGACCGTGAGAATCCTGTGAGAGCTGTATACGGCTTAACGTCCGACGGCAATAACATTCGTGCGATTCCTGTAGTCTCCCTTCATCTACCCCGCCCCGAGAACACCATCTTACCAATGTGCAGGCAGTGAAACGTAGTGAGAGTCAAGTACACGCTCTTCGAAAGGTGATCTGAAAATCCAACGGACCCAGACAGAACTTTGTCTTTCCCAATTTATCAAACGCCGAATAAGCTCTTCCACGGACCTTGTGCATGCGCATTAACCTGCGTTGACCATTTCCGCCAGCTTCTTAAACGGGGCAAAATTTTTGCTCTTCGAAGTTTGAAAAAGATTCCAACACATGGTTTCGATTATCCGGGCACCTCCTGGAAAACTTAGAAAAAAAGAAAAATACAATGTGTAAGATCCGAAGCCCCCGAGACTCTCGAAATTTAAAAAATGATTGCGGGAAGAAACTAATGTTCATTTTACGAAACTCTATAATAAGCAGTGAAAATCACAAGGGATGTAAGAAAAAATCGCACTCAGAAAATCCGCAGAGATATGCCAATGATCCGACTCGAGACGATTTAAACACCAAATAGCTGCTTGAGGCCAATTATTTGAACAAAAGCAACAAAGAAATGTACAACACCACCAGTTTTTATTTTAGGAAATTTTCCTTCCTTCCATGGTGTCTATTGCTCGCAATAAGCAACTATTATATAATAAAATTGGCGGCGTTTAATACAGAAATCTAGAAAATTAAGGAAAACCCCGGCCGAGCTGGTCTTTCTCGGCGGAAGGGAGCCGCCCCTATCTGGGCTCTCCATAACAGCATGCGCATTAATCTTTATGGTGATGTATTGCCAAACGATTATAAGCGAGCCCGGGAGGCGCCGGTGACGAAGGTCCTCTGAAAATACACTCCGTACAAAACGGAAAACTTGTTTCTGTTAGGGAGTTTTTCTAAACATTCAGAGTCATGTTTATTTGTATTATCGACACCAGAACCGTGTCTTTTTAGGAACTTGATAGGATTATTTAATGAAGTTGCGCTGGTTCAAATCTAATCACAAATGAGAACAAGAAAATAATGGAACGATGCATGTCGCGAGGACGCGCCGCGGGCGTGCGAGAATGCGCCATTGCTCATACCGCGCCATGACAACCAGGGCCCAGATTCATGAACGATTACCCCCACTCCTCACTTACGCGCGATTCATGAACGCGCGGCGGGAAAAATCCGAGGTAAGTGTCGAGGTAGCGCGTCGGGGAACATTTACCTCCAAGGCGAGGGTTTTGCTCCGCGGCTAACTTCTGACCCAATGCATGCCTCCGCAGGCCCTTAGCCAGCTCTGGGCTGGCCGCCAGCCGCAAATTCAATGCCTGGCAGGGGCGCCTAGCTGCCGTCGCCATGCGCACGTCTTTCGCCGCAATTCGGTGAGTTGTTTTACCTTTTGTTTTTCTCTATTAGGCTTGCATTCCATGATTTTTTGGGCTCTGTGGACCATGGCGGCCCACAATGCCACTTATTTTTAAGTGAATTGCTTCCTTTAGTGGCATTGTGGGTCGGCTTGGGCCACCATGAGCCTAGTCCGCCACGCAAATCGTAATTTACGATTTGCGTGGGTGGACTATGCCCGTCCGCCACCTTAACCTTCCTTGGCATATGTTGTCTATGGAGGCTACTGTGGTGGATGGCACCCATTATTAGTCATGTAGGCAAACATATACCATTGTTTCTGTACTTTCTGCGATGCTACTAGTTTCCACCCCTCTCCCTCCCTCCCCCCCCCCCCCCTCTCCTCGCCCAACCCCACATTTCACATTTCACTTCCCCTAAATACGATGCAGCTAGTGTCGGTGCCAGCGACGTCCCAGCAGCAACTGTGACTGCTTGGTTTCGCTGTTAGCTGATGCCAGCGGGCCAGCGGAGGCATGCACATTGGGTGAGAAATTGGCCGCGGAGCAAAACCCTCGCCTTGGCCGTCATGAATCAGAAAACGGAGGTAAATTCGGGGAAAGTGGCGGGTAAATGGCCGTCGAGGTAAGTGGGGGTAGAATTTACCTCCGGCCGCGTTCATGAATCCGGCCCCAGATAGGCACCGGTTCAGACGCGCAGGCAAGCACAGGGTTGGCTGCCGTGATTACGGCAGCAGCAATGGCGCTTTTCCGCATAAGCCTTCGCACGTTCCGGCACCCTCGCGCAACGTCTTCCCAGCATGTAGCAAAGGAGCTCACCTGAAGAGATGATCGCCGAATAACATTTCAGTGGGAGGAATCTGTACATCCAACGTGCACATCCGATTGCCTGCTTGCTTAGTCACAAGGAGAAGCGATTTATGCGACTGAAACTTAGACAAATAGTTCTTAAAGTTGTAGGATTTGAGGAATGTCAAAACTGGTCAAATGTTGATAGACCTTGTTCAAACTCAGAAATACTCAGGGTGTTCAAAATTAAGGTAATGAAGGGTTGACGTTTTTCCAAGCGAATGTATTTATCTGCAGCATGGCGGCAGTAGCGCCATTTTTTTGGGCGTATCTTTCTGTCCGTGTTGTAATTTTTCAAGCTGTAAACCAGTTACGGTTTTTCTCAAGATGTCAAACTATCGAGCTGCGACTTTGGAGCTCCGCCGTCAAGGAGAGCAGCACTGCGACAATCATTAGCCTGCTCAGTCGACAGCCTCCATAGAAACTCATTGATATAAGGAGCTTGTACATGAAGCTGATCGTCCAGTACAAGGAAGAAATCTTACCGTCAATATGCCGCAGATCCGGAAAATCATCGAAAAATGAAAAATCCCAAATGCGAGTGGCTACTGAGAATAATCGGCCTTGATAACGGTGTCAGCCTCACATCGGGGCACCGAATAGCCAGAAGGAAACGCGGACTGAAGCCCTACAAGTTAAAGTTCAGCTACTGATCGACAAGAAGAAGAGCGAAAGGCTCCATTGATGCCGACAGCTCAAGCTCCGGGCCACAGGTCGCGGGTTTGAGCGGACACTTTTCACGGACGAGAAGCTCTTTCACGTGGAGTAGTCTCGCAACCCCCAAACCGGCAGTATCTGATTTCGGAAGCCACCTCTGCGATCGCCAAACATTGGCAAAATCCGCAGGCGCTCATGGTTTGGGGAGGAATCTACAGCAACGGATAGACCATCTGGGTTTTGTGGACGAAGGAGTAAAAAATAAATGAAGATGTGTACCGGCGGGACATCTTCGAGGCTACTGTACCTTTCTGGTCCCAGCAGCACTTCAGCAATGCGCACTGGACGTTTCAAGAAGACTAAATCCTTGCACACAGGGCGAAAAGCAAACAAGCAGATGCAAGACCAATTTTCCGGACTTCGTCATCTCTGCAGAATGGTCGCCGCAATGCTCGGATCTGAATCCGACGGACTAAAGTGCGTGGCCCATTCTGAAGGCCAGAGTCCGTGCCAAGCGCCACCACAGCCCTGAGGCCCAGAAGGAATCTCTGCGTCGGGAGTGGGAACAATTGTCTCCAGATGACCTACGACACATCGCGAAAGACTTCACCAAGCGTTTTGACTTCTGTATTCGCGTCAAAGGGGGCCACATCGAATCCGGTCGAATATACATAGTGTTGCCTAGTGTCTATGTCGTTGTTATCTATATATTAATTTGCAAACTTGTCAGTTGTTTCATAGATATAGTTTTAAAAAACCTTCATCACGTTATTTTGGAACACCTGTATTATTATAGGATTATTATTATTATTATTATTACACTATATAATAACGCGCTAAGCGATGAGTCATTAAATAGCAGTGAAATATAGGGGAGAGGTAATAAGGGTGGGAGGAGAAACTAGGGACGCGAAAATAGCGAAAAATACCTAAACGTCTTCTACCCGCCTGAAAACTTGAAAACTTTAGCCCCGGGGCAATCGAGGTCGCTGAACGCGACTCTTTAGTTCGTCTCTGAAGTGTCGATTGCCATCAATTGATATTGATCAAATTATCGATTTTTGTGGATGCCGTTCAGGCGGGCTGAAACCTTAGGTCTGGGGTAGTCGAGGTCATAGACGGAGTGGCGTTCTATCCCCCACCCTTTAAACAGAGGCGTGGCAAATGTCTGCGTCTCCACTATATCCTAAGGCAGCTACTGGACTCTCGAGCAAACCCAGGGGTTGGGGGTGGGCGGGCCAGGGGGACGGGGGGGGGGGTAGAACGCTCGTCCCCCGAGGTCACTGAACACGAATCTGAAGTTTGTTTTTGAAGCGTCGATCGCCATCAATCGATATTGATCAGATTGTCGTTTTCGCTGATGTCGTTAAACCGGTCCGAAACTTCTGCCCCGGGATTTAACGGGGCACATATCAAGGGGCGCGAAAATAACGGAAAATGCCTAAACTTCTTCTACATGCCAGGGGATTCGGAAGACATGCCAAAGACGTCGTCCGCTAAGAGGGATCATTAGGGGAACGAGCAGCAGTAAAGAGGAGTTGGTAAAGAGGAGTGGTGTCACAGACAGATCAGGCAATGAATATCGACCGATATTATCGATTTTCTCTCAGATTTAACTCGTCATTGCACTACCTTTGATCGGCTCACACACTCGCGGCAGTGAAAAGACCAACTGTCGTTTTGCAATCACAAGTTTGAGGAGCTTTAGGAATTGCTTGCTAAGGAGAAGCCAACTGAGGTCCCTGTTTCCTTCAGTAAATCGGGTTAGAGAAGTGGTTTCTATAACGGCAGTCAATCTTCAGACGATTCTATACATTTATCTCCGAAGGGTGCCATTCCACGTTTGTCCCGAAATTTCTTTTGGATCCCGCTTCGCCAACGAAAGCTCTTTGACGCGCTTCAGCCTCCTCAACAGGAGCCACCTGGCAAAAAGCTCAGCGGCCGCCGACGCGCACTGACCAAAAACACATTCGAAGCGCAAGCGGCTGTTCATTGAATTTCCTGGCGGAGTATAACAGGCTTTTCTCGACTCGGCTTTCCAGCGTTTTCATTTCGTTCCCGAAAATCCGTCTGAAAGCCGCCCGCAAAATCCACTTCACTCGCCCATGCCCTTACTCTGATGGGTTGATATAGTGCAGAGCCTGAAATCCTCACCTTCACATGAAGTTGTACCAGATTAGGATAGCAGTAGGAGTTGTGGACATTCACATTGATCGTAGACAGTAGTGGTAACTGTGATGGTCGTATAAAGAATATCTGACAGTCCTGAAAGGAACAGTTGTTGAAAAGTTACAACTAGTTTGCTAAAACTCGTGTGTAAAGAAGATGTGTGACAATAAAGAAAATAGTAAAGAAAAGAAAAATGTACCAAAAATTGGTATTTTACCTCTTTCTAACACAACTTCTTTCTGAAGAACAGAAACGAAGTGGTAGTGCAATATTCAGAGCTCACTAAAACAGTTTTGAGGGACCAAGTCATCCTTTACTGGTCGTGAAAACGATAAGGCAATCTATGGAAAAAAATTTCCTATTATTGTTAAGTAAGATCAGTGTATTCAGCATAATTTACGTCAAAAGATCAGAAAATTATTTTTCAAACACATCCAAGCAAAAACTGCTTTCAAGACCCATGAAACCTCAAAAAACTCAAGATGTCATCATTTTCAAGTCATCGTTCTTTTTTCGAATATATCGAAATGAACAGATTAACTTCAATTAAGATGTATGCTAAGCTACAGGCAATAGAATCAAGTTTCGTGCCAGCCATGAGCACATTTAGTAGAGTAGAGTCGCACGGACGGTAGCATAGCCCTCCAGCTCTATGGTATCGTAGAATATGTAATAGAGTCAGGTGTAAATCTTTACAATAAAAATTATTTAAGATCTCATAGTTCTTCAATAACTTCTAATACAACGCCACAACAATCGTAACCAAGGAACAATATCATCCAAAAACAGTGACAACAACAACAACATTAAACGTGTTTTGTTTCGCCTCTATTTTCATACAAAACATGTTTATAATTAGCTACCCAGAGGCTCATCAGTGAAAGATTCTTAACTAGTCAACCTTCAGGTTTTTTCGTATCCATCAATTAGAATAGATAATACATCGTTAAGTAAAGACTTTCAGCCTTCAGATTGAACTATTACGGGTGGTGAGTGTGCAAAATTGCACTTGGATTTGAATACAGGCAATTCCTGTAAGGTACATATATTTATGAAAAATACAAATCCTGATGAATGGTGAAAAAATGGAATTGAATTTTTTTTCTGTTTGACACACGGAAATTTCAGTTCTACATTTTTCGACATAGTCAACTAATCGCTAAGAGCCACGGGGCCGCGCTTTTGTGGAAGACAATTTCTAACGTTCTTCTCTTCTTTGAGTCTGAGGAAGGAGAGAAATCGTACCTCTTTCTCAGAGCACCAGTTCATCACTGAGTCACAAGTGTTGATGCTATTCTTCTAGTCGAATTATCAGTTTCGGCTCATGAAGCGCCACAACGTTCTATGGATTGCTTTGTCACGCTTACAAATAAAGGTTAGCTTTATCTCAGTGTCTGCGCCAAAAACACAGACGCTGCTATTTGTTGCTTCCAGCCAAGAAAAAAATGGATACACGAAACAGAAAGCCTTTAATAAAATTCAAAACTTCGGGGAATGCTATTTGTTGAATGTAAATGTAAATATAATGACGTATTTAAGTGCTATAGATGATCTAACTTTTGCAGCGGTTGCCAGTAGGTGGATGGCTCGACAACAGTTTGTATAATCGTTTCAGAGAGAAGTATAACAACAAACAAGATTTTAATTTCTCATATGGGAGGGGTGATAGGGCATTAACACACATTTTAAAGAATTCGCTGAGTGAAGGTTTATTGTATTCGCAAACAAGAGTGATAAGCAAGTAAAATACATGAACCAAAAGCCCCTAGCGTGTATTGTATTACTGTCACATTTGAAACGCTTTCTTGTTGTTGATAGTTTTCAAGAATTCCTCCCTCCTCCACTTTCGTACCGTACCAAAAGGATTAGACTTGGAAATGGGAAAAACTCGCCTTGCGTCAGCGTTTGAGTCAACAGACACTTAAGGGCCTACTCGAATCAAAGAAAAGTAGACGTTGACGCAATCCCAGAAAAGGACCGAATGAGGCGAACGCTATTCCTACAATCCCGAAGTTTCCTCATAATACACGGGTAGAACATCAAACATTGACAGCAGGTGCAAAAAATGCCATAGCCTCAGATCTCCCAACACTAAAGCTGAAGATTTCTAGATCTGATTTCTGCTTCTGTTTCATAGTTTTAAGGCTAACATCTACTGGTTATATTAACTAACAAGTAATGCCATCTAAATATGACAGGTGAGAAACCAATTTTGACGGAACTGTATGAGCTTAGTGCGGGCGTGGAGCAGTTCGGAAAGGCGCCGGTTGTCGCGACCACTCACCCAAGGTTCTTGGTTCGATTTTCCAGCTCTGGCCAACCAAGCTTTACTCCCTCAGGGTTGGTGTCAGACTTGTTTGAGAAGGATAAAACACTCACTTATTCATCGGCTGGCCACTGCAAGTCATTGCATAAATTAAGGACACATTGAAATTGTCTTCACGACATCCCGTACAAGTAGAACATGGAGCACCCCGCAAAGAAATTGGTTAGCGCCCTCATTTATCCCTTTTATCCTCCCCATAAGCTTCTGCCCAAAGGCTTTCAATTTACTAACACATTTGCTTAAGCCTGGAACGGCTGGTAGAGGCTGGTAACATCATATAGCTTTCAATTTAGTTTCTTAATTGATAAGGTTAAGAGAAGGTTAATAACTCCAAAGCAGATTTGAGATGTGGTGAGTAACTGAAGGAATAGGGTGTCATTATTCTAGGCCCACTCCATTACTTGCTGCTGACGAGCATCCCTTAATCCTTTGAAAATCTTCCGTTGGAAGAGTGAAATCTGTTGTCTAGAAAACACCACTACACCTATTTCAACGAATTTTGGACCACTAACACTTTTGTTCTAATTTCTTTAAGATATCAACGGATTTCGTCCTTTTTTAAGAAGAACTAGTTCAAGTAACTGTTTGCTATGAAATTCGGTAGAGCGTGATAAAAACTGCATTGAGGGTTCTTACATGTGGGAGCGTCCCTGCTAAACATGTGGTGGACCTTGATTCGCACGATTAAGGCAAAGAATAGGAAAAAATAGGAATAAGTACAAGGAACACTGAGCTATCTAATGCCGAATAATCTACACCACTCTGGGCCACAACAGTGTTTGATTGAAGATATCACTGCGTGTCATCAAAGCCCTTCTGCAGTACATTTTTAAAAACCGCATGAAACAACTCCTAGAGAATACCGAAGTGACGCAGATGTACCGAACCTCTCTCACAAGAGAGAATTCCTCAGATTTCACCCCTTACCCTTCGGTATAAAGTATCTAGTGGCAAGTTGCGCTCTTATTACGCTATCGCTCAAAAATTGGCCTAAGAGAAACAAGCCGTCTCCACCAGGGAAGGTGGCGTGCATTGCCATAACACAAATGGGGCGCAGTGGGTTAGACAAGGCCATAGGAAGGATCTCGTGGCGTTCCGCTGTAGGTCTCAATGGCTGCTCAGTCGCAATGTATGCGCAGCACATCCTGCGTTCCTCTCAAAGGTAAGAATTCATCATCCATCTAGTGAATTCGGATGGCTCAAAGGCAATGTAGAAAAATCATCGCTTACTGCTTCCAATTTGTAGCCAGGGTTAACGGCGGGTTTCGAGTCAGACAAATGGGAGACTCTCATCAATAGGTCGACTGTTCATTGGACTTCCTCTAAACTGTGAAGTTTGTCCAACAAGAGACGCCTTACAGCCTTAGCCTTACAGATCTCAACAAGGGGTGCGTAGCGTTCGTATCGGCTGGTTGTAGGCGCCGCGCCCGGGCGCCAAGGTGGCCATACCTACGGCGTCATCCCCCTGGTCGCCGTCTCCGCTACCGCCGTGACACCCGCCGCGCGCGCGGCGGGTGTCACAGCGTGAGCGGAGATAGCGAGCAGGGGGATGACGCCGGAGGTATGGCCACCTGGGCGCCCGGCCGCGGCGCCTACAACCAGCCGATACGAACGCCCCCCTCCCCTCAACAAGGCCTAAATGGTCTTGTAGGGCATCCAACAAGGAGCGCAGTGGTAAAGTTCGTTATTGCCGCTTGCCACACCAAAAATTACAAAAAATTAGTAAAGCTGTTTCGACTTACAGCGACTATAGAGAAATGTCGAGATCCGGTTAAACTCTGTGCCAAAGAAATTCCAGCACACATTTGGGTTGAGACTGAAACGCTTAAAGAATTCGGTTGAAAGTGAGCGCGACATAATGACCAGCACTAGTACCATGAAGGAGGATACGTACCCCCAACCTCCATGAATTACTTGGCGACAAATTTTTGCCATTCTTGGTGGCGATGTCCGTTCCTCCACGTGGTGCCACTGGAAACTGCCCGCTTTTGCGAGCCGAGCCGAACACGGACACTCGAGTGCAGGCGACAGGCCCTTGTGACAGGCCGGCCTATGGAGATCCCATGTCACATCACATGGTTGATGGTGCTTCATGTATCGCGAGATAATGCTACGGCGTCCGCGGGAGCCGACGCGCACTCGCAAAGCCCGGCGAGTGTGAGAAGTATGCGAGGGTCCCTGATGCGAGGACGGCATCGGGGGGCAACTGTGTTAGTCCAAAAGTCCCGCAACGTAGGAAAGACCCGCGTGGCAACGCTGAATGTGGGTACGTTGTCGGGCCGCTCCTTTGAGTTGGCAGAGGCACTGGAGCGAAGAAAGGTTGACTTCTGTGCGGTGCAGGAGACGAGGTGGTCCTGCAGCAAGTCAAGGGACATAGGCCGTGGCTTTAAGGCCATTTTGTGTGGCAGTCCCAGGACCACCAGCGGTGTTGGTATAATCGTCTCCGAACGCTTCCGAAACGCGACTGCAAGCGTGGAGCGTTTTAGCGACCGCCTGATGAAGGTCGTTGTCGCTGCTGAACGGCGAATGTATCACCCTTCTCTGCGTATGCTCCGCAGACTGGTTGCTCCGAAAGAGACAAGGATGAGTTTTGGAGCCTGCTTGATGAGAAGACAGCAGAAGTTCCGTCACTGGACGTAATTATTGTTGCAGGTGATCTTAATGGTCACGTTGGAGCAGCAAAAGACGGTTACTGCTGTCATGGTGGTTTCGGATACGGGTCACGTAACGTCGATGGTGAGCGTATACTTGAGTATGCAGAGTCGCATAATCTCACCATCGTGAACACGAAGTTTCGAAAACGGGCCTCCCACCTCATCTCGTTTTATAGCGGGAACACTAAAACGCAAATCGACTTTGTCCTTGTGAGGAATCGAGACCAAGCGCTAGTCACTGATGCGAAGATCGTGCCGTATGAGACGGTCGCCACGCAACATCGACCGCTGGTCTGCACTATGAAGATCGCTCCTCTGAGCACTAGGCAGATCGAGCGTTGCGGACCACCAAGAATTAAGTGGTGGCGATTGAAGGAGAATGAAGCAGCTGTGACATCTCGCATTCGGTTGCCGACGGTCACGACCGTCGAAGAAACCTGGCGGGGTGCTACCGAAGCCATGCTAGATGCTGCACGCTCCGAACTTGGCACTACGAAACCGGGGCGACGTAAGGTCGACAGGCAGTCATTGCTGTGGACTAATGAGGTTAAGGAAAAAGTCCGTGAGAAGAAGAGGTTATATCATGCATTCCTCAGCGACAAGACAGCCGAGAAATGGCGCTTGTATCAGGAAGCGAAGGAATCGGCCAAGAGGGCAGTGGCCGTTGCAAGAGCCACTCATTATGATGATGTCAACGAGAGACTTGAGTCGCGCGATGGTGAGCGATTTCTTTATCGACTCGCCAAGTTCTGTCATTGCCAGACCGAGGATGTTGAAAAGTTCTTTGGCATCAACGATGAGAACGGCCATCTCCTAATGGACCGCAAAATGGCCTTGAATCGATGGCGAAACTACTTCGAGGAAATCTCGACGGTAGAGTTTGGCCATCCAGCCATTCCCTCTGCTCCTCCCGTGTACGGTCCCGTTCAGAACATCACTGTTGAGGAGACAGAGGCGGCTTCAAGGAAGATGAGGCCAGGCAAGGCAACGGGCCCTGATGACTTGGCGGCCGATTTGTGGAAGTCCAAATCCTGGTACCCAGCTGAGTGGCTGACGATGTTCTTCAACCAGGTGGTTGCGGAGAAGAAAGTACCTGATAGTTGGCAGATAAGCACGACGATTCCGATTTGGAAGAAGAAGGGCAGTCCAGCAGACTGCAAAAACTACCGTCCAATTCGTTTGCTTTCGCATACCATGAAGATCCTTGAGCGAATTGTTGATGGACGCATTCGTAACGTCGTCCAGCTTTCTACCAACCAGTGTGGCTTTGTACCTGGGTGTGGCACCATCGATGCCATACACGCCGTTCGTCTACTTATATAAAAGCACCGCGAGAAGCAGAAGCCGGTGCATCTTGCCTTCCTCGACTTGGAGAAGGCCTTCGATCGCGTTCCGCGTGAAGTGATATGGTACGCTTTAAGACAGCATAATGTTCCCGAAGGGCTTATTGAGTGGGTGCGGCTACTCTACTCTTGTCCGAGGAGTAGAGTCCAAGCGCCAGCAGGTACGTCGATGGAGTTTCCCATCTCTGTCGGAGTACATCAAGGTTCTGCGCTCTCCCCACTGCTCTTCATCGTCGTTATGGATGCCATATCGCGTGATCTTCAGCGGCCAGCCCCTTGGACACTGCTTTATGCTAACGATGTAATGCTCGCTTGCGAAGATAAGGTTGAACTCCAGCGGCAGGTACAAGCTTGGTGCGATCGCTTGGAGAGATTTGGACTCAAACTTAATGTCAAGAAGACCGAGTATATGACGACTGACGAAAATGAGTCCACCTCCATTAAGGTAAATGGCATTGAGCTGCCACGTACTTCGGTATTCAAGTACTTGGGATCAGCAATCGCGTCCGATGGCGGTCTACTCGTTGAAGCCAATTCACGCGTGAGTGCAGCGTGGTCCAAGTGGCGCTCTCTGACGGGAGTGCTCTGCGACAAGAAGATACCAGAGTGGCTTAAATCGAAGATCTACAGAGCAGTCGTTCGACCTGTAGCTATTTACGGAGCTGAGTGCTGGCCCGTTACCAAAGAAATTGAAAGGCGCCTCAGCGTAATGGAAACGAAGATGCTGCGGTGGACGGCCGGAGTTACGCGTTTGGACCGTGTGCGCAACGACTCCATTCGGCAAAGATTTGGTGTCACCTCGATAGTTGAGAAATTGCGTGAAGCTCGTCTGAGATGGTACGGCCATGTTCTTCGTGCAAGCGGTGACTCTGTCCGAAAGACTGGCCTTAACTTCGAGGTGCCCGGAAAGCGGCCACGAGGGAGACCAAAGCAGCGCTGGCTTGATTCGCTGCACCAGGACTTGAAGATTGCTAGGTTACACCCTGATCAGGCATTTGATCGGGAAAAGTGGCGCCAGTATTCCAGGAAAGCGGACCCCGCAAGAAAGCGGGACAAACGCTGAAGAAGAAGAAGAAGAAATTTTTGCCATTCTTGGACCGCCCAGTGGCCTGCAGCGAAAACGAGCTTCGCCCTAATAGCTCATGGATGCTCTACAAGGCCATACACATATTACTTCTTGAGAATCTTCTGGTAACTTCACAGACGTCCTCAGTAGGAGGTTGCGTAGATTTGCAAACTGTACAGCTAAGGATCTCAGGAAAAGGTAATCAATAATGGGCATTGTTCAGCCATTGCAAACTTGAAAGGGCCTCTTAAAAGCGTGGGTCAGATTGGAGCGCGTCGACATGAATAATCTAGTCAGTATTGCATCTAATAACGTTTCGAAGGTCCTTGAAGAGCCTCTGAGATTCTACACTTGCTAATCCTACTAGCTCTTTGTATTCTTCTTAAAAGGTAATGCAGTTTCTTTTTAGTGTACCTATAACTTTATAATTAACTCTGAAATGTCAAAACACTATGTCACAAGAGTTTAAGAAAAACAGAACGCCTGAATATTTTCATAATATACGTGCAAGGCTTTTTTGTACGGGTTGGATCACGAATGCAACGGAAGGCTTGTAAAGCATAACAGAAACTTGTTGCTGGAAATATTCACGTTGAACTTTAATTAATCTACGCATTGAATGACATCCGCGATTTTATTTTGACAACATCTGTGTGACATTTGTTACCCTTTATCCCATCCTCACGGTCCCGCTTTGTGGAATGATTTCTTCGAAGATAGTTTTAGAACCAGATTCTCTTGTGGAGCGCGCAAATGGAGGAGGCTCTGGCAGTAGGCCGTAGGCCGTAGTGGGTACCTCGAACCGCTGTCCTGCCCAGGTCAACTAAGACCTCCGCCTCTCCGGGTCGTTGAATTGGTATCTATCTTCATTTTATTTATTTTTATTTTATTGGAGACGTGATAATCTCACGTAAACCTTACATTAAAATACCAGCAAAATACAATACAACCTTGAAACCGTACCATTTAAAAAAAGTAAAAAGTGTGAGCAATCAGATTAAGACAAGTTGAGAACAAATGAAAACGACGGTAGTGTAATCGCTCCTGCAGAAAGTAAACCTAAATGATGAATTTCATGGAAAAAGTGATTGATCTCCTTTGAGTCGACGGTCAAGAAAGCTTTTGAAACCTTTGAGCGACATTTGAAGAGCGTTTCTTTTAGAAGGGGGAGGAAAAGTCGAATAGTTCTGTTAGAAAAAAAGCTGATCCTAGCCTTACTTTTTGCAACCGGCCCCGCAAGTCTAAGGCCACCATTTCTAGTCCGACTGGACGTGAAAAGAACTGGTGCAACGGAACCTTGACAATACCCTTAAGGATCTCGAACATCATGACCATGTCACTTTTGATTTTTGTGTAATTAAGGCAGGACAAACCTAGCTGCTTAGCCCTAGATGCTCCATTAGGGATTGCGGCGTAGTCAAGACCAAAGCATCTAATAAACATTTTGCGGGTGAAATTGTTCTGTACGCTTTCTAATAAAGTGATGTCCTTTTGTTTTGACGGATTGAAAACTGTAGTGCCGTGTTCAAGGATGGAGCGAATGTAGATTTTATAGGCTTTGATCCAAATATTTGGGTTTGTAGACCTAAGAGTTTTGAAAACGTTCGAGTCGTAGCTTTATTGACAAGAAGCCTGAGATGGGAAGAAAGATCAAGTTTGGAGTTGATCAGAAACCCTAGATCCCGCACTTCATTGTCTTTATTTAAAACGTTACCACCCAATGTGTAGTTAACAGAAGCAGAGGGATGATTCCCTATAGACAAAACAAAGGTCTTCTCAGCCGCAATGGGAAGCTCCCATTTCATAGACCATTCTCTGATGTAGTCTATAGCGGACTGTAATTTGGCTTCATCCGCCGGACAGTCGTTGACTTTATAAATTTTTATGTCATCAGCGTACATTTTGCATGTTACATCCAGAAGACCGATGCTTTCAGGTAGCTCGAACGTGTAAATGAGAAAAAGGATTGGGGATAGGACTCCGCCCTGAGGCAGTCAGCTTTGTGCCCGATATACCGAAGAAAACCTATTGCGAACGCGGACTTGATATGTCCTATTTGAGAGAAAATTAGCAATCCATGTCACAATTACAGGATGAATTCCAACCAACTTTAACTTATCAAGCAGCTTAGCACGGGGAACTTTGTCAAAAGCCTTTTTAAAGTCGAAATATATAACATCTGTTCTTTTATTGCGCTCAAGAGCTTCGGTCCAGTCGTTGAGCGACTATCTTGTCTGGGAAGGATAAAACATTGACGTGTCCATCATCTGGCCACTTTGAGTCGTAGGCAAAACACGCATTCAAAAACACTCCACGATCTCTCACGGAACTGTGGAATGCGTGAGACCTCTCAAAAGAAGATTGATTAACGCAATCCTTTATATTTTATAACTAGAAATTATTCACAGAGTCTCACGAAATACTAAATCGTGGCTTCTAGAACTAAGCACTACTTGAAAGTTTAGCTGAAACCGAAATCAGATCTTTCATTTGAAAGAGGTTTGCCTAATTAGTTACAAAATTACTGAAGACATAATCAAGGATTGAAAAAAAATTGTAGATAGGGATGTTGCGTAACTGTGGCCCGAATTTTCCAAGAGTTAGGACGTGCCTGTGTTAACCCGTAGATGATATAGTCGTCGATCTCGTTGCCCCTGACGTCGTGGAAGTGTCGCGAGAGGCAGACGTCGGCCAGTGCTGTGAGGACCGCGTTCGACAGCGCCAACACGTGCCACCACCACCGCCACCAGGTCATCGTCGTCGGACGGCACAGCAGCTGAGGAGCGAAGGTGCGGGGAAGTCGTGAGCGGTAGCCGGCATGCGACTGAAATGCGCCTACATCTACCTCCGTCTAAGCCAGCAGTTCATCATTTAAAAACGTCAGTTTCGACGCGCCACAACAACAACGAGCTCGTGACCGAAGACGGAGACCAAGGAGCGGCACGGAAAAGGAGGGAGCAGTGGGGAGAAGACGAAGCTGGGGCTGACAACCGCAAGCGGGAGGAAAACGAGATAGGTAGGTGGAGCACTAACACTCCGAGTAGAAAGAAAGGAAGGAGTTATTTAATGCAGTGAATGCTAACGCTCAGCTATTGAAGTGAACATGAACTGGGAAGGTGTGAGTAATACACGATGAAAACAGCATAAGTACTTTACAAGGCAAAATAAGCAAAGTAAAGTAAAAGTAGTTGTAAAATTAGAGAGTAAGAAAGGAAAGAATGAAAGTTACTCCGCTATAATTTCTTAACGTGATGTGCAATATTATGTGAAAATAACACATACATATTAAAAAGCATTACTTATTTCGGATAACACGTACCTCCTGATGTAGCATGTGTGTAGAACACTACTAGTTTTCTACGGGGGCAGACATGACTCCAACGCCGCGCGAACACCCCTGGCGTCGCGCACGGCGGGCGACGAAATTGGACGAGTTGACGCGGTCCGACAGCGATGGATATTGACTAGCGATAGAGTGCGAAATTGTGGCCGGCGACGTTGATCGCGCAGAAGAAAGAAAGGGACATAAGGTAAGGATGAGACAAGTCTGATGTCTCCTGGTAGGGAAGTGGGAGTGGTTGTTAACAAATTGCAAGCGGAATGAGACTCAATCTATTTCAAATGAGTGAGTGAACGTGGTCAAGGATCTGGTGAGGGAAATTCGAAACAAGAACTGAGAAGAGATTGCTAACTAGAAGTTTCGGTAGCAAATGCTTGTAAACTTCTACTGGCGGGGGGATTAGCGCTCTATTCCGTAGCTTTTCCCCTAATTCTAACTTTGCGCTACACTTGATCGTCACCTACTCACGGTCGTTCGTAGTTCACGTGTAAGGCCTCGTGCATACTTCCCGTCGCCGCGATGGAATCGCGGCGATGAGTTTTGCAGAGCGACGCGAAAGAATTTGAACTTCTCAGCGCTGGACGCATCGCCCATCGCTCTGCAAGGGAACGCGACGGCGATCCATCCAGGGCCGACGCTAAACACCGCGCGCGACGCGAAAAAGTATGCTATGCACGCGATGGGCGCGGGAAGCCGTCGCGCATCCCGATCGGCACTGTTGCGGCGGCCGCGGCGAAGTTTCCCTTGACTATTCGACCGCGTGCGGCGGAATGGCCATGAACAGAGCACCGCGATGGCATCGCGGCGATGGAAGTATGCCCTCGGCCTTATACCATTGGCAAGCACCCCTTTCGCAAACACTAAATACCTCCATGTTTTTCCAGTCTACAAGCAGAAGCAGAGGCACTTTACTGCTTCCTTTTTCTTCCAAGCGCTTCCACCGAGAGGGTTCCTCTTTCATTTCATTTGGGCTCCCTGTGGTGGTATTAGGAGGGTTTGAGCATGCTTGGGTAACGAAGGTGTTTGATGGAGTAGCAAATGTCAAAAAACTAGTGGAGGCGCTTAAACACTGGCAAGATTCCGTGCTCCGCAGCTAACCATGCGTCACCAAACGCACGTCCGCGTTTCAGCGCCGCGACATCGCATGCGGCCTGCGCGCGACGTCGCGTTGGAGTTACGTCCTGGAGCCAGTTTTCTACAACGTTTTTCTGTACACAAAAACAAAAAATAAAATGGAACAGCCTAGTTGATGAATGCTCCGTTCAGGGAATGAAGTGAGGCATGCCATTCCTGTTTCTCTAGGTTTCACCTATGTATGTCATGGTGAGGGAGTGAAGGAATTGTCTTGAAAACACAGGGCACTGCTGAGAAGATGGCTATGATTTGAGATCTCGCCTTCTAATAGAAAAATTGTTCAGAACACCCTCAAATGTTCGAACGATAGGTTCTGCTGCAATATTTAGTTTTGCTTGCATATGCTCACAGGCACTTCGTTATAAAGAGCTGCTGAACACTTCGGTGTCTAGCTCATGACCTGGCCGCTTCGAAACTCAAATGTCGCTGCTGAAGCAAGGAATATGTAGACCACTCCCGGATTTGATCGACGCAAACTGTTAAAGCAGTACATCGTTTCCGTTGGTTGGTGGGCAGCCACATCAAACGACATCGACTCTGGTACCTCAAAAACGCTTCTTCCACGAAATAAAAGTCCTTTTTCGCATGCACGATACAATAAGGTGCGCCAGGAAGCGGATCATCGGTTGAGTAGGTTTGAAGTTTATTGCGACGGTCGTCCTTCCAGAACGTGTACTAAGAATATGCAGTTTTCTTCAATGGAGTATAAGCTCAAATGTAGCAGAGTCGTTAAATAGACGCCGACGATGCCTAAGAGGTACGCATATTATTTCGCTCCTTTTTGCCTTCAAAATCGGAGGAAATGTCAAACGATTGGAGTAGATTGCTCAAGCAATCGGATGCGGCTGAAATACGATAGAGAGGAGTATTTGAGTTTGTGGAATGGGTGTGGTGGTAAGTTAAGAATTATGAAGCAGTTCAGAAGATTAGTACGATGAATTTTCGATGGGATCACGCCAATTATGTTTCGAAAATTTGTGCGTCCACCCTACAAGATCTTCAATATTTCACCAATGTATAGTGAAGTTCTAGAATATAGAAGGATTCCGTTATAAGAACTACTCCGCAATGCTAAGTTCTCACTTTACTTTCTTCGTTTCGCCAATAATTATAACTACACCTGTAAAAATAATGGAAAACAAAATAATGCGAAGTAACACAATCAGTTTCTGATCTGCTAAGAAAGAGGCTAACAAAGAAACAAGTCACCTATATTCACTCAGGTTTCAGAATGTCTATATGGAACTTTGTAATAAATAACGGAAGCACAATTGATATTGCATACTTTAAAAGACCACGATTTATCCAAAGATTTAGTAAGATGTTTATGAGAAATTCCCTATCAAGCTCTACCATACTGGCATTAAAGGTTGCGCCTGCGAAAGACGAAAATTTCAATTCACGCTTAAAACCCTGCAGAAAGCAGCTCCCACTCCATCCATCTGGGATCAGTGAATTGGTAATAGACTTGCATGGAGCACTTACTTTTCTTCGACCGCAGGTCATTATTGAATAGGCTAATACGCATTCAAATTAATCTTATGACACCCCACAGAAGCAGAATGCGTGGCGCTTCCCAAAAAGAACTGAATAACGCCGTCTTTTATGTTTTATCCTTTAGGTAGTGAAGAGCTGTCAACAATCATTTATCTTTTACAACAGCTCTGCCTGTACGTATCGTGTTGGCCTCCTGAGTTTCTGCGATTGCTTATGTTCCTGTATTGTTTTTTGACTATCGTTTGCTATTGTTGCTGTTCTACCAGGCAAAGTTTAGTTTGCACTTTCTCCATTCTCATGCATCCGCATTTCATATTTCACTTCATGTGTCAGGCTGCTCTCTGCTCTTGATTGAAGGCCTTCTCACCAGCTGATCAAGGTAAAAGCAATAGGTTGATAAGCTAGCTTTCTTTATCTTTCATTTTCCTAGTGATTTGATTTTTATTTATCTTCGATACATCATGTCCACAGTGTTTCACCATTGGTTTTAGCTTTTAGATTTTTTTTATAAATAAACAGATAAATAAATAATTATTCTATTGTCTTAGTTTTGTCATTTCTAACTTTACTTCTTTGATGAGAGTATAAAAATTTCCGCCGAACAATAAAAGGATAAAGGATAAAGGATAAAGGACGGCGTTACTCAATCCCTTCTGGGATGCGCCAGCGCATTCTACTTCTACGGGATGTCGTGGAGGCCACACGAATGCGTATTTGGCCATATAATGACTTGCGGTGACCGGCCGATGAACAAGTCAGCGGTTCATCCTTCCCAGACAAGTCTGGTACCAATTCACCGACCCCGGAGGGATGGAAGGCTTGGTTGGCCTGGGCGGGAAATCCGAACCAGGAACCTGGTATCGGGTGCACGCGACAGTCGCGCCTCCTACGACTGCGCTACACGCGCCCAACAATAAAAACAACTTACAAATTGTTAAGATAGCATGCAGCGTAAGTCTTCTTTAGTGCACCTCATAACACTCTCCTCATGGCTTGGAGAACTCTCTTCACCGTGGCCAACCGATAAACAGAAACAAATAGATGCGGACCATTGTTTCAGGCATCTTTGATATAGGAAAACGCTGATGTTCTAAGAAGCGTTCATCGTTGAAAGTTGTAAAAAAATGGTAGAAAAAACTGTCATTATTATTTTGTTCTCTGCATGACTCTTACATTAGAGCCTTAGGTTTTGCGGCGCTCACAACCTAAAGGGAGGAGTTAAGCAATAGAAGGTCTGTATCACCACAAATCGGTTTTTTAGTTCGATCAGCAGAAAGGCTGCCGAGCATATCGCTCTGCCTGAAATAATCCATGGATACCTGCCATCTCCAGGAGAGAGCGTGCACTCAATTTTCTTATGTTGGTCATCGTAAGTTATTTTATAGGATAGATATGCATTAAACCGTCCCCAGTTTATACTGACGATGCTGAATGCATGGCGCAGGGATCGAGAAAAAAGAATACACTCCGAGGAATTTTATAGGAACTTCTCCGCAGGTTCGAAGTTAAGCAAATGGACGGGAAACCACTACCACATCTTTTGCTTTCAATTGTTAGAATTATCGCTTTGCAGAAATCCGCCCTTAGACAGCGGGTTGTACTGAGAAAAAAAAATGTTGTTACACTGATTTGCTTGTCGGACGAAGATTTTTACTGATTTTTACACTTTTAACCTGAAAATGTAGTGTGATAATACATATGTAGGTCACACACACGTTTGAATATTGAATTTCTTCCATCTTCATGCTACACTACGTATGATCTGCAAACTAGCAGCGTTCTTGAAGAGAAGTTCAGATCCACTTGTTTAAGATGCGGGATAAAGAGAGCTTTGGAGTGCTCTACACGCTGCCATTTTACTGAGTGCTTACCTTCCAATATTCAGAAGTTTATCCGCTTCAAAATTCGAAAGCATCAACACAGACGAGGAGAAGATGTCAATAGACTTTCTAGAGAGTCTCTTGTTTGATGCTTAATGGTCTCGTTTTGATTTGGAAGGTGTTCACTTTGATTTCAAAAGCGTCAGGCTTGTTTAGAGGAGTATCCAAAATGATGTGAAATGGTCAGCTGTTGGTTGCAAAGGGGAGTGCGGTACTCCTTTATAAGAAGAGCTGACAGCTGAAGATTAATTTAGGGAGAACATTACCGAGGGCGTGACACAGGGATTGTTGTAGGATTTCACACAATTCAGAAGTCCTCTTGGCGAGGTTGCCAGTTTTTATTGCGATTTTAATCGCCACCCTTACCATACTCTTTTCTCATTTGTACGAGGCCCGACACAAACCTCCTCTATTCGAAATCGTGTTTTCGGACGAAAATAATGGGCATGTGTAGCAGGCATATGGAATCGATAGAGCTTGACCACGTGTGTAAAGTACACTAACAGCAAATGACACACAGTGAGGCCATAAAGACTGATCACAAAACGTCTGGCTTAAATCTGCCCAACTATCCATTGAAGACGGAAATGCCGCGATTCTGTCATGGAAATTTAAAAATAGTTTTTAGTGAAATTTATGGCTAAAAAACTGGTGCTTCTGAAATTTTTAATTTCTCTTTATCACCTATAACAGTTTGTGTTATTGAAAGACAGCGCACTTCTATCAGCACTGCACATAAAAGTGTTGATGATGAAAAAGATAAAGAGAAGAAAATAAAGAGAAGGAAGAAGCAAAACTAGAACGAAAAATTGGTTGCATAATTTGTATCCAATTCTGCACTATATTCAGATATTCACTGCTGGTTACTCAAAATGCCAAACAATCCCAAAACTCTGAGAATTAAGCACCTAAATCTTAAACCAAAAAATGTCAAAGAAAGCCGAGATGCTATGAAATTTGTGCGGTTCTTCAACGAGAAGGAAAAGTCATGCGATATTTTCATTAACAAATATTCGGACCATCGCACTGTACTGGAAAACATTTCCATACCGCCATTCTACATGAATACTCAGCAGATTTTCCCCATATATAGCTGCAGTGCAGCAGAGAACTAGTGGAGCAGTAAGAACAGCAAGTAAATTAAAACATCACACAGACTACTGTTGCACCATAACTATCTGAAGAGGTGCGTGAAGTCCTGCTATCACCATCTATTCCTGCAAGAACACGCTAACGTAACCGACTTTGGTTTTATCACACGTCGCGAATCGCTCCAATTTTCCGGTTACTACTAGAAAAAAGGGAGAAGACTGTGTCAAGCAGTATCGCATAATACATATAGCTCAGCATTTCTTCTCGCTGCTCTAGACCAATCATTGCTCAGATACAGGCGGCCCTTCCAGAAATATGCAGAGCGACCGATCACTTCTGACGGATAAGAAGATAACAGCCGAATCCCCTTATGCGAAGTTCGACCACACAAAAAAAGAGTAAAGAAAGGAGGAGAGAAAACTGTGAATACAGTTATTTGAAAAAACGTCATGAGGTGTTGCTCCTTCTCTTCCAGCGAGGTTGGTGGGTCAACGAGTTTATTCTAGGCCGCTAAGGACGAGTTGTTACGACACTGCTAAGCTCAGGGGTGAAAGGTCTTGTCTTTGAAGATGACAAAACGGTCGAAACGTCAGACGTATAACAAATGTTTCCACCTACCAACATCGTTGGCACAGAAGCAGTAACTCCACAGTTAATAACGACACAGAGGCTTCAAGATGAAAGAATATGGAGACTGTTTCCAAGACAATTTGCCGAAAACTGGTAGCTGAGCTCTAAAACCATTCTGTTACACCTGAACCGCTAGCTGCTGAGAGTGACACAGCACTGTTCCACTGTGGGTAGTGGGTCTTCGTTGCTATTAATATGGCAGCCGAGATTCAGTTAATTTTCGCATCACCTTCGGCAAACCTCAGCTTCTAAATATAAACCAGTGGATGACTGCCTAAGCCTTGAGCTAAACTATTTGCATGTATCTCGCTGTTACTGAGTACACCCAAGTGTTCGTAATTTGCTGCAAATAGTAAAGAATTTGCACTTGACCGTCAATGAAAACCAGAGGTGTTTGCTCAGATACCGAAGAACTTAGGTAGTGAAGAAGCTGCAAGAATTTTAATGCAAACGTATTCGCCGATTTTGTGTGATAATCCCTCTATGGGAAGACAATGACAAATTACAGTGTTAATCAAAAAAGACGTTTTAATGCGCTCTGCTATGAAACCACTGCACATTTGGTTTGGAATTGAGGTAGCTATCGGATATAGTAGTGGGAGAATATGAGATCGGTCGTTATGTCCAACTTGCGGGTTTCCAAAGGCCTGCTTCAAAAAGCAGCTGAATTTGACGTCACGTGAAGAAATGACAAATCTTTCGCAGACGCCAGCGGCAGTGGCGGGAGGCGTCGAAACGCGGGCCACGACCGGATGCGGACAATTTACGAAGCGACAACGAAGTATTCAAGCAAACCTCCTTGGAGCTTCTTCTCTGACATCGAGAAGCAAATTGGGCGCATTTTCATGACGGTAGCAAGAGCCGTTTGAGTGCTAGATTGGGTGTAGTAAGTCTTGGAGAGAAAAACGGCAAGATGTGGACGGAATGGATTCCAAGCTCGCAGTGGAATTGAGTGCAACAATGGAAGTGCCGCCTTCACCGCAAAACAATCACAGAGCACCTCGGCGCTGAGAATATGAAGTCCGTCGAGGGCAGAAGAAACGAGGGAAAAGGCGTGCGAAGTGCTCGCGATTTGTAAGCACGCCATTCAATACGCACATCATCAGTCACCGCACCCATCGCGCTCCGCCTAAAATTCAAAGGCCTGCTCGATCTGCTCGCATGAGGTCTGATGTAAACGGGTGTGTAGCTATACAAACGATTCGTATGCGGCGGCGCGGCGACAGAGGCCGCTCAGCGCGACGTCCACGCCGGCCGATGCGTTGACCTCGTCGCGCGGGCGGGACCGCCGCCGTGACGCGACGAATGCCAATTATCGCTCAGGAGGCCTATTCTGCTGCCGCTTTATCCAACTGCAGGGTGTCTCAAAAAATGGATACACTGTTTGAAAGGTGATAACTTTGCTCACAGTAGAGGTACTGAAGAAGTTAAGAGCTCATATGAAAGCTTAAGAAAATGGAAATTTTCTGACATATGGGTGGCATGGATTGCGCCATGCACTCGTCTGAAATTTTGCGTTTTACACTCGATTGATTGTGCTTCGCTTGAATACTTACTATAATTTCTTCGCAAAGTGATCGTATCGATTGATTTGTGCTTCTTTTAAGGTTTAAAGCTCAAAAACACTCTTCTGATTGCGAAAATGAAGAGTATCATAAAAAATGCAGGTACTGTTTGAAAGGTTCCAAAATTGATGCTGGTGAAGCTTTTGGAAGATGTTTGAGAATCATATGAAAACAAAGATTAACGAGATTTCTGTGGCGCGTAAATAGTCAAGATCGCGCCATGCCCGCGCCCTAAATCTTGCATTTCAGACTCGATCGATTGTGCATGGGTGAATGCTTGTTACGTTTAGAACTTGACAATTATGTGAAAGACAAGTGACATGCGGGGTTGCTAATTGCACAAAATGTGAGCAGGAGCCCCATTTTCCAAGACGGATTTTGTGGACTGATGAAGCAACATTCAAGCTGAATGGAGAGGTTAGTCGCCATAATTGCAGCTCCTGAGCAACGGAAAACGTTAAAAGAAGCACAACACAGGTTAATCTGGCCAAGTAGTAACAGGAGAAAAACCAAGTAACAAGCAATAACCGCATGGAGCAATTCATACCACTTATATATTAAAAAATTTCCATTTTCTTAAGCTTTCATATGAGCCCTTAACTTTTTCAGCACATTTACTGCGAGCAAAATTATCACCTTTCAAACAGTGTATACATTTTTTTGAGACACCCTGTATTCTAGAATTCGAGGAAAGCTGAAGAAATTTATTAAACTGCCATAACCAGTAAAGCTGCCATGACAGAAACGTAGAAGTCGAATGTCGCTATAACCGTGGTTTGTTTAGAGAATTTGCGAAGCAATGGAGATTGCCTTGTGCTTGAGGTCGCACGGACACTTCATGGTTAGCAAGTTAAAGCAGCAATCAGCATAAAATTTCCAGTTGGAATCCTTTGTTCAAATCTCGGAATATCAACTTCCCCTCATTAAACTTGCAAGGACATCTACGGATCACCGATCCAATACCTGCAAGGAACAACGACAAAGAGACGAAATCTATGGCGGCAGCTTTAAACACCGCAGAAGGCAGTATCTGAGACGTCAATGAACTAGAAATTAGGAGCGTGACGAGAGATGTTACCTACTACGATCGGACAGGCACATAAATGCAAGAAGTGTTGACTGACCAGGCTCACTTGTTGCCCTAACACAATTTGATGTGCGAACATACATCAAAGCGCCACCCGGATGCCGACTGCCTGAGGTAAGTACTAGCCAGCTCATAGTTTCACTATAAATACTCGAGATAACGGCGGCACTTTTATATGCCTTGTTGTATCCTACTATATATAAAAGAGTAGTGTGTGTGTTTCTGTTCTTACGTCCGTCTGTCCGTCCGTCACAACTGGAGTGGGGGCACGGCGTATTGGCGATTCTCAGAGATTGATGGCAATCGAAACCGGCCAGAAACTCCATCCCTCGGGTAATCGAGGTCGCTAAACACAAATCTGAAGTTCGTTTTTGAAGTTGATCGCCATCAATCGATACTGATCAAATTGTAGAATTTTATGGATGTTGTTCAAGCGGTCCGAAACTTTAGCCTTGATTTTATGACCACTTCCAACATCCTTTCACATGTTATATTGATTCCCCCTGTTAAAACCTCGTTTGCGACCTTGTCATTAACAAGAGACCGTCGGCTATTTAGCGCGCAATGGAGGGTCCGAAAGGTCAATTAGTGCCTAGCATCGGCACACATTAGTCGATTTCCTCCGGCAATGCAAAAAAAGGAGTGGCGCAAATAGGGTCCGGGTGGGGGGGGGGGTCACCCCTTACTCAGTGGTGTACGCCTTGGTGTGAAGGCATATATAGTACAGTTACTTCATAAATGGCCTACCTCAATTCACTGTAGGGGTAGAAACACACTATTGCTGCAAAAAGTTCCGGTTTCAAAAAGCAAATAGGGCTGTAATACATGGTAACCCCCAGACCCTATTTGCGCCAAAAGAGTAAGTGGACTTACCAAAATGGTAAGAATTATATCCTTCCCAGGCGTGAGAGCGAAAAAATCCAACATTTTTGAATACTATGAAATATTCAGAGAATCATCATTTCATTATAACGGGGCGAGGGTATTAAAAATCTTGTAGTCTATAAATACAAACGTTCATCGACTACCCTCCAGCGACGTCGACTAGCCCTAGGGCTGAAGTTTCTAGCCGCTGTCGATCACCATCAATCGTTAAGTACCGCCAATACACCGTGCCCCCACTGCAGTTGTGACGGATGGAAACACACACTACACTTTTACATATAGTAGGATCAACAAATTGATCAATACCGGTTGACGGCAATCGATACTCCAAAAAAGAACTTAAGATTCGTGTTCAGCGACCTCGACTACCCCAGGGCTGAAGTTTCGGACCGCTTGAACGACATCCATAAAAAACCTACAATTTGATAAATATCGATTGATGGCGATCGATAGTTCAAAAACGAATTCCAGATTCGTGTTCAGCGACCTCGATTACCCCCAGGGCTGAGGTCTCGCACCGCTTTAACGATATCCGCGGAAAATTGATGACTTGATCAATACCGGCTGATGGCGATCGATACTTCAAAAACGAACTTCAGATTCGAGTTCAGCGACCACGACTACCCCCAGGGCTGAAGTTCCTAGCCGCTGTCGATCACCATCAATCGTTAAGTACCGCCAATACACCGTGCTCCCACTGCAGTTGTGGCGGACGGATGGAAACACACACTACACTTTTTATATGTAGTACTAAACCTACCTTCAACGTCATACAGCACCCCTACACCAACATTGACCTCGTCGCGTCCGCCGCGCTCGACACGGCCTCTGCGGCAGTGGCGGCCGACCCTCTGACAGCTGCCGCGCCCGTTGCCGCGCTGGCTGACCTCATGCCGCAGACGCGACAATAAATCGTTTGTATAGCTACCCCCCCGATGTAAACGCTCAAAGGTGCAGGTCGGCCTCAGTGGAGTGGGTAATTACGACCTTTTTCGATTTCCTTTTACGATTTTTCTTTTCGGTGAGGAGTATTCCAAATGTTCCTTTTTGTTTGGATGCCTTTAATAGTTGAAACTGAAGTGCTGCTGATAAGGTAATAAATAACTAAACAAACTGAGCGAAATAGTTGCCTACTTCTTTTTTATCGGGGTGCGCAGCAGCGCAGTTGGAGAACGCCTTGTTCGCCGTCTGTCGCCTTTACCTCGAATCAAGACTATTGGTTCGGCTCCCTCCCAGGCCAACCCAGCCGTCCGTTCCTCGATTATTTGGCTCAATTACATGGTTCCAGGTTTGTAAGACAAGAATACTATACTGATTTGTTCACTGGTTGGCCACTGCAACGCATTGTGTGGGTCAAATGCGTTCAAATTCATCCACGATAACCCGTGGATGTAGAATGCGATGCGCTTATGCAAAGAGCGTTACTAACCAAAGCTTTATCAGTTAAACGACGTGTGCATTACGTGACGCATTCAGAAGAAATATACGAGCGTGCATCGCTGCCTTAGTTTATGGTGAAAGGATAAAGGATAAAAGAGGACGTTATTCAATCCTCTTTGGGGTGCGCCACGCATTCTACTTTTACGGGATGTCGTGGAGGCGTGTGGAATGCGTATTTGGCCATACAACGACTTGCGGTGGCAAGCCGATGTACAAGTTAGTGCTTTATCCTAACCAGACAAGTCTGGTACCAATTCACCGACCCTGGAGAGATGAAAGGCTTGGTTGGCCTGGGCGGGAAAACCGAACAAGGAACCTGGTATCGGGTGCACGCGATAGTCGGCGAGCCGGCGCCTCCTCCGACTGCGCTACACGCGCCCAGTTCATGGTAATAGCGAAATTTCTGGAGGAACCGCGGGATGCAATATGTATATACAACACCTGTAATAGTAAGATGCTTACTGGGAAATGGAAAGAACAAATGTGTGCCCAGTAGAAAGAGAAATAGGCATACCTTAAAAAACAACGAATGGTAACAGATGCATATTTATTGCACCTCCTATTTTTTACCATTTATCACATCTTTGTGTAATTATTGCTTTTTGAAATGGGAGACATCTCGCCTTCACTTCGTATGGTTCCAGGCTTGGATTCCACCCATGTAAATCAAGTTCTGCACTTTCCCTCAGTGTACGGTGAATTGGCGGTAATTATGACTTGGAAAGATAAAAGACAGACTTGCTCATCGGCTGAATACCTCATTTCATTACGAGTATAGGCCAAATACGCATTCAAATTGCCTCTACGACATTCCGTAAAGGCAGGACCTGCGATGGTTTCGATATTTTTGCTAAGAATAGCTTCTTTCTTCTTCTAGGATCACTTTTCGTTCTGAAACATTATTATTTATGGTAGCATGTCCAACTTTCTTTGAAAAGTGACATCCTTCTTGCTGCAGAAACAAACCCCTGAAGTGGATCAAAACTTGGCTTTGAATGTCTTACTGTGGGATGAAATTGGAGCATAGCTCCTCGTTTGTTGTTCGGATTCTCCCAGGAAAGAAAGCAAAATAAAGGACGATGCGATGATGGTAATCTTCTTTTGTCTTTGTTTGTCTTCGTACCTCATTATCTCCTGAAAATGGCAAAATAAAGGAGCGGCAGTGTAGGCTACGAATAAAGTGGTTTAAACTCTTGCTCCACAGGTTCACGGAATAGTTCTTTCAACATTGCTATAACAAATTTAAAGGTGTCAGTGATTCGACTTTTTAAATTGTGCCATTCGGTTTCTTCTGTCGCTTTTTAAGCAGGAGAGCTTTACTGCAATTTTAATTCTAGGGAAAATGCTCCTTTCTTCACAAAGCTGAAAGTATTGAACTCCAATTAAAACTAGAACCCTAACAGTATGAAGGAAATAGAAATAGAAGAAATAGGAGCAGGTCAAAATTAGGGCAACATTGAATCTAAGGACGAAGGAAATGAGTTGGTTTGCTTATGACATGGATTTTCTTAGCAATACGCTACGATTGTATGTCTTTTACGGAGTCGGCCAATAGTTCAGTTCTTCCATCTTCTCTGAATGTTTTGACAGCGACAAATTTGCTCTAAAAGATTGGAGTGCTTCATTGGCCACGGTCATGGTGAGAAATGATGAAACACGATTTTTTCTACCGAGAGCATCAGATGTTTTGCTTAAATCTCTTGCGGTTCGGGATCCCAGAATTTCATCACTATTTACGGTTTACGATCTATGAAATTTGAGTTCCACCTACCTCAGCTGGTCTAACGCTGATCAGGTTCGATAAACTTTCTCCGCTAACATTTGCCCGAATTTTAAGCTCCCGGCTGCTTTGATGCTTCGATATCACAGCCTTCAGGGCATGAAATCCACAATTGGCTATGCTCAAGAAACTCCATCATCAAATGTGCGCTTCCTCGTAATGTATGCTGGAGCACACATCTAATTTCAATTTTTTCTCACAAAAATCCACACTCGTTGCCATCTCTCCGATATCGAAGCGGCCGCCACTATCCGCTTCAATATCTCATAGGATTTGTGCCGTCGAGAATGTTTTCGTTGTTGACCAGCTCCAGTTTGCCTATGTGACGGAACACCAGGAGGCCAAGAATGCCTATCCAAGCAACGTCTACGCCCGTCGCGTTGAGAAACTGGCCTTGCGGTGCCGAATTGCCGAAATCTGCCGAAAAACAGGAATGGCAGCCATAAAGAGTGATCTATGACGGGTACATGCCGCCTCATCAGTATATGGAATCGATGAGTGAGGACGAAATGGGAGCCCGGGATTGACAGAGGCTGTCGTCTTCTTGAAGAGTCTGATAGCCTTGCCGAAGATTCAAAGCGAACTCCGGCTTAGTGTAGTATTAAGCTAAGAGTTGTGTACTGGGCAACGAACCACTGGGACTATGCTTAACTCAGAAGTGTGAATACTGAACATTGGGGTGAGATAAGAGAGAGTGGGAGGGAAGTCATCTGCAAGAATAGCTTCTTCTACATTATAATTTTAGTATAGCTAAAGGCTGTTCCAGTCGTCAAGAAAGTCGCATCAATAGAACAAAATGCCACAAAATATGCAGAACACTAACATAGCAGTAATCAGCTAAATAGGCTCCACATATTTTGGCGAGAAAATATCAAAAGCCTCACATTGTCTAACCTGACACCGGAAAGGGTGTGGCTTCATCATACGCCTTCACAAGACCAACGGTAATTTCGTGCTCATAGAAACGTGCTGAGGCGGATTTCTGTGCGAGAACAACTGCTGCGAAGTGCAATGGGCAGTTAGGAATCGAGAAAGTCACCATGGAGTCCGAAATGCTCGATCATGTCGAGGAAAGATGATGGATTTCGAAGAAGCGCTCTACATCATCCATTGTTCAGTCCCATTCATTCGTTTATCGACACATGAAGCAGATAACGTAGATAAACATAAGCGTTCCATTAAGTATCTGTCTCACCCATATGGACGAATACAGCAGTGTCAAGTGCTTTTAATGGATTCAATCGCTCGTTTGAAGTTTCTTCTGAGAAGACAAAAGAAATTTGAGGTTTGCCACAAGGCATCTTTCTAAAACCTGCGCAATATGCAGCAAAAGCTGGAAATAAAGGAGCTGTTTAATGTTGGGTATCAAGGAGCTGCTTAATATTGGGCACCCATAAGTTATGATCGTATCCTATAAATGAAGATGAAAACGAAGGAAGTGCCAAAAATGTTCTGAAGTCGCATTGTTTGAATGTCCCTTCCCTTGTTATAAATTTCCTGAAGAATACTCATAGTCCAATGTTCTTCCTAACAGGTTCCGAAATATGAAACAGCACGGAGCGAACTAGAAGAAGAAAAACTACTAACCACGGTGCAATCCTGTACCCAACTTCGAGGGCCCGTAGCTTTTTGGGTTCAAGGACTCAGCAAAGACAAAACATACTTTCCTACTATATGACATACAGACATACGGCCTAGACCCCTCGCTGGTGAGTTCTAATTTCTTATTAACTGACGTTCTAATTTCTCCGCATATGAAAACACTCTGCTCGAAACGGGCTTTATGTAATATGCAGTTCCAATTTGATGGGGAGAGTAGTGAGAGAAATTAGAGAACACAGCGCTCGCCCACACATTAAGGGGTAGTGAATGTTAGCCAGGAGAAGCACCCTTAGTGGACAGATACCCGAAAAATTGTTTCGTGTTGCATGATTTGGCTAATAATCTCCCTAACCGTTTATGGAATGCGCGCGGTATAGATTCAAAGACTTCAGAGACGGATAGAATATGATGCCTCCTTGATATATAGAAGTTCCTCATCAGAACCACCGTTGAACTCACAGATAATCGAGCAGGAAACCTTTTTTGCCGACTTGAAATTTAAGACGGATCGAATGTGCAAGGGATACTGCAAGAACGACGTTGTCCCGTGCACTCACGTATGTGATGCGTTTCGACGTGTGGATGATGGAGACTTCGTCGAGTAGAATTATGCGAACCAGGATAGGTTGATGAAAATGAGTGCGAAAGCAAACTGACATGAAAAAACCGTGTTCTTATGTAGAGATCGTTTGGAAGTAGGTAGTACGGATGCGGGGGGGGGGGGGCTCCCCCTAGCCATGGATATTTCGGACATAGTTTCTATAGTGAGGCACTGTTTCGCCTTCCTAGCGGTACGCACTCACGCACTAGAATTGCGATTGCGCTAGAATACTTGTCTCTAGAAAGGAAAAGAGTAGGAAAATGCATAGGATTGACCAATCCGCATTGCGTCATCGGCCGATCGTCCCATCTTTTTTCACCCCACCCCTTTTTTTATTTTATAGAAGCTCATACCTGTAACCAGGGCATTCCAGTTTTCCTACACCTTGCTTTTAGAAATGTTCTCAAGTAAATGCAGGATAGAGAACTGGCAACGAAAAAGTCTTTAGAGAAGAAGCAGTATAAGTGCGTAAAGGGTGAGGGATAAAAAGGACCGTGTTTATAAACCCTTGATGTGTGCGTCACGCATTCTACTTCTACGGGAAGTCGTGGAGGCGATTTGAATGCGTTTTTGGCCAACACAAAGACCTGCCGTGGTCATCCGAAGAACAAGTCAGTGTAATGGCTCTCCCAGACGAGCTTGGTACCAATCCATCGACAACGAAGAGAAGAAAGGCTTGGTTGGGCTGGGCGGGAAATCAGAATCACAAACCTGGAATCGGGTACTCGTGGCATTCCACATCCTCCTACTGCGCTAGCACGCGCCCAAATAGGAACCTAATTTTCTTTAACGATCAGCTAGAAGTGGATCCCAGAGCAACAACAATAAGGCGGTTCGGAGGAGTATAAAAGATAGTGCGTAGTGTCAGTCACCCTGCTCGGGGTGTTCCACGCGTTGTGATTCTACGGGCGCACCGCGGAGGCAACTTGAAAGCGGATTTGGGTTACGTAACGAATAGAAGCGACCAGCTGGTGGATTTGTCACTGCTTTTTTATTTGTAGACAAGTCTGACACCAAGTCAGCCGAACATTAAGGGATGAAAAACTTGAATGCTACGGGAGTAGCACAAAACAAAGGTTCGTCTGAAGAAAGTGGCGGAACGAACCTTTCTCCTATTTTTTCTTTAATCTTCTCCTCTCTCCTCTATCCTCACTTCTTCCCTTTAGTTATTCTACAACTGTTTCCTTTATTTATTTTCTCGTGTTTTCTATTGAGTGGTTCGGACGTGAGCCTAGAACCCTGATTTGAGGTGCGCGCGACAGCCAGCGCCACTTCCGACTGCGCTGCACTTAGATAACGTAGATAGCAGCTAGATAACGCATTGCTTCAAAGATACATTAGTCAAATCGGTGCAGGAAACCAGATCGTTGGGGGCACGGCATGGTGATCAGTGCTGTGTTTTGCGCTGTTATATCACGTATAAATCTAAGGCCAACAACTAAAAGCAAGTCAGAATGAGCGTTATTATATGACTTCGAACAGCTACCAACTAATGGACTTTATTGGACTAATAGAAACTCTTCCCGGACGCGAGATCGATGATAAGCTAAATCTCTCTTGGGGTTTCCAGGAAAGCACATCAAATACAATCCTTATCGAAAAAAACCAGCTCTCTTGAAAAAATCGGTGAGAAGCATTCCCGATGGGGACCTCCTTTACCAATTCAGTTTTCCACCACTGATTTTGAAACGCCCTGCACAGAGGGTTAAGGTTGGAAGGTGGGAGCATCAATTCAGTTATTCTCCACAGCACCGCGTATAGGATACAGTGTGTTGTCAGAAGCATACATATACAGTATGTTGTCAGAAGCAGAATGGAGAATAAATGGGAGAACTTAATACTGCAAAGGTGACGCAAATCTCTCCCAGGCAAGCTGGTTAAAATGAAAAACGAGAAGGTTTTCTGAGAAACAACAGAAATTTCTAGGAAGTGATGAAGAAGTGCGGAATGTTCTCTTTGATGTACAATGTTACAAAAAAAATTTCCGAGAAGGAGCAGAACAGGGATTGCAGCACTGGAAAAACACGACCGGCACCGCCCAGACAGAGTAGAGAAAATTTGATAGAGAAGGTTGCGAAAAACGAACATCAAAAAAGCTGATAAAGTCTGCAGAAACAAATTGGATGGCACAGCATGGTAGAGCCTTTGAAATAAAAAAAATCTTTGTGAATTGCAATACCCGGCGATGCCCAACAGTGTTGCTGTATGCCGCAGGAGCTGCCTCTAAAAAGCTATGCATGGTTATTGCTCCGTTGAACGCGAAATGTTTTTTAACCAAACCTGAACACGAGAACATTAGGAAAAAAAGCCTAGAATTTAGGTAAAGCACCAAAGAACTACCTGCGTGGGTTGATGTAGCCACTGTCAGAATTGGACAACATTAGAGGCTAATGCAACGCGAAAACTAGTACATTTTAATGCAATCAAACAACAAACAACTAATTGGCCATGAGGCTATGCATACTTCTAAGGACCTTAATTTTTTTGGAGAAGCGAAGTTGATACACTAGTTTTTCGCCTTCTGGGGTATCCCTCTTTCAGATTCCGTCGCGACCTGACATCAAGGTGTATGTAGATCTAGTTAAAATTATTCTGCCACGTTCAGTCGGTCATGGAAATATTGCAAATTAGTTTCAGCCCGAAAATAAGTTTCAGTTTTTGCTGCGAATTCTGGGCTCTTATCAACAAGAGGCTAATCGAGTGCTTTAATGGTAGACTTCTGTCTTTAATTGTCTCTGTGCGCATTATTCATTAAACACCAGGGGTTTAACGCTTTTAACGGATCTTTCGTACATAACAACTTGAAACAGACGCTGTCGCATAGGTCAAGTCGTCGAAAATCAGGTGGGCTGGCCACGTAATGCGCTTCGCTGACATCCGCTGGAGGAGAGCAGTCACCGAGCGGATTCCGAGGGATGTCATGAGAACACGATATGACGCTCTTCGTGTCCTCAAGCGAGAAGAATCCATTGGCGCACTCTGGCACGCCATGGAGCAGAATGAAAATGTTGCTGGCACACCTCGAACAACATGATTATCAAAGAGATGACATGTGATACAAGTGACGTAAGTGAACGTATAATTTAGATAAACCCAGCGTTGATGAAAGTTTGAAAGATTATCCTAGAAAGTCCTATGTTGTTCCTAGAAAGTTTGCACGATGATGTTATTTCTATTGTTGAACTTCAGAAAACAATACTACCAAACGTTGGAAGTCAACAACAATGATTAATAGCTTAGGGTTTAAGATATTTACCCCATAAGTCTTGATTGTTTAGTTATCCTGCTTGACTGCAAGTAATGATACAAACGTGGAGAAAACGGCTTTCATTTAAAAATATCAATCAAATTTGCGAACAATAGGGTTAGAAAAACTACAATTGGCCAGTGGAAGTAAAAGGACACGACAGAGGAAGTTCACTGACGACTAATGAAGTTAGGCCTGAAAGCCGAAGCTACCATGGCTATGTGGAGATGCGGAATTCAGAGGTGAGGTTCCAAGGCAATCCAGTGGAGGCGGTGAGATAATGTTCGGAAAACTGACAGAACACATCAACGTCAATGCAGAAGGGCAGCGGAAAAACAGGATGTTACATCCAAGGCTTAACAATGCCCAGCGTGATTGCGGTAGCGGAATGGATGGCAGGAGGAAAAAGCCATAACATTACTTATGAGCACTGGGACACATCAGCAGAAAACAGTGCAGCGATCGGTTTTCCTTCACCTTTATATTGAGAAAAGCGTCTACTTCATTCAGTCCGTACATGTACCGCGGAGCATAAAGAAGTAGAACGCTCCGCTGAGCTGGTATTTCTTTGTCTTCTTCTTCTTCTTCTTCTTCTCCTGAGCGTTTAGACCCGCGCAGTCGCAGGGTCCGCTGTTCTTGTGATCTGTCGCCACCTCATCCTATCAAGGGCGTCATCTGCCGTGGCGCCGACTTCGGCGAGATCTCTCTTGATGACGTCCTTCCATCTTTTCCTTGGAGCTCCTCTCGGACGCTTTCAGGGTGCCTCGAAATCTAGGGCCAACCTTGTGGGGTGATCCTCTGGTCTTCTGAGGACGTGTCCATACCACCTCAGGCGCTGCTCTCTCATCTTCAGCTGGATCGGGGCTGTTTTCATCACTGCCCTAACATCCTCGTTTCGCACCCTGTCCCGACGGGTTCATCCACATGCCCACCTCAGCATCCTCATCTTCGCCGCGTGCAGTTGCCGTTCCTGCGCCTTACCCAGGGCCCAGCACTCACTGCCGTAGAGGAGAGCAGGTCTCACAACTGTTCTATAGAGCTTGCCTTTGAGCATCCTGGAGCATCTACGGTCGCAGAGGATCCCTGTGGACTCCCTCCACTTAAGCCAGGCTGCGTTTATCCGTCCCCTGACCGCCTGGTCCACACTTCCTTCCTCGGATGGGTCACTTCCGAGGTAGCGGAATTCTTCCACCTTTTCGATCGTTTCCCCTTGGCAGTCTAGGATCGATCCAGCGCACTGCTCAGAGCTGATGAACTTCGTCTTCTTCACGTTCAGCCGTAGGCCGTTGTCTGCGAGGGCTCTCTGCCACAGTTGCACCTTCTCCTCCAGCTCCTCCTGGATGTCGGCTACTAGGGCGATGTCGTCCGCGTAGAGGATCGTTCTGAGAGGGCCTTCCTCAAGGTGGTTCACTATAGAGTCAAGCGTCAGCAGGAAGAGGAACGGGCTCAGAGCCGACCTTGGTGTACCCCCACTGTGATGTCTACTTTCCTTGTCACCCCGTGTGGAGTTCGTATCGCCGCTCTCGAGCCCTCGTACATGTCCCTTATGATCGTGATCAGACGTTCCATTACACCCCTCCCTCGAAGGGCATTCCAGATTACGGCCCAAGCTAGCCTGTCGTAGGCCTTCTCCAGGTCCAGGAATGCCAGGTAGCAGGGTTTTCGTTTCTCCCGATATTTCTCCATCACCTGACGAGCGATGAAGATGGCGTCTGTGGTGGACCTCTGAGGCATGAAGCCCCACTGCACCTGGGAGATGGGTACCATCTCCCTCAGCCTTGAGTCGACCAGTCGTTCGTAGATCTTCATCGTGTGTGAGATCAGTTTGATCCCTCGGTAGCTGGAGCATTCGGAAGCGTCTCCCTTCTGCTTGAAGATGGAGACTATGGTGCTGTTCCTCCAGTCATCCGGCATCTCACCTTCTTTCGTGATTCTGTTAAGGGACTGCGTCATCCAGTTGATTCCGAGGTCCCCGAACACTTTCCAAGCCTTTACTGGCACACCGTCAGGCCCTGCTGCCTTTCCGAGTTTCTTCTTCCCTATGGCCTTGCGAACCTCTTCTTGCGTCCAGGGTGGGATGGGTCCTTCCGTTGGTTGTTCTTCCTCGGCCTCCCGACGAGGGAACTCCTCGTTCAGGAGTTGCTTGAAGTACCCCTCCCATCTCTCTCTGACCTCGACCGGCTTCCTTAACACCCTACCGTCAGCACTCTTCACAGTCTTCACTACTCGAATGTCGAGGCTAGCTCTATGACGCGCCTTGGCCAGGCGGATGGCGAACTTCTCTCCCTCTGGCCCGTCTAGTTTCTCGTACAGGGCATCCATTTCCGCGTTCTTTGCCTTCGCTACAGCTGTTTTTGCCAGCCTCTTCAGCTTCCTGTAGGCTGTGAGATGCTCGGGTGCCCTCGTCTTCTGCCACAGCTTGTAGGCCTCCTTCTTCCTCTTCACCGCAGCCTGCACCTCTTCGTTCCAGAACCATGCCGATTTATCCCCTCTGGTTCCTCCCTTTGTTTCTCCCAGGGTTTCCTTGGCACATCTCAGGATTGTCTGGGATACCCTCCTCCAGGTCTCGTTCACGGGACCAGCTGGATCTGGAAGGCCTGCTTCGAGCACTGCCCTTCGTAGCTCGTTCCGCTCTGAACCCCGCAGTCTCCACCATCGGATCCTGGGTTCCGTCCTCACTTTGGGCCTGGTGAGTAGAGGTGTGCTAAGGTCGGCTACCAAGGGTCTATGCTGTTATGCCACGTCTTCTCCCGGAATGACCTTCACATCCCGGACTGTCTTCAGTATATGTTCAGCTGGTATTTCTTTGTATACGGTGAAATTTGTGCGGTACCCAACATGTTAATAGTTCTGTGAATAGTTCTTTAGAGGACGTGCGCTCTGCTGTTCTACACACCGACGTTCTAGATCGACAAAAAGGAGCAGATAAGTTGACTCATACATAAAACATCTAAATACTTCTATAAATGAAGATTATAAAGGATAAAGAATTAATCAATTCCCTTATAAAGTGCACCATGCATTCTACTTCCACGGGATCTCGTGAAGGCAATTTAAATTCGCACTTAGCCTATACAGTGACTTGTGGTGGTCAGCCTAATCAGCCTATGACTAAGTTAGTGGTGTATCCTTTCCAGGCAAGTTTGGTACCAGTGAACGACCCCAGATGGATAAAAGGCTTGATTGGCCTGAGCGGGGAATCCGAACCAGGAGGCTGGTATTGGGTGCGGTATCGGTACAGCCGGCACCTCCTCGGACTGCGCTCCATGCGCCCAAGTGGACAACAATCTAAATGAGAATAGAGAAAGCAAATTCGAAGAGCGGAGGGAGCAGATATAACACACTGCAGAACGCTTTAAAAAGTGCTGTATAACGAAGCAGCAGAAGATGCTCCCGAGCGACGTGGGAGGAAACTTACTGTTAAGGCACAAAAGCGATGTCGCCTAAACGACGCTATTGAAGTGCTAAGCTGGCAATCAAGTGTGCAAATCTCAGCTGAGGTCTTCGTCAGTTGTCGCTGCGCTCTTCTGGCAAGTGGTTTTTTATCGCATAAATCATTGCTCCCTTGAGAACGTCATCCGACAATGCAGGGTCGCAGCATTGCATATGCCAATTCTCACGCCTAACATTCGCCCAACGCCCATCAACTGGTGCAGTTCAAGGCTCACTTTCGAAAGACGGACCGCGAAAATTCGATGGATCGATTATAATAGATTAGGTAAGAAATGTGCTCGTAACTGAGGGGAATTGAATGCCTATCTATTACTTCAAACATTATGAAATTTTGTACGTGAAAATCAAAATTGGGCTCAAGAGTCTACATGAGAGTTTCGTTTTTTTTTGGCAGGACGTATATAGGTAGGGGCCTCTGTCATTATCAACGAATTTCCCCTGAACATTTTCTGGGAAACTACGTTGCAACAGCACGTCGTAAAAACTAGCCTTTCAGATGTGCTCGGAACCGTTCTCTCTAAACGCCCTCTTGAGAACGGTTTTATAAGTACCCGATCCTATGAAGTTATTTATGTTGCCAACTTGGGGAATTTATCTCAGAATGTAAAGCCTTCACGTTTTCTGTTGCAACCCAGGAAAGAGGGGAGCAGAGGAACCGTCACGAGGTATTCGAATGTGGCAGTGTCGCTCTTCTTTTTCTATAAACCTCTACGGTCACCACACAGTCAACGCAGCTGTAACACCTCAGTAGGAGCACAATTCTAGAACAGAAGACGTACCACAACGACGTTAGATGGAAAGGAACAATTGACAATATCTATTGGCTCTCCCATTTCCAAAGAAGATTTTTTGAAGAGCAGCTTGAGCACGTAGGTATGATTGGTTTAGATTGGCAATATCCGTCGTTTGGTGTTATAAATTTTGCAGCCATTTTCGAGTGCTTTCTTTCACTTAAACTTCGATTGGTTAAACTAATTGAAATGTTTTACGAATAGAAAACATGTAATTTTGAAAGCATGGAAATTGAGTAACCTTTTAATGACTGAAAGTTATATGCCGTTGTTTATGACATTATCGATTAAGGGCCATATTTTGATGCCAAACAGGTTTATGGAAAAAAAGTCAAAAAGGATTTCTTCATTAATTTGAGGCGCGCTGCAGCAATCTAAATTAAGAAAGATGGATTGAGTTCCTTCGAACTGGAGGAACAGAAGTGGAAAACGATGGAAAGCATCACTCGTTTTCAGAACAGACGGCCGTATAGAGGGACATATAAAAGTCCAATGATCTAGTGTTAAGGTTCACACGGTTTCATGGAGATGACGAAATCACGACGTTAGTTAATGTATTAGTATTTTTCGGTCGTCTTCACAAAGTTGTTCGGAATATGCTAGCAACAAAGAATGGTAACTACTGAATAAGGATTGGACTACTTTTGTTCCAGAGACATAAAGGGCGGTATCGGTCCGAGCGAAGTCCGGCTGACGCTTTGACTCAATTTGGTAGGAAGCTTACGAAGTTGGTGATAAACCTTCATTCGCCGGTGGCAAGACAAGGACTGATTGTGAAAAAAATGAAAATGTCATAATCAATGTTGGCGTGACACAAAAAATCTTACTCTTATTTCTTCTCCTAAATAAACAGTCTCTAACAAGGACTTTTAAACTCATGATATCAAAGATATTTCAAAGATTCGTTGGTTTCTAGTTTTCTTCTTTGCCTTAAATCGTGTTAAATGGAAAGGTTTTTACAAGAGACACTTCTGCTTCACCCCGAAGACTAGAATTATGTAGAGGTATGTAGCCCTGGACTGCGCTGACAATGTGGTCCCCATGCGTTGCAATTTCCACCTCCTTTTTTTCAGAGCAGTGGGCATCCATAATTCTAGATTTCCACTATTTCGATGGTGAGGGAATTCAGCACCTCTGGCCGATTCTGTAGTTCCAACTTCCAAAACTAGTGAGTGCTGAGTGCTGACCTGATGCTAACGTTATAAAACATATTTGGTTGAAGTATTCTGTCCGAATGCGCTGTTGGTTCCTCAATTTGCCATCTGAAATGATACGCGAATTCTGAAGTCGAAGCTGAAAAAATTCATGAGCTTACACTTTTTAGGTTAAGGAATTGTTCTTAAAAATTAAGAAGGCTTTGAATATTTTTGAAAACAAATGCATTCAGCTGCATGCCAGAGCTATCCCTGCTCTTTTGAATGAGTTTAAACGATAAATTCCGAAGCGGTTAGGTGAAGCCGAAGTAGGAAATTCCGACAATATGTTTTTTGGACCATCCTAACATATGGAAGTTTCGAACCGAATCTTCGTCCAGCTAATAAAAGTAAATTAATTGTTACCCGCTCTGTGGTTAGGTTTCAAAGACAACATGCCTCATGAGGTCTGAAAAATGAACAAGGATCTCCTGGTTAACGTTATTGATGAAAAATCTTTTCATCAACGTTCTGCAGAGGTTTTTCAGTGTTTGTGTACCTGTCGAAAATTTCTTCTAGATAATTTTTTGTTCTCAATACACTCTAGAAACCCGATAGCTAATGTATACTTCTTCTTGTATTCAATAGGCAATCCTTGTTATAATGCAAATTTATAGTTCTAAAGGATATCGTAGAAATTAAAAGAATCGTGCGATATGGTAGGCCTTTTCTTGCTATTCTCCAAACATTCAGTATTCGAGCTGTTTAGGTATCATGCTTGATCCTTTTCTGACGAAAATATTAACAATTCGAGCATTATAACCTCTTCATTTGCCATTGAGTGACTTTTCCGAGTACACAATTAGAGCGGTGAATGCATTGGGGCATCTGCTAAATGGTAATCGTGGAAGAAGTTAAATACAGGCATTCACTCTCTCGTGACGTCCACAGCCTGCTCACAGAGAAAGAACAAGGGATGCCTCGAGTGCTGGAAGGGAGCGAGTTTGGAATAAATACGAGCAACGGCTTGCGGCATCGACCCGCACCTCTCAGAAAACGCTGATGGACGGCTTGAATATTCAAAGGCGAGAAGCCGAAACAGAAAAAGAACAATAGTTGCGGCGAAGTGATGAGCAAGAGTCAAGGGAGAACAGAGCGTTGGAATTCAAAGGACCTCAAGGGGTTAACCTTGGTCTATGCGTGTACAGTGGAGGCTACATATGTATTTCTGTTCCATTTATAGAGCATAAGCAAACATTTTTAAAAGAAACCGCTGAACTAAAGCACATTTGGCTTTCCAAACAGCACAGCTTCCACGCCGTCAACACAATTGCCAAATGAATAATGCTATAATTTGTTTTAGATTTTGGTAGATTTAGAGATGGGAGACTATCACCTCAATTTTTCCCTTCCTCAGATAGACTTGTCTCTGTTTCAATAATAGATATTATGCATCCGTTCCGTTCCATGAATTGTTACTCGTCTGCTAGCATATAATATCAGCAATTCATCTTCACTAAAAAACACAGAAGCCTGGAACAGATACAGACCCTAGAGTAAAATTTCTACGTTGAGTTTTAGCCCAGGTCTCACTATCCCTTTGTAATTCAGTATTTATTTTAAATAAAGTTATTTAGATTTCGGCCAACGCATGCACATTCTAACGAAAGCATTTTTGTCGACATCACAGGATGCTTGGTTTGTAGATCATTGTGCTTTTTCTGTATTCAATGAGAATTCTTTTTTTGCGTTAGCTATGGAAAATTTGTGGAAGGATCCCCAACATTCCTATTGCAGTATGCCATTTATCTTTATCTTTATCTTTATCTTTATTGAAGCGCACATGAGAGGCGATAAACGTGAGAGTAGCTCACCTTCGCGACCAAGAAGAGTAGCAACACTGCACTGCACAAAGCCAGTAAAGCGAAAGATAGAGAGCAATATAGTGAACAAGTGCATAAGGAATGAAATGGGAAATTTTGCAGAAAAAGCAACGAAATAAAAGGCAACAAAAACAAGCAATGATCATCAAAGTCAAGCCTGGAACCTTCTCTACCTCTAGTAACTAACATTTTTGAACCTGAACGTTCACAATTGAGTGTTTGAATGACAAGCTTAAACGTGCTAGGAAACTGATCTTAGACAAGAGTGAGCTTTTATTAGGGATTACACCTGATCACATATTAGGTACGATCGCTGGATGGTGCTCACAATTATTCGTTTTCAACGCTTTCTCATCTTCAGTCGAAACTTATTCTTGAACACAAAAGTCAGTCAAAATACACTAAAAAGAGAGCGAAGTAATAGATTTGCGGAAGCACCGTCCAGTTTATTACACAATGAAAGCAGCTTTCAGACCTGCTTCTGACATGCAGCTCTGGCTTCCTCTATCGAAAGCGATTTGAAGCCTAAATGAAAAAAAAACTACCAAAAGTCATTGTATAGAAAAATAGCGAGAATCGCCTCTGGGCCCTGTGTAATATTATACATATTTCTTATCGAAATAGAGGCAAGCTCATGAGTGGAATGGAAACGACGATTTGATAGCTTATATATCCACAGAATTCCATTCCTGATGCTGCGTATTCAGTATTTAATAATACATACAGTTTTCATTCACACCCTATCATCTTGAAAACGCTTTGATTTGGGCTCTCATATTGGATTGTAAGGAAACACCTCGCTCTTATGCAGTTTTATTTTTCTAAATTTATTTCTCTCGGTGCATTCATACAACAACTAACGAACATGTCACCATTATTATGCACAACATACATCTGTCAGGTTATTTGTAGATCGCGCTACTAAAGAATTCCTGGAGTTTTGGCAAAAAAGTCAGCGAGCCACTTTCCAAGTTGGTTCTTGTCGTCAAATTGTTTCTTCTGCAGATTGTTCAACAACGAAAGAAACTGATGGAGTCCGTTGGAGGAATGTCGGACGAATGACATTCCTCCAACGGACTCCACATTCCTCCAACGGACTCCACAACACACCATCCGAAACACTGGAGTTTTTTCTGAGTTTCCCTTACAACGTGGGAAAGTGAAGGAAGAGGATTCTTGCCTTGTTTGCCACGAAGAGCTGCTACAACGTTATCCAACTGCCTGCAGTAGACATCGCTAGTCAAAGTAGTGTTTGCTGGTAGCAGCTCGCAGTGAATGACTTCTTTGCAACTCCACCAGACTTTGAGCATTACATTTCTCGTTTGAAGCTCCAGCCTTCGCGTGGGAATTCCTGCTTTGCCACGACTGAGCCAACGACGCTTTTGCGTGTAGTTAACGTAGACTAGACGTCTCCAGTGACCAGATCAACGAGCCAATAAAAATTCCGCCATAAAGTCAAGAAGTTCATACACTCATCCTGGCGCACCTGTAGCTGGTGGCCGATAAGTTCATGCGGTATCCATGCGCCATATCTATATGTCTTCCCAAGCCCATACAGGTTTATGGTAGTGTGATTGCACTCGAGTTCCTCTGCCTCGAGTTCCTCACGGTTGCAATGCCGGAGATTCTCACGAACCGCCTCCCGAAGGCGCTCCTCATTCATTGCAAATTGATTTCGAGACCGTGGTTGGTGCTCCATACGGAATTCTCCGTTCTTGAACTTCCTTCCGGATCCATACTTTCGCTGTGTCGTATGAGACAATGGTAGGACCCATCGGTCCACACATGTTATCCATCGTGACTCTTGCACTTTTTTTCCTTTTCGAACTCGTAGAGCAGAAAGAGTCGCAGAAACAGTCAGTCGAGAACGTTTTTCTCTGCCATACTCGTAACGGCATGTGGCGACAACAGTGGTGATTGAAATCCTAGGTCTGCGTGCGCGTTATTGGAAGAAGATTCCAAAACACCTTTCAAAAATTTGGGGGAACGCCAAAGTGAGTGGCGGGAAACTTTCCCCACAATCTAGTATTATGGTATAATAATGTTGCTCTACACATCTTGTTGAAAAAAGAGATATTACGATAACTACATATTTGGGAAGCCCAGTCTATTCATAATGTTAGGCTGTCGGATTGCAGTAGAATAGGAACACTCGTTTTTGTTCAAAAGAAATTGCACTACAAGAAAGAGTGACCATACCTTAACTCAAGAGGTAATCACCATATTGCCATGTAGCCAACGTCCTCGCGGAGAATGGGTGCCTTTCTTGAAGAACTCCGGTGGCTGCGACTCGAAGAATTTGGACACCCAAATTTCAACTTTGTCATGGGTCTTGATTTTTTCTCCGCCAAGGCTTGCTGCATCGACGGGGTAAGATGGAAGTCTGATGGCGCACTGCCTGGACTATAAGGTTGGTGAGGCAGAACTTCCCAGCCCAACTCTCAATTTTTGTGTGATATTTGCGGAGTGCTATCGACCGTTGTCATGGAGAAAATTCACAGTCACTGTGTTCATTCCGTGTTGAGGCGGTGCTTGGTCCACGCGGCTCAGTTGTTCTGTGTAGAGGTCTGCGGTAAGTGTTTGGCTTGGATCCAGCACCTCAGAATGCGCCAGATCTACTGCTCCACCAAGCACAGAGCATGACTTTTCCGTGAATGCCAGGCTTCGTCGTTGTCTTCGGAACCTCATCGGGGCTCAACCATTGCCGCTCTCATGTGGTATTGTCGTAGTGAATCCAGTTCTCATTCGACGTCACGATGGATTTATAGAAACCGCTGCACTTTGTGTCGCGGATAAGAATTCCGGTGATGGCGACTCGTGCTGCCTTGGTTGTGTCGCTGAGCTGATGTGGCACCCATCTTCCACACCGATTTGACTTTCCGATTGCATGGAAACAATCGGCAATGGTAGAATGGTGGCAACCGCACCACATCCGTCACGGAAACGTTGAAACCATCGCTGGCATTGACGTAATGATGGAACTTCGTTACCGAATATTTCAGAAAAGATTCGATGGGATTCTGCTGCAGTTCTTCTTGCTTGAAGTCGCACAACAGGCAAACACGCACTCCGTACTTTTGCCCGATTATCGTAAATCTAAAATATTCTTTAAAAAAGTCATCGAATCAGAACAAAACTTTGGAGAAAATTGCCTTCGCTTGCGCTTGTTAAACACATAAAGTTACATGTTCCAAGAAATATAATAACAATAGCCGAGAAATGACAAATCGAAAACAGGTGACATTTATAACCAGACAACCTTATCTGACGTTCTGTTTTGGTAGATACTGCAGAAAAGCTGAACACGAGTATGACTTCACAACAGCTACTACATATGTAGTGTATGCACGTATTGCCTGCAGCATTGTAAAAAGAAACATGTGTGAAGGACCACCACCTTCCAGCAACAACGTACTACAGCGCGGCAATTTGTGTTCAACACAGTAGCCTTTATCTGGAATGCATTGTTCAGCTTTATGCTTCCGCTTATGAGATGCTTAGGGATCCCTGAATCAAGTGTTGGATGAAGGACCAATTGCAAGATCACCTCAGCACGTACAGCAAGAGCGGGAACGAAAACAAAAAGAGCAAGGGGAGCAAGAAGAGATGCTGGAACAAGAAGGGGAAATCTGGGAGAAAAATGAAGAGAAATTCGAGCAGGAGCAAACACAGGAAGATCAATAAGAATTTTGTTGACAACTCCCTAATTCTGGACGAAGCAGCGATTTTCTACAACAGTAAAAAAACCTCCTCTGGCTTTCTGGTAAACGCATGGCGAATTTTTCCGACTTTTGAAATGTCAGCAAGCAGACGTGAACATTAAACAACAGCCACAGAAACATAATGGGCTCGGAAATAATGGCGCCTAAACTATTGGGAAGGGAGTGTTGACGATTGAGGGGAGGTTCCCATCGTGAAAAACATCCAGCCGGATTGTGAAGGACTCGCAATGACAATTCTTCGAGCCCCAAGTGCGCCGTAGGAATTCATTTTGCATATTTTGTCCTTCTTGATTAAATAGAGCGTTTGAGCATTCGAGAATTTTCTAAAAGTTAAAATGAATTTGCACAAACTAATGTGACTACACAACCATGATGTACAAATTTTGTTGGTTGTTTCTAGATCTTCAGAGCCCTCAACATTTGCCAGTTAACTGAAGTTCCACATTGCTGCTAGCTGTTGTTGAAAACCTCTCCTTCGAAAAAGTATCCTAAGAGGGTTTATGCCTCATTTGCCCTTAACTTCTTATCCCCTGAATGTTCTCACTGTTTTCTGCGCACGAGAGCACCAACAAAACAACCTGATGTCTGCCGAATTCTGCGTTTCGGAGCTGACATCCAGCTCTCCTTGGGGAAAACACGGCATTTTAGGCGATTTGCATGTGCTGACTTCTAGAGAAACGTAAACATGCGCAGTGTAGCGACACGTTGGGGATAAACCTGCTTCTATGTTGAAGGAAGCTCTGTCGCTATTATGAAGTATTTTCGAACTGGAAGATTACTACTAAGTGCAGCAGATATCACTGCGTTGACTTGGCTTCAGAATTTTGCGCACTTTACGCTAGGTTGCATTTTGTCTTGTTCTGAAGCCTCTCGTACAGTCATAAAACGGTTCAAAGCATGCTTACATATGTTCTTCCCTAAATAAGAAGATTTTGAGCAGCCCCTCACTGTTTTAGGCTAAAGTCTTAAACGTCGAAAAGAAGGTCGACACCAGGGTGTGGGCAATTTTTCACAATTTTTTTACGATTTACGATATTTTAGGTCGAAAACGCAAATTTTCGTAAGTGTTATCGATCGACGGGCAAGTGAATGACGTGACGCAACCCGGGTAAGGAGCATGTGCCCACTCTCCTTTCTCAAATAGCTCATTCCCACTTCGTTCTAGCATAGTATTTTTTAAGTTCTGATCTGGCACCTTGACAGAGTGGTTTCGAGTTCAACTTAACTTTACGGAAAAATTTTGCTGAGACCCTTTGCAAAATGTAGAAGAGCACTGTTGTGAAGAAATTAACATTTCTTCCGTCATGGTCGTCTCCGCTGTCTGCACTCTCTGGCCTCACTCAAATTTAGCAACTGGATTCACTGTGGTACCGGCTCTAAGGAGATCGTGGTGGAGCATTCCGGTAGCAGTTCCACAACAGTACAGCATTATATTCTTCTTGCGGAGGTCGGACTTTCATTGCTTCGGAGGTTGTTCTTGTTGGCGGAGCCTCTGTGCTTTCCGGTCATGGTTGTCGTAGAAGATCCGGGATCGGATTCATCAGGCTGTGGATATGGCTAGAGATATCGTAATGAAATCGTATCCACTAGCAGCAGTGAGTTACGATTCGTATTCATAAAAGGAATCAAAGGTAAGGTAGAATTAAGCTTCTAGCGAGAGCAGCTGATCTTACTAGAGCGCTATTTTGTCAATGGGTCGCGGAATCCTCGCGGGTATGCGGGTATATAGGGCGATCGTCTAGTATTCTTTACCCACTGATATACCCAGATATAGCGGGTTAGTTTTATCATGAATGACCCATCGTGGGAAGAACTACCCCTATACCACGCATACCTCTGGCTATAACTGTTGATTGATCCGGTCCCGGACTAATTCCCCGTGAGAACGTTCCCTCAGAACAATACGAAAGCGGAGAAGGAGAGACTAGCGATGCTCAGTTACAACGACCGGCCCGAGCCACGCAGATCGTGAGCCACTCATGTCGAGACCACCCTTATTATATTCCAGAATAGTCTAGAATGTACGGCATTATGTTCTGGAATATTCGAGCTATAAAATTGTGGCACTAAGACAGGCTGTAACAAGTTTTGTTAAATCATGAAAAATGGTTGAAAATTTTGTTGCAGGTGTTTTTCGACTACCTAATGGAAAATCTAAGAGCTTTTGAAGCGTTATAGGATAAAGTTACGCCATGTATTAGTCCAGTACGTGTCGATTGTTGAACTCTGCACGCAGTTGCTGGTTTGCCCGAGTTAATGAGTGGTGAAATCATTTAATTTTTTTGTAATGCAGAAACCTTTATTATCGCTTCTGCGATGGTTTTTGTTGTTTTCAAGTAAACACCATGCGTAGGTTGAGATAAAACTTTCGAACCAACAACATTTTGACTTTCATGAAAGGTGCGAAGTTTGATGTGAGCCTCCCGCCTTTCACCTGTCCTGAAGGAAAAGCGAAAGTAAAAAAGGAAAAAAGCTTGCTGAAAAACTGCCCAGCTTGGGCATAAAATAACGCGAAAATATCAAAAAACAATTACTGGATCATTGCATTAACAATAGCAGCAAAACCAATAAAAATGGAGTTGTACTGCGCTATTCATATGTCAGGTGACTCTCATGAATGACGATTTGGACGGTTTTTTTTCGTTTTCACGATGGCGACACTATTCTATAACGTCTCCTCATTCCTATCCCCTGACGGTGTCGAGCGAGGTAGGCCTGCTACTTCGTTCTGAGGCAAATTTCATTTTTTGTCACAATTTTAATGATGCCCATATCTCAGAAACTCCATGAGACAGCACGAAAAGGTCCGTAAAACACTTTGGGAAAAAATAGCCTTCTCAAACCGTTTACTTGTACTCTGAGGAATGAGCAGTTTTGCCACCAGTGCTCTAACGAGGTTCGAAATGAAATCCCATGATTGTCGCTACAGCGACTTTCATTATTGTTGTGGTAGGCTTTATTGTACAAGAATTTATTCAATCGATCATTGGGAATGTTTCTCACAGTTATCAAGGGAGCTGATCTCTTCACCGGCGCCGGCAAATACCACTCATTCTCTAACACACGGATAAGCAGCGGCGCAGGAGGTGGGACCAGCTCTTCAAGTGTGCAGGGCGTCAGAAGTCCATTCCTTTATTTTCAGCATTTTTTCTCAAGTTTATTTCACTTAAGTTAACCTTTTTTCATCAATCTCAAGTTCACTTATCATACCTGTCGTTTGTACTTTGTTGATCTATCGTTATCTTGGTTTAATTACCCAAGCTTGAGGTAGTAAACGTCTGTTGCGTTCAACTTGTGACGACAATCCGCGCGGCGTGGCCAAATTACCATAACGGCGAGCAGTCCAGGTGACAGACGGTTTAACTAACTCAAACATGGTGCATCGGCCGGGAATCGAACCCGGGCCGCCGCGTGGCAGGCGAGCATTCTACCACTGAACCACCGCGTGGCGTGGTCAAATCAGCCCCATGAGGGTGATGCTCAAGATGGAAATGCTTGTCTTGTATGCAGCAATCATCCTTGGGATGATGGTGGACTCCAATGGCGACTTGTCCGAAGACTCACCTCGTGCCATCACAGCGGACACAGGATATCATACTGGTTGTTTAGTCACAGAATTACATGCAGACCCGGTCTATCTCATGAAAAAACATTCGCGTAGTCATGTTTTAGCTTTCCCGGGCAAGTCCCACATCAACAGAGCAAAGGCGAACCGACCGATTGTTTTGATGACTCGTATTCTCCACCCAGCCTCGCCGCTTAAACCTTTCCGCACATGTGTCTGTACGGTCAGGCAGAGGACTTGGTTGTGTGGAGAGGATTGGCGGTTTTCACACTACGAGATCAATAGCGAGTCGGAAGCCCCTGACGCTCTCGGTGCTTGCACTTCCTTGTGCCATGAACGGCAATACAAGGGCAGTCGATATACCACAAATAAATTCACATGGTCAGATACCACAGAACGCAACTGTGGCTTTTTTGTGAAATCCGGCCGTTCGATAACAGCTGATGTTTCTATCGAAGACAGAGCTGTAGATAAGGAGGGAACATACTAGGATGATCCCAGGTGTACGACGACGTGCCCTTTCTGCAAAACTGATAAGTTCACGTATTATGTTCCTCTTTCGTCTTCGTCTAACCAATGTTCTTTCTCTGTAACAGAACCACTGCCACGCGACTATGTGCGTCAGGGCCGTATTTTAAAGGTGACATGTCCGAATGCAATCGCCATGACGATCAGCTCAGGATTATGGTCTGATCCTGACTGTGTTGACCCGATCTTCATTACAGATCAGGATATCGTGATATTCATTGATGACATTCGGTATGCGAATGTCAACGGCCAACACCAAATCTCGGCTTCTTTATTCGGACATATGACGTCATCAGTCACCGCTTATGGTGATGAGTCCGCTGCGCATCTTCACTCTGCATTGGTTACTCTCATGTCAGACGCGGATGACCGGCTGACCCCATTGGAAGCTAAACAACTTTTTCAATTCCAGTTGGATGAGCTCAACTCAATGAAGAAGACACAATTAACATCTACCCCTTTCTTGGAATGGCTCACCCCGACAGTGCCGGTGGTTGGATGGACCTTAGACCATTTATGATCATCGAGGATTATTGTGTCCTCACAACCACCCAGCCAAGTCGCTTCTGGCCGATTCGATACACATCTCAGGGTGTCAATTATACGGCACACATCGATGTGATCAGCCGTATTACTGTGAAACGAAAGACCATTGTGGAAACGGTAAAACCGACTCATGTGGTGTTTCGTATTGACGACTTGTATGCCTGTGACATGGTCAAGTCCTGCAAAAAACGGATACCGATATACGACAGCTCGAAGAGAAATGGATATCTGCTCACTCTAGCAAATATCGATATCTGCTCACTCATCTGCGCACTAATTACGAGTCTACAATGTACGATATCGCATCGGGATGATCGAAAAGTGGATTAAAAGTGATTCAGCCACGTACTCCGACATTCAGATTCCAGATTTTCTCCACATTGGTCAAGTACTCCACAATGGAGCAAAACACTGCTTGTCACAGCGCTGGTAGTGATCCTGTGCGAAAACTTGTGTCGCATTAACGACATTTGGCCTTCGCGTAGTGCAATGGATTGTGCTTAAAGAGCTCAAGAGCTTTCGTCTACTCCTCTGGATACTATATCGTATTGTGCGAAGCTTTCTATATATCGACTGCTATTTTTTCGTGTCCAACGTCACCCCAAGTTTCACTTACTTCCTGCATGACCAGTTCGTCTAACGTGCTGCGGCTAAGTCCTTCTGTCTACGCATGCTCGCATTCAAGTACCACCTTCTTACAGAAACATGTAATCTTATATCGACGTCTCGTTTCAGGCTCGAGGCGCGTGACCTGACGGGATGTCCGACGTGTCTGGAAAGGATTGTGCTGGATCCAAATCCATCAAGTCAACACCTCGAAATAGATCTGACAATGGTTCTAAACGAGCTTCATGATCAAGTGAAGTCAACAGCGTCACATCGAAACGAATGGTACAACCTCATGAGTAGCCGTGTTCTTCGCGGGATGGAAGTAGGAGAAAAACTCCAGCTACTGAATCAGTTTCTCCTGCATGCCAGCCTCGGGAAAGAGCGACTTCTGAGGCTTCGGACGCGATATATGCTCACAGACCGTGTGTACGAGAGCCAGACCCAGGCCTTTGGAGCGAACGTTCCGGCTCGTGAGGAATGGTTAACTCAAAAGGACGATGTTACGAGGAAAGGCGTAATGTGTCTGGTGAACCGGGAAGTGACCAGACTAGAAACGACGATCAAGGAAGTTCAGGAGTACCTAACGCACGCTGAGCGAGAATTGAACGCAAAGAAGAGCGAGATAGACGCAGCCAAGATCCTCAAGAAAAACGTTCAAGTGATGCAGGAACAGTTGGCTAGAGTCCAACCAAAGCCTAAGGAGGCTGACAATCCGGACAAGTACTTCATCCAAAACATCATGGACAGGCTAGCTGCTCTTGAACGCACAATCGCACAGCAAACTGCTGGTCAAGGTTTTCAGGCTCAGGAGGATCTGAAAATTCAAGCTGACGGCTCTAATAGAAAGGTGACGGTGGTTCAACAAGTGACGGAAGAGTCAGACGAGCAGTACTTCCTGCTCCTCGCTCGAGAGAACATGGTTGACCAGACAGAATCAAGAAGGGGATCAAGTGAACTGTCGGCTGAGTTCGAAAGGCCTTCAGGGAAGCAATGAGCTCGAGCATTGAAGAGTGCTCCTCCAAGCTCCTGAAACGATCGTGTGAGGAAAATCCAAGCGAAGAAAAAACCAAGCCTCCTGAAAGTCTGAAGGTGGTTGACAACGACCTGACAAGGAGCTAAGTGGAGGAAAGTAATTCCGAGCCGCTTCAAAAAAGGTCAAGTCGATTGTAGTCGTCCCACAGCAGAGCAGAAGGGACAGGGGGATCAGCGCTCTTCAGAAGGAGATCGATGAGATGGAGACCGCACTGGCAAGTTTCCCGTCTCGACACATTGGATTCCGCCAAAAGATGTCAGTTCCAAAATGATATGTGTCTTCTGTAGACAAGCAGGTCGACACTATTACGATTCATGCTCGGTAATAGTCAGCGGAAACCTTCGACAGAAAGTGGTCGAGGAGGCTGGCAGATGCGTGAAGTACCTCAAGTTCTGCGGTGGATGCGAGCCACGTAAATGCTGGTATTGCGAAGAAGTGAAGAAAACGATCTTCAGGGATTATGTGCCTGAGGGAGCCCACTACCGAGCACTTTGCGCCGTGCCCGATATGAATAGGGAGCTTCGTGCCAGAATCGACAGGAAGAAAGAATAACTAGAGGCCCTAAAAAGCGGAGGCCCCTCACATCGCTGAGTGGGGACTGTCGCTACAGCGACTTCCATTATTGTTGTAGTAGGCTTTATTGTATAAGAATTTATTCAATCGATCATTAGAAATGTTTCTCACAGTTATCAGAAGAGCTGATCTCTTCACCGGCGCCGGCAAATACCGCTCATTCTCTAACACATATATAAGCAGCGGCGCAGGAGGCGGGTCCAGTCTTCAAGTGTGCAGGCCTGTACGTCAGAAGCCCATTTCTTTATTTTCACCATTTTTTCTGAAGTTTATTTAACTCAAGTCAACATTCTTTCATTAATCTCAAGTTCACGTATCGTACCTATCGTTTGTACTTTGCTGATCTATCATTATTTTGGTTCAATTACCAAGTTTAAGGTAGTAAACGTCTGTTGCGTTCGACTTGTGGCGACAATCTGCGTGGCGTGGTCAAATTACCATAACGGCGAGCAGTCCAAGTGAAGTGAACGACGGTTTAGCAAACTCAACACAGTGATACTTTTATTTAAGCAGTCATTTATCCTGCATTTAAAGAGCTACCAATTGAAAAAAAAACTCAGCGTAACGAATATGATGTTAAAAGTGTTGCCCAACGGATTAAAACCACAGGCATTTTGAACTAGAATTTTGAACCCATCGCTGTTTTCGGCAGTGTTCGCAGCTTTAAGAGTGATTCTCCGCATCCTCCTGATGATCTCCTCATTTCTCCACAATGACTTTTAAATTTGAAGGTTGAAAATAGCTCCAAAGTGAGTCAACAATTAAGTTGAACTTTTTGATTTTTTTTTGAAAATTGTGCAATCGAACAATTGTTACTAACCCTGTCGGCCGCTCTTACGCCTTCTCAAAGCTTCGCCGTAGTAATAACTTCTCATCATCAGTTGTAGCTGCCATTTATGTCATGGTTTCCGCAGATAGAACACCTTAACTACGTCGAGAGGCGCAAGTTAGAAAGGGTCACGCAGAAAGGCTTTTATTCTAGAAAGATTGATTGGGCCCACGAACTTTAAATCTACAAGTAATTGTTCCGCTAATATAGTGATGTCATGCTGAAAATATCCAACATTTTTGAATCCCATGAATTGTTTAGAAAATCATCATTTCATTACAAACGGGTAAAGATATTAAAATGCTTATAGCAACTATAAATACAAAGCATTCATCTAGTGCGATTCGGCGACATCGATTGCCCCCAAGGCTGAAGTTTCGGACCGCCCGAACAACATCGACAAAAACTCGATAATTTGATCAGTATCGATTGATGGCGATCGGCACTTCAAAAGCGAACTCCAGATTTGTGGTAAACCCCTAGGGCTGAAGTTTCCGGCTGAAAGTTGTCGATCGCCATCAATCGTTGAGAATCGCCAATACTGCGTGCCCCCACTAAAGTTTCGGCAGACGGAAACACACACACACGCTACTCCTTTATATATGGTAGGATTATATTATCGAATGAATGGAAAGGGATCCAGACGGCTCGAATTCTGGAGGAATATGAGCATCGACATATGCAGTTTATAGGCATTTGAGAGCATTTGAGCGTAAATGCTAGCTGCGAGACGATGTTATGCATACAAAATCCGCAATTAGAAAGTAATGAGAGCTTAAAAAGCTTTTAAAAAATTATACTAATTAGTAAACATTATTTTGTTCATACTGCTGATATTATGAGGATGCATGCAAAGATTCTAGCATAGTCTTGTTTTTAAGTCAGTTATCACCAGAAAGAGGAAAATCTAAATGAATATCAAGGAACACCGCAAAACTAGATTATCCAAAGAAGCAAATTACCTTCCGTAGAACTAAGTAAAAATGAGAGGAAAACGATTTTGAAGAGGGGAAATTTGGTGGTGAACACAGTCCTCATGGAATAACTGTTGTGGTCGAAAACAAATCTGAAGAAAAGAAAAATAAGAACATAAAAGTGGAAGAAGAAGAGAACAGAAAGAGAGAGAAGCGCGCCGAAGAGCCACGTGCGAGGTGTGCATGGGTGAGAAGTGGTCCGTGCAATCCTTACCCTCTGTAAGAAGTGTAATGAAGCTCGGTGAAAAACCTGGATGATTAATGCCTCTTCATCAATTAATCCGACCGCAGTGCATCAGTGGGCCAAATTCACGAACAACCACGGAACTCCCATATTTACTTATGTTTACGCGGAAACGACAAACAAAAAACAACAAAACTACACGGAAAAGAACTAATCGGAACACAGGGAACAACAGGAACAGAACCAGTGCTAGCATGAAATTACTGAAACAGTGTGATCAAAGAAAACAAAGTACTAAGCAACTTCCTGCATATAACACATATAACATTAGTGAGCCAGTGCTGCCGAGCAAAAGAAGAATGTTCGTTCGTATAAAATTTGAGCTTCTAAATTAAAATGAGTTCAATCTCCTTAATTATTTTTCGATCATTCTGGCTCAGAATTCTTTGACTCTCCGTCTTAGTCTTACACCATTCCAGAGGGCCACCGCTCACCAGCGCTGGCAGGCATTGTGGATTGCTTTCTATTCTGCTTGACGGAAATAGCAGTCGAGGACGCGTAGTTTTATGCGGAGATTGCTGGCAGGTCTTTAGTTATATTGAAACCTGCTCATGCAATTCTTTCTGGGAATCTATAAAGCACGGGAACACGAAGTGCGGCTGAAAATACAGTTATGGATGCTGTCTTCTACTTCTTTTGGAAGAGTATGGGGCATGTACTAACACCACTGCCAACGTTTCCTTTTGGCTTGTCATTTTGCCGAAATCCTAGCTTTCACCTGTATAGATTTCACACGAGATGGGATAGTGATGTGTTCGAGATGATGTCTATCATAGGTTATTGCCCATCTTTCTTGTCATTCCATTGTTCTAAATAATGGGATCGATAGTGGGATTGTTATAATCCTATTAACATTAGCATGTGTACTCCGAAAAATATATAATTTTACTTTGAGCTGTCACCATCAAATCAAACTGGACCTTCTTCATTTTAAACTGTACACCTTTCAACATTTTTTAAAGAAGGGCAAGATAATGTAGAGATAATATAACATGGAAGAGGAGCCAGTTGCCGCGGGCACCCGATAGCTGTTTCCTAGTTCGGATTTCCCGCCGCACCGAATCAGGCCTTCCATCCCTCTAGGGTCGGTGAATTGGTACCAGACCTGACAAGGAAGGACAATAGATCGACTTATCCGTCGTCTGGTCACTACAAGCCATTGTATGGCCAAACACTCATTCAAATCGCCTCCACGACATTCCGTAGAAGTAGAATGCATAGCGCATCCCAAAAGATATTGAGAAACGCCGTCCTTTATCCTTTATCGTTTATGATTTTTGTGTTCTGCGTTGAATTCTAGTGTTGTATTTCTAATATTATGTTCTTGTATCGTGTGGATTAGCGCGTAAAATTAATGAATAAATAAATATTAGGCACTGCTGATTGTTTTTCGAAAAACGTCAAGTTTGTTCTGAAAACTGGCTTGTCTAAAACGAAAACTGCCGAGACTGAGGTGAAAAGAAATAAAATGGGGTTTCTATCCTCTAAAAGTTTGTTTCGAGAAGTACAGAAATTGTTTATTCTTTCGACGTTATATAGAAATTTTGTTGCATTATTATTACCAACAATGAGAACAATAGATAGAATTCAAGGAAGAACTACTACGAATTCGACATAATGCCGAGGTTCGTAGAAAGTCGGACATGGCAAGAACAACAGATGGCTAAGCAAGCTCCTAGACTTCAAACTATCTTGACTTCCGAAGTTAGGCTATCAGTGAAGGAAGTAGAGAGGCTATTCACCGGGTTCGGAAGTAAACGAAGTAGGAGAACACCTAAAAACAACGAGCGTCCATAGTCCTTCCCAGCCGGGCGGTGATCAACGAGTGAAATTGAGCGGCAGCTAATGCGCTGATAGAGAGAGAACGCCGGCACTTACGCACACCGGCGGCAGCACAATTTTCGTCCTTCGCCAGCTGCCAATGTATGGGCGCCGATCAGCCTCCAGTTGAGATAAACTGGATTAGGATTGCTCGCAACTGCACTGCTGCACAGCGCACCATATTGTAGAGCTTCCTCAAAACTTAGCCATAGCACAATCCCTCTCAAATTTGAAGATTTCCTTTGTTAGCAGACTTTTCATCCTACAGCAATATTAACACTCCCATATATATATATATATATATATATATATATATATATATATATATATATGTATATATGTATATATGTATATATGTATATATATACAGTGTGTCTTAAAAAATGTATACACCGTTTGAAAGGTGGATACGTTGTTCGTAGTAAAGGTACTGAAAAAGCTAAGAGCTCATATGAAAGCTTAAGAGAATCGAAATTTTCTGACATATGAGAGGCATGGAATGCGACATGCACTCGTCTGAAATGTTCCATTCTACACTCGATTGATTGGGTTTCGCTTGATTACATGCTATAGTTTCTTTACAAAGTGGCCGTTTCGATTGATTTTTGTTTATTTTGAAGTTTAAAACTTAACTACACATTATAGCTTGCAAAAAAATGGAGGGTATTCTAAAAAATAAAGGTGCTATGTGAAGGGTTGTAACATTGCTGCTGATAAAGCATTTGGAGATATTTGAGACTCGCATGAAAGCGCTGGGCGACGGAATTACTGTGGCGTGCAAATAGTCAAGATTGCGCTATGCTCCTGCCTGAAACCTTGCATTCCGCACTCGCTTGATTGTGCATGGCTGAATGATTGTTACAATCTTGTTACCACTTGGCCCTCAATGATTTCTGTCGTCCAATAGCTGCAGTTATGCCAATTAACCTCTCCATTGAGCTTAAATGCTGCTTCGTTCGTCCATAGAATGCGTCTGGTAAAATGCAGCTCCTGCACACATTTAAATCGTGCAATCAATAAACTCGCATGTAACGTATTTTTCACAAGGTTGTCAAGTTCCAAACGTTAAAAGAAGCACAGCACAGGTTAATGTGACAAAGTAGCAACAAGATCGTAATAAGCATTCGGCCCATGCACAATCAATCGATTCTGAAATGCAAGGTTTCAGGCAGTAGCATGGCGCAATCTTGACTATTTGCACCCCACAGTAATCCCGTCGCCCTGCGCTTTCATGTGAGTTTCAAATGTTTCAAAATGCTTTACTAGCAGCAATGTTACAACCTTCACATAGCACATTTATTTTTTGAAAACTTTTCCATTTTTCTCAAGCTGTAATGTGTAGTTAAGTTGTAGTGTAGTAGTAGCAAGCTTTAGTAGTCCGCAAAACTACATCGTTGTAGCTTCTAAGCAAGCGAAATTATATTGGTGTGGAAATGCAGGTTACCCTTGTGTGACACGGTTTTTTCCAACTTCAGACGATCACTGTGGGAAGACGAAGAAGCGATGAGCTGATGGCTCACAAATTCACAGGCTAGCAGACCATTTAAGGTACTTCACGACAAGAAGCTCACAACTTCCCAGCTGCCTAACCTGTCTCAGTGCCAGCCGCCATTTTAGAGCGGCTGGGACAGCGGTAAAAATTCTTCAGCCCTTACTCGCCCACATTCGAGTTTTCTACACTCGTAATGGTACCGTTCTGTTCAGCTTGGAGAGCTCTATCGAATGATGTCACTCTCGATCAATTCCGAAAACATCGATTTTTTGACAATTCCTCATCGAGCCGTTGTTGTGCTAAATTGGACGCGCGTACGTGTTCTGAGAGCAACTCTGTCAACAGTGTCATGTTTGAACCTTTCCGGCTTCAACTAGCAGATTTTGTAGGCAGTAGAAAGATCAATAGGTGTGCTGAAACAAGTAACGTAGCATATTCAATTCAATTCATTAAGTGAGGTCGCAGGAAGCGGTTGGTGATCTTCCCTGTGCTTGAATTCCTTTAGTTGCTCTAGAGTTGGTGAGTTACCTTTGATTACACCTGCAACCGATAATGCCACGTACAAGCCGTAACAGCGTTCGTAATGAGGTGCAGACCTCTAGCCATGTTGTTACACCTAGTGCGGCCACGGCAAGCAACGATGGTGTTGAGGTCGAAGGGAGCGACCATACCATGATGAACACTTTCGAATACTTGGACTTCATCATATCACAGAGCAGTGATCCAAAGATCAATCAAATGATGAAAATTCTAAAGACGATACTCCCAGTTGAAGTAAAAAATTGGTCGAAGAAGACAAAAAGGGGCGCAGTGTTGTGATTAGTGGATTACCGGAACCACCAGCATCTGTTAAGCCTTCCAAAAGACAAAAGCAGCTTGAAGACAAGGTTGAGAACATACCTGATATTCTCAAAGTGGAATGTCGAGCTGTTGAGATTTATAGAATAGGCAGACTAGAGAATTCTAGGCTGAGCCTTGTAAAATTGCTGCTTCCTTCCAAAGCTCATTGGGCAACAGCTCTATCTAACGCCCGTGTATTACGTTCTTCAGAGTTCAGTGAAGTTTTTATTCGTAAAAGTATGACTCCTGATGAACGCAAAAAAGAGCATGAGCTCCGACAGGAAGCCCGCAGACGCACCGCCGAAGTCAAGCGCAAAGAGTGGGTGGTTTATCGAGGTATACTGGGAAACGTGAATCCTGTCATGGTGCCATCCCAGGACTAATGTGTTTCTTGTTTAATGCTAGGAGTGTTGTAAACAAACTTCATCATATATGTAAAGATACGCTCTATATAAAGCAAACACTCTTTAGAAACTCCTCCTCTTCTGATTTTCTGAGCTTAGATTTGCTTAGTCCCGCTTCTGGTTGTGTTAGTAGATTCGACCTTGTTTATAGACCGCCCAATTCTTTTAACCAATATAATGAGCAGTTGATAGATTCGCTTAGTGATATGTGCTCATTCAGCGAACCTGTTGTTTTACTTGGTGATTTCAATTTAGAACATGACTGGAATAGTGGGCGGTCAAGATGTTTATCGTCAGCAAAATTTGTGCGATTCTTTGATGTGTGCAACATGGCTCAATATGTGTCGGAACCTACTCGAGGGGATGCCAAACTTGATTTGATATTAAGTTCAAATCAGATTTGGGTTGCTTACCTCCATTTCACACATCTGACCACAGGGCAATCAAATTTTGCTGTTCCATTGCAACCGAGATTCAACCAAGATACCCATGCCCAATTTTATCAAGGCTGATTATTCAGGTCTCAACTCTTACCTTGCAGGAATTAATTGGCAATCTGTTTTTGAGAACTTTGTATCGGTTGAGGACATGTACATGAGGTTTTGCTCAGTGATCTACGCCGGATTTAAGATGTATGCTCCCTTCACCTGCTTACATAGTAAAGAAATGAGATATCCGAGACACATTCAAAATCTACTTAACCAGAAAGCAAAACTATCTGAAACGATTCTAATCCGCTCTACAAAAAAGTATGTTCTGATATCAATTTTCATATTAAAAGTTTTACTTGAACTTCGAAAGAAGATTGGCTAGAAATGCAACTTCAAAGCAATTTTTTAGTTTCATTCATAGTAAATTGAAAGGAGGTGGAAGGCTTCCTAACAAATCTCTGTAATCCGTTGCTGATGATTCTTAGTGCCTCTGTTATGCTAGTAGAAGTTCTTTCAATGTGGAAACAAGCGCTAGTTACTCCGATACCAAAAAGTTCCAAATCAAGCCTTGTAACAGACCGATTAGTATTACGCCGACCCCTATCAAAATACTTGAAAAAATTCTGCGTGAAAAACTTTTCGGCTGGTTAGAGCGTCGTCAACTACTATCACCTGAACAGCATGGTTTTTTTGAGAGGTGCGTCGATCACTTCACAACTTCTTGGTAGTACGTTCGACTGGTACTCTGCCTTGAATAATAACCAATCTGTTGATGTTATATACTCTGACCTGTCCAAAGCGTTTGATAAAGTTAGCCATTCAAAACTGCTTCTCAGGTTAAGGCATATTGGTGTTGATGAAACTCTTTTGAAATGGCTCAAATCTTACCTTTCAAATCGCCACATGTGGGTACGAGTGAATCATGATTTTTCGAAGTGTTACCCTTGCTCTGGCGGAGTTCCGCAGGGTGGAGTTCTGTCCCCTATTCTTGTCGTTATCTACTGTGTCGACCTTCCGGAAAAGTTTAAAACGCATACTTCGGTCAGGATATAGCTCTATACGGATGATATCAAGGTTTATGGCATTTACGGTAAAGATAATCGACACGAAATCCACAGTTTTGAGCGATTCTATATGGCGATCAATGGAGTGGACCGAGAACTGGGAACTTCCTGTTTATCTTTCAAAAACTGTTGTAGTACACTTCGAACGTGACCAGGAAATGCAGTATGGATACAAGGATATTGTTTTTAAGCACTGTGAAGAAGTGAAAGATCTGGGAGTGCACATAGGTAACTCCTTACTAGGGAAGGGTTTCGACCTCCCATGGAACTTCAAGATGAGACCAGGATCATTAGAAAGAGGTCGGAATGCTGATTACGAGTATGTGTGTTAAAATTGCAAAATGAAATTTCTGAGCGAGTTATGGTCTTCCGAATGCGACGGGCCTCACCACAGGCCGGCCGTGCGATGCGCCTGGCGCGAGAATGGTGAGTCATCGGATCCCCGTAAGAGGGGACCGCCAGCTGCGGCGGTGGCGTAGGGGTAGTGCTTCTCCTCGTCAGGTGCGACGTCGTTGGCTCGGTCCCCATTGCTGCCGGTTCTTTTGCACACCATAATTTATCTTCGAAATGATTTTTTGTTCTGAATTATGACACGTATTTGATTAAATAGCGAAAAAACTACCATACACGCTTGTAAAAATGCTTGAAGACAAGAAACTGGTATGGTCAAATTTTTATTTACTATTTTGCGCAAGTAGAGTCCAAATCATATATTGAACAACTAGAGGTGTTTCTAACAACCTTGGCATTCGTGGAGCAAAGCAAAAAATGTGTGAAGCAAAAAGGGAAGTGGTTACGTGTAGGATGAGGAAGAACAAAATGTCGCTGATCTACTGCTTTTTCTTCACTCACTATGTCCTTTTCACCAGCAAAGGTGGTGTCCATTCTTTTTGCTGAATTTCGGGTACCAGACGACAACGGTGCACCAACTCGTGAAGAGAAGAAGATCGCTAGAAGGTTCGCAGCTATTCTACGTGACGGTGCGGCAGCTTCAGTTGATGTGGAAACGGATGAAAATTTGGGATCAGATGTGTCTACTGACGGTCCTATGAAAAACGTTATGAAAAGGGCCAGGTCGTTTGCTATGGCAGATAGCGTGGAGTTCAACAGAGAGACAACCTACTGAAGGTTCCATCGCAGATTTACCGTATGTTTTGTGCCCCTAGGTTCTCAAACTTTTTAAAATATTCGTGGCATAAGGAAGGAGGGTACATCGATGATCACCCAGGTGTGTTTGTCACTCCTGGTCAATATTTGTTTGATCTTGCTACAATTGACTGTTTTGCTGCTGGTTGTAGAGAGGCTGCATGTATAAGATGTGCAGTGTGTGAGCAACATGTCTGCTTCACACATTTTTTTTGCTTTGTTCCACGAATGCCAAGGTTGTTAGAAACACCTCTACTTGTTCAATACATATATGATTTGGTCTCTACTTGCTCAGAATAGTAAATAAAAATTTGACCATACCAGTTCTTGCCTTCAAGCACTTTTACAAGCGTGTATGGTAGTTTTCCTCGCTATTTAATCAAATACATGCCATAATTCAGAACAAAAGATCATTGCGAAGATAAATTATGGTGTGCAAAAAAACCGGCAGCGATGGGGACCGAACCAACGACGTCGCACCTGACGAGGAGGAGCACTACCAACACGCCACCGCCGCAGCTGGCGATCCCTCTTACGGGGCCCCGATGACTCACTATTCTCGCGCCAGGTGCATCGCACGGCCGGCCTGTGGTGAGGCCAGTCGCATTCGGCAGGCCATAACTCGCTCAGGAATTTCATTTTGCAATTTTAACACCTATATTCGTAATCACCATTCCGAGCTCTTTTTAATGATCCCTGTATCATCTTGAAGTTCCACGGGAGGTCGAAACCCTTCCCTAGTTAGATTTCCGGCCACACGTCGAAAGCATCACTCGTAAAGCACTTCGAAGTGAGTTCTTTATATTTAGGAACATACATTCAAGGGAGAAGGATATTTTCCTAAGGCTTTACAACGCCTATGTACTCCCACAGTTAGAGTACTGTTGTCAAGTGTGGAACCCTTGTGGAAATTAAAGGCTTCAGTCGCAAATCGAAAAAGTTCAACGGACATTTACAAGGATTCTCATGTATATGACATTCAATTTAAGATATCCTAATTCCCCACCAAGCTACTCGAACAGGATACAAATTTTTGGCCTAAAAAGTTTACTATTTCAAAGAGTTTCCAGCGGCTTGGTCCTCTGCCTTCGTATATTGCACATGGAGGTAAATCTGAAAATCAGCAAGAATTGGATTTTCAAAGCGAGTCATGGTCGTACGACAACACTTGCAATCGCATGTCCTCAGCTAAAAAAATGGTTCCATTCTAAAGCTTACAATTCTTGCTTTTATCGAACATCACGTTGGTTTCAAATGTTGCCTAATGACATACTAAATGTACAGGAATTTTAGAAGCCAATGTCCCCACCACGGATTACACAACCACTTTATAGCAGCGCAGTGAGAAGCAACCATTGAAGCTATTTTTACAACTTCTATTTTAACATTTACCGGCTTTACCTTTCTTTTTGCAGATCTTTGCTGTCCTCCCTCATGTATTCGTGAATTCAAGGACACAACACAAAACGATCACCTATAGCCATAAACTTCGTAACCTTGTAATGTAAACGGTAAACGCTTTTCCCAGGCTTAACCTTATCCATTCAGTGAAACTCCAGTATTTTTTGCACAGTAAACAACAACTTTCTAAAATAGCAATTATGAAACTGCGGTTCCTATAAAATCTTAGTTTCCGTTTTCCTTCTGTCATTTCATTTTCTAATTCTTATTATAATGACTTGTTTTTCTGCAAGCATATTTGTTTCATACTAAATACGCATTCTTTCACTTATTTATTTGGGAGGATTACATTATGTATATATGTATGTATGTATGTATGTATGTATTTATGTATGTATGTATGTATGTATGTATGTATGTATGTATGTATGTATGTATGTATGTATATATACTAAAAGTACGGGTTGACCTGGGAAACTCGTTTGCCGTAATCATATTTCAGAATTCTTTCAACTGCACTTGGTTTCTGAGTTTTTTAGTCCTTTCTTGTAAGGCGCATATTTGCGTGCATCAAAATAAATAAATAAATAAATATGACTGGACAAAGTTGCAGCGGTGCGAAGATGCAGTTCAGCTTTGTGTGACACGATTTTTTCTGAGTTCAGTCGAATACTGCGAGAAGGCGTGACAAGTAATCGGCTTACGAATGCGAAAGTAAGCAAAACAGTTAAAATACTTTACGAAGAAGTGCCCACAGCTCCCTAGCTTCCTAATCGGGCTGACTCCCGGCAGCCATTTTAGAACGGCGGAGGACAGCGGTGAAGTTTCTTCCGCACTTCCGCCCATATTTGATTTTTCGACACTCGCAAGGGCACCGTTCTGTTTAGCGCAAAAAGCTCTATCGAACGGTTTCACTCTCAATCAATTTCGGAAACATCGATTTTTTGACAATTTCGCATCAAAGGCGAGGCGGCCTAAGGCCCCTGTTATACTCCCGCGGGAGCTCCCGCGGATGGGCGGAAATCGCGCCGGGGCCCCCGAGCCGGCCAATCGCCCCGTCACGCCCGCCGTCCGCGGGTCGCCGCCGACAGACGACGAGTGGGGTGTTATACTTCCCGTCCGCGGGCGGATGCCGTCCCGAGGACACCGTGTCAGCTGACTGAACCTTTTTCGAGTTTGCAATGCTTTTCTTTGTGGTCACGAGTATAATCTTGTTTTCCAGGTCCTCTCATCACCCATTAAGGATGGCAAGGCCGAATTAGGACCACGACTGTCAGGTTGGTGGAGTTTTAACGATCATTTTTAAATGAATTCTGTTGTGTTCATTACGTTCCTACGTTGTTTCTTGTGTTGATGTGTATATTGGCTTTTTATTCTTCCACTTTGCACGCCCTATTTTGTGGTCACGAGTATAATCTTGTTTTCCAGGTCCTCTCATCACCCATTAAGGATGGCAAGGCCGAATTAGGACCACGACTGTCAGGTTGGTGGAGTTTTAACGATCATTTTACAGATTTTGCCTTGCTCTGGAGATGCCCTTACAGTTCTAGGGTGCCGCGCTGTTTTCATCCCGCATTGCAACAGTGCGTAGTGACGCAGCGACCGAGGCGACGGTCGAGACATAGTTGAGAAACTCTTTAAGACGCTGTATCGTCCCGTCTCATTGTTTCGCAACTCCGCCTCAATCGCCGCCTTGGTTGCTGATTCTTGGGATTCTGTTGATGCTAGTTCCTACTTCATTTTCTTCACTCCATAACGTACGCTAATAACTGCTGTAAGCTTGAACTATGGACGTTGTGCTGGCCAAGAACGTAAATCTGAAAGGGATGGCGATAGGGTCTTCATATTTTTTCGATTTCTTCTCTGCCTCCTTTACTAAATGAATTCACGCTTCATATTTATAGTGGTGCGCTAAGTTTAGAACCTGAAGCGAATGTTATTACCTGGTTCTTTCTGCCTCCCTGAATATGCATTTAGTATATATTTATGTGTGCGCTACTTCTATAACCCTAATGTCGCCAATGTGTTCTGATTTTATGCGTGAAACACAATATTCTATTGGAAGGCTAAGTTCAATTCTTTCAATCTCATTACTTCGAATTTCAGTGACATCCGCTCTTCCCAAAGTACGGACGATCAAGAATTTGTTCCTGAATTGACTGTGTCGACCTAGGAGTCCCTTTTGGAAAGAAGAACCTCGGCTGACAACGAATTGGAAGGTATGGTTCACAAGAGCTTTAGTTTTTTTGTGTATTCTAGCTACATACAGCAAATGTAAACAAGTCTTATCTCCTTGTTTCGATTACATATCCGTGTTTGATGTGCTTCCGAATTGGGCAAAGGAGGAAACTCCAGGATGTAGGCAATTTTAAAACACGAGCGCGTCACTCGAGCCACAGCCACCCTGGAGTCCCTTCCCCTGCCCAAATCTGCACAGAACAGAGCTGTAGCATTGTTTGTGTCTATTCTTTACTATCAGTATGTTTTGTCGCTTTGTTTTTTGTTGGTGAAACTTTTTAGTAGGTGTCCCCTACCCCCCCCCCCCCGACCCGATGTGCGCCGGAGGGAGTAGAAAATCCGACGCCGATTGGGATCTCACTCAGAGGATCGAGCATCAAAAATGTCGTGATTGTTAAGCTTTTAACGAGTCTTTGCGTACAAGTTTGGTGTTAATAATATTTAATGAAAAAGCTCAAGTGGTATCGTATGGTCATCAAGTTAGTTCAAACTTCACTCTTTCACATTTGAAAACGAATGACTGTATCAAAATCTAATGTGAAGGTATTGGTCCAAGGTTATGTTACCACACCGTTTCCCCAAAACAATGATGGGAAGCTATTGTTTCGACGTAAATTAGCTATTGTGCCGTTGTTTGCTTGTTTGAGTGATAAGAACTTTACAACTATTTGAAATTGTATATCAGTCGTTCAATGTTTGAATGACTGTAGGTTGAGCAATATTTGATAGACCATATCTCTTTCATCCCTTAGCTTTTGCTCACCTAATACCAAATTTGATCTTTAAAAAATTGCAAGGGCTCCAAACAATTACCAGGTCGCGCTAGTGGATTTCGTGAGTAGGTGACAGCACAGTGCTGATCGAGGAGACTTATCGTCTCCTTCTTCTTGAAAGAGAAAGCGGATGTTAATTTCTGCTTCCGATATACTACGCTAGAACTTCCGTTTTGGATTTCGTACAGACAGAACGCATATGTACATGTACTCCAGGGCGCTCAAGCTGTTTCGGCTGTGGAGACAGGAGACCGACTGCTGATTTCCTATGGAGTTCATGGATGCGGATTCCGATGGGAGAAGAACCGCTTCATTTTGTGTGAGCCCAGTCAGAAGAAGTGCACAGCCCTTCAGGTAAGATCTTCTTTAACGCATTTTCGTTATCAGTAGTGATTAGCATCTAACTTTAGATCACATCTGAAGCGGCTCCGAAGTGGGGATTCAATGGTGCCAAATAATCGTTACCTATCCCCTTCTGGAGCGTGGGTTCACGTTGGTGGCAGCGTTCCTTCTGGTGAGCTTACAGTATCGGAATCTTCTACACATTGTTAGTGACTTGAAAAACGTGGTGTTGGTGTTTCACTAAGGCAGGAATCAAGAGGTGGTTGTCATGGAAGTCTCCTGGTGGTGCTTCTCTGTGTACTCAGAGATAAATCCATGCTTATTAAAACGTAGTTAAACCTATGCGGGAAGAAACTGAAAGTTTGGTGAAAGAACTATTCTGGTTTTCGTCATGATACTCCTATCTGATTTGGAACTGGCGTATTCCATGTTATTACATAGTTACATTTCTCTATGCAAAGTGCTACTTCTGAAAACGACCATGGCTTTACGAGCACTGGTGTTTCGTGCTGCGTTGGTTATTATGAGGTACTCATAATTAATATAGTCTATCCTTTCGTGTTCGAATAACTGCACGACGGCGAAACCGGTGTGAAGTGTAAGCAATAGGAGCAATATTCGCCACATAACATACGAAATGCTGTATTGCAAAGTGTTTTCTTGGCTCCTAGCTCAATGGGGTTTAGATTGCTGCTTTTATAGTTATTGCTGTAAGGGGGCAGCTAATGACCACATGTATTTAGCCCTAATTTGCCTATAGTTAACCTTCGGTCATCAATCATCTTGTCTATGTTATAGGCATGACAGGAAGCTCGTTCGATGCTTCAGTCTGGGCTCTGACCAACTTAGGCTCGAACCCAACGTGGCACCAACTTCAGGGGAGCATTCCCTCAGAAGGAAACGTCGTGATCGGCAATGGACGAATCGTCAGTGTCGACCAGAACGGTGTTCACAGCATGCAACTAAAGAGGACTAATCATCCAGGTCCAGAATGACATATCATGCATACTAATGATATTCACTCCTTACAGCACTTCCATGTTATACAGTTGCCCTATATTTATGTTGCACTATAAGAGGCATGTATCCTACGAGTTTATTGAGACTTTAACAGTAATAATTGGTTTCCTGGGTTTTGTGGTTGTTATCGCTACGTTAAATAAAGCGTGTCATATTGTCATATTGTTGAAATTTCTGTACAGCTTGGTACAGGTTGAAGCATTGACACCAACGACTAAAATGAATTTGGATTCAAGTAGCTCGGAGATATCAAGTAAGTCCGACGACAATCAGGAAATGTTGATGGTATACATTGGATCCGATCGAAAATATTCGGATAATTGGATGATTTGGATAACGGCGATTTTGCAGACCCCGGATTTTTGGATAATTCGGATAACGACAATTTCGCGGACACCGGATTTTTGAATGATCGCCGTAAAACGCGTTTTCGACGGCGTCCCCCGGTCTTCCTCGCACATCGTCACCACTATCACAACACGATACAAGAACAATTCATTTGAAACTCATATTTATTCAGACCTCCATCATCAAACTACTCATGCACTAGACATGAGTTCTTTTGAGATTCGTACATATCAGAATTATGGCCCTAAGGAGGGCCGTTGGGTTAGAGTGAAATCGTCGACTTCTCGGACTGTATGTAGATACGACGAGCCAGTTGGATGTTCTTGGGCATGGTGGTGAAGCGGCTGGCGTGAATGACACTGGTGTCCTCGAAGAGACCAACGAAGTGGGCTAATAACGCTAGCTAGCCTCCTGCAAAGCACCCCCCCCCCCCCGGCAAAACATGACAGAAAAAAATCAGGCCTTCACCAGGCACATTTCTGTGCTGGACACTTCACCAGGGTCCTCACGTGAACTGTCCAGCACAGAAATGTGCGTTTCCGTGCCTGCGAGGAGCATAGCGATCAAAACAAACACCCGAGTGGGCGCAGGCACGGAAAAATCACCGCCGGCAAAACATGACAGAAAAAAATCAGGCCTTCACCAGGCACATTTCTGTGCTGGACACTTCACCAGGGTCCTCACGTGAACTGTCCAGCACAGAAATGTGCGTTTCCGTGCCTGCGAGGAGCATAGCAGTCAAAACAAACACCCGAGTGGGCGCAGGCACGGAAAAATCACCGCCGGCAAAACATGACAGAAAAAAATCAGGCCTTCACCAGGCACATTTCTGTGCTGGACACTTCACCAGGGTCCTCACGTGAACTGTCCAGCACAGAAATGTGCGTTTCCGTGCCTGCGAGGAGCATAGCAGTCAAAACAAACACCCGAGTGGCGCAGGCACGGAAAAATCACCGCCGGCAAAACATGACAGAAAAAAATCAGGCCTTCACCAGGCACATTTCTGTGCTGGACACTTCACCAGGGTCCTCACGTGAACTGTCCAGCACAGAAATGTGCGTTTCCGTGCCTGCGAGGAGCATAGCAGTCAAAACAAACACTCGAGTGGGCGCAGGCACGGAAAAATCCCCCCTCCCGCGGCAAAAAAAATGACGAAGGAGCGGCGAAAACTTAAAAAAACAACGATAATGCCACGAGGAAAGTTAGAAAATCTGACGGGAATGGAATTAAACCACCCATAGAACCCAAAAACAAAAAAACATTGCGGAGAAGCCGGGCAAACGTCGCCATTCCGAACGCTTGGCAACGATCCAAGTTCGGCGCCGAAAACGTGCTCCAATACAAACCGTCCGCGGGAGGGCGCCCGCGGGACGACGACCGTCCGCGGTGCACCCCTCCGTCCGCGGACGTCCCGCGGGAGCTCCCGCGGGAGTATAACAGGGACCTAAGGCCGCGACAGAAGGTCAACGGCGTCATCGAAAATCGATCAAGTTTGATACCATTCGATAGAGCTCTTCGTGTTGAATTGTAAGGTGTTACTGGAAGCAGCAAGAACTGTAATCTGAGTGAGTAAACGCGCAGAGAACATCGACCGTTTTTGTGAGAATAAATTGGACGCGCGGGCGTGTCCTTAGAGCAATAATCCTGCCATGTTTGAACCTTTTCGGCTGCAACTATTGAATTTTGTAAGTAGTAGAAAGGTCAAACACAGAAACGTAGCATAAGAATGGACAAAGTAATAGCGGAGTGAATATGCAGTTTAGCTTTGTGTGACACGATTTTCTTATGTCGATAATTTGATCAACATCTATCGATAGTTCGTGAAGCAACTTCGGTCTCGTGCTCATCGACCTCGATTACCCCAGGGCTGGAGGTTCGGGAAGCTGTCGACCGCTATGCATCGTTGGGTGTCGTAAATATGCCGTGCCCCCACTCCAGTTGTGACGGACGAAAACACACACAAACAATCTTTTATGTATAGTAGGATCAATCGTTTTTTTATTCGCTGTCGTAACGAAAGGTGTCTGGTGAGTAGGCCGTCCTGTTTTCGTTGACACCATGGATGCGCTTCGCCTCTGCTTTCGAATTCTAGAATTCAATGCTCTCTTAACAGTTGTCCAGGTTGTCTTCTTAGCGCTGTCAGGGATCGCGTGAGACAGGAATACACCCTGAAAATAGAGTCTGTTATCGAAGCACTGTGAAAAATTAGCCAAATGCCTGATACTTCCTTACTTTATGAACTCAATCTTTCAACACTTTCGACTCATCTGTCCACGAGTTTCTTCAGGTCTTCGGCTTCCTCTGAGTAGAGTTCTCTCTCAGGTCAAGAGCAAAATTGTTCATGTCGTCTGCGCGCAATTTTCTGATTCTGGCAACCTTGTCCTTCGCCATTAGCGAGAAGTTGGATCTTAACTAAAACTATTAATGTACTTGATCTCCTTTTGCTCCTGAAATAGCAAACTTACCGTCACTAGGGTAATTCGGCAGGGAAGCATATATCCTCCTCAGAAGAACATTCGACTCTTCCAGTTGAGTTGCGATTCTCTCCAAACTACGTAGCGCATCTCCTTCGAATTCTTTCGAAGAAATTCCGACTTCGACAGATTTTAGCATTATGAGGAGTTCGTCGATTTTTCTGCCAATTGCTTCTTTGCACACGGTGCAAATTGCACCAAAAGCGAGTTCTATCTCTAATGACTGCAGGATATTGAAGGAAAAAACTCACGAGTTGTCTGCCGTAGAGCTGCTAGCTCTTGAATCAACTTCGAAAAAGGGCTCATTCAGTGTTCCACCGGGAGTAACCATCGGCGCTTTTTCCTTACACGCCGCTTTCGGCCTATGCGATCTAAAAAGTGGACACTCCGAACAGTGAAGTGGGTGAACTCCCAGAGCGCATCTAATCAAACTTGCCTTCGTATTGTACACTTTGTTTTACCAAGTGACTTTCCGCACTCGCCAAACCACGACATCGCCTTGAACTGCAGTGGACGATAGGACGTACAGTCCTTATACGGGGGTGAAATGCAAAGATCCAAAGATCTCTCATTTCTAAATTTAGTATTTAGCGATTTTCTCCAACACATTGTGCAATAGCTACTTCCCCAACAGAGGCGGTTCTCAGCAGATGACCCTCCAATATTTATTCAGCTTGAGATCACAAAAAAAACGTCACATAATAATCGATTTGCCTCCTATTTTCTTTCCATGATGTTCCCATACCGGCATACACTATTTTTTCCATCCTCCACCAGTATTCAGTTGACGTAGCTGGAACATATTTGAGGCGTTACTGACCTCCAAAAACCTTTGCTCCTCGTTTCAACGACTCCACAGTGGTCACGCGTTGTCTTCTAAACCAATAACATATGATCGATTGTTTCGAAAAATATCAATATGGCTAATCTTATAAATTCTTTCAATGACCCCCACACTAATTCAATTGGATTCAAGTCCGGCGATTCCGGTGGCCATTCCAACGTTTTATCCTCCTTTCTCGCAGCCATTGCTTCGTGAAGGCACTTTTATGAGCAGTAGAACTGTCATGAACAAGCCTTGCAAAGCCTGAACCAGCAGGATATTGCAATGAGGAAGTGGAGAGCAGTGTTAGAAAATCCAACCAACCATTATATCGCTTATTCAAGAATTTGAGATAGGAGCTCTCCAAAATGTGGCCATACATCTTGCTGTCCATCCGTACTAATCCAGAAAACAACACGAGGTCCGTGGTTCCTCTCGAGGAGATTCCTCTCCACAAATAGATTTTTGCCAGGTGTTTTGATCGAAGTCGGAGGCGAGAATCGTTATCATTATCCCGGGAGAAACAGCGTCGAAGGTTTCCATCGACTGAATGCGGAGACTCTAGCGCAAACTGCGAATCAAATAGAAATCATAGCCGGGCTTAATTCACCTTGTATGGTACTATCATCGGTGAAGATACAATCCTTAAATATTTCCATTGCAGCAAACATCTGGGAACAGAACTCCAACCCCTAACCTTGTTTGCACCTCGTATAGTTGACAATACTTCACCGTCCTTCTTTCAAAGCCGAGTTCTCTTCGAATACGCCTCATTTGGCGGTCCCCATGTGTGCCATGTGGCTCTGAACAGTACCAGCCAAAGTTGACGAATTAGAAAGATATGCCTTCTCGTCCGTTTCGCGAATTATACGGTCGTGCTCTAGAACTCGTGTTGTTTGTATTGTGTCCCACTAGACCACAAGGCTGTGGTAACAACCAACCACGAGAACGAGTCATTCTGCAACGTGTTTGGGTCGACAGCGGACGCCAGAGAATTTCACTATATACTTTTCAGTGTATGGTAAGACTTAGAGTAGCCAGCCTCAAAGAAATGTTAGAAAATCTGTACGGATCGACCAAAACGGCGAAAACATACATGGACGAGATGTCGGTATATCTCCGTAATCGGCTTTCCTTCAGCTGTCATGGAAATCAATGTTGGAAAATGATAAGAAAGATCCGTAATAAAAGCCATCAGCTTCCAATCGATACACCACTTTCAATCAATAACCGACATGCACATATTTGATCGCTCAGAATGCAGAATTCTCTTTTCCGAACGTCTACGTTAGCTCTACTAACATTCTCACAAAATCTTCGTAGAATAGTGCTCTTACATGTTGCTAGAAGACGCTTTTCTTGCTTTGTCATTCGGAGCAACTACTTTTTAATCACAACCAGACGTCAGAGCGGCCTCTCGGCCGCCTGAGGGCTTCTTAACGGCTTCGCCGTAGTAGTATCTTCTTATCATCACCTTTAGATGGATTTTATGTCATAGTATCCTTAACTACGACGATTAGGGCAAATTAAAAAGAAATAAAAAATGAACCAAATCCGCCAAAAATCGATAATTTGATCAATATCGATTGATGACGTTAGGTACGAACTTCCTTTTAACTTCATCCCACAGGGATGAAGTTTCGTAGCGCTCGAACGACGTCCACAAAAAATCGATAACATCCATCGATATTGTTTACCTTACCCCTTGCTGTGATGGCCTTCCCTCGATGATCATCTGGATCGTCAGGCATGTTTGGCAACGTGTTCAGCACGATAACTGAATTGCCAGGCACGCTGTCAATCCCCATCAACCGTCGAATGTCGCAGTGCCCTAGCTCTAGTTGTGATGGACACACACACACTTTCTCATTTAGATATACATATAGAAGGATGATCACATTTGAATTTCACGCGGAAGTACCCGATAAGGAATAGAAAAATGGGAAAAATTGGATGGGACTATTTATTTGAAAGGCCTAATGTTTCGGTCTTCCCATCCTCTTCAGAGATCTGAAGATGGATCGAAGTGAACTAGAATTAGCAGGACAAAAGCCTTATAGTTTTTCCGTTTCTGATAGAATGTAAAGAGCATTCAACAGGACGCCACTCGAGGAAAATAACGCGATTACGAGAATAGGCCGTTTAATCAAAAGTGTCACCTAACAACATCGTAAGGCAGAATTAAATAAGAATTATGAATCAACATCAGCGATTCCGCTCACCACCGCCTCGGAAACCTTTGGCGAACGGGTTGTGTTCAATTTTGAGCTGTGTGATTGCGCTGTTTTGGTAGGCCGTTACGGCAATGAATTCGGTCTCTCAAAGTCGTATCCGGACAACCTGAAGCCGGGAAATTTTTCTTCGTTCAACATTTCAGGACACCGTCCAATCCGGGGGCAGTCGTTCGGTACGCCTGCTGCCCGCCTCCAACTTCCCGCTCTGCCCGCGCCGCCCTTTTTGGACAAGTTTGCTGCGCGCGAAACGTCCAAAAACCTAACAGCTGATAAGAGACGATTGGGAAGCGCATCTCGGCGAACTCTGAAGTCATTTTCCAGTCGATTCGGTTATGGAGGCAGTTGAGGAAAGGAGAACGTCGATCTTCTCTCTAGATTCTTTCGATTTTCGCCTCAACTAGAGACTATGGGTGATTCCGGTCAGGAGTTCTATATTGAAGGCTTATCCGTAATTGTGCGCAAAACCGGCTCACTGCCGTCTCTTTCCAACGATCAGACAATTCTCCTTGTATTGAAGAACTTTCTAGTGGTGGTCGCGTTGTTGTCATGACATATCTCGCTAAGACGTTGCTGTACTTGTCGGAAGGCGGGACCTGAAGAAAGCAGATGAAAGCCCTTTTCTCCAATGTGGTGAACAAGATTCTGACTCTTGTCTCAAGAACGAAATCAGTTCAGGATAGAGCTGTAGGGCCAAGGGAAGCGATTAGAAATGCGATGCCTCCATGTGATGGCAGGCACCCGGACATCTTGTCCTCGGCGCGCCCCACGCTCCGCCCCTTCTGAGGGCGGTGTATCCAACGACTTTCCGCCCTCCAATCCGCTGGAGAAATTGAAGGCGCAGTGCTATCTCCTACGAACACGAATGGTTTTCCTATCTCCTGAAATGCGCTAGCATCAGAGCGGCCTCAATTCTCACCTGCTTCGGTGGATGACTCGTGGGGGTGGATAGAAACGGCGACTCGCTGTGGGCGATCTCGAATATGCTCAGCACCGGTATGTACCTGTGCGTCGACAGGAGGAAGATCTGGAAAATGACAGTGGTTCAACCTAAAGGGCTCGCACACTTCTGCGGCGTTCCCGCTGCCCTATGCATAATCATAGGGCAGGGACGCAGACCTCGACGCCAACAGCGCCGCTCGGCGGCGCCGCTGCGCGTCCTTTAAACTCCGCGGTCGATAACGCCGATCAGCTGATTATTCTCCGCGGTCCGTTGTGCGATGCTGCTTTTTTCGCGTTCTTGTGCTGCTTGTTTCTTCTTTTTCTTTCTTCATTCCTCTGTTTCTTCGATATTATACATATTATCTTTTTTCAGATACCCTCGTCATGCTCTATGAAGGAATCGGGTTTACGCGCTAAAGAGGGACCACAAAATGTTGGTGATGTTTTCATTTGCTGCTTTCACATGTTATTTGTTGGTTATTACGGTTGACACGAGTTTTGTTTCCTTTCTTAGTTCAACGTATGAAGCTTTAACCTCTAGTGTAATGGAGTTGGAGATTACCTCCATTCTTTTGCCCTGCTTTGGGCTATGCTCCATGGTTATGCTTGTTTTCTCGTTGGCTGGTTGTGGTCGACCTGCATAGTTTCTATTTCCTAGTGATCCATTTCAGGTAGTAGTTGTTGTGATGTGCAGTTATTGCTTACATCAGCAAACCTTTTACTTAATATTGACTTTCTATGTCCTCATCATGGCCGAATTTCCTTTGGAAGAAGATCGTCGAGTGAGGAAATTTTGGACTCGCTTCGTTTTCGTTCTTTGAGTTCCCTTAGTTTTGCAGCACTAGATCCTTGCGTTGTTTCCTACATCTTCGTGTTGAACTACCTTGTCCGGTAACGGCGTTACGTCCGCGTTCTGGAACCAATCCTGCAGGTGTTCCATCATAAAATAGGGCTTGTCTACTTTGTCGAGGTCAGAACTGGGAGGAATTGTAAAATGCGAGCAGCGAGCTATTCTAAAACGGTAGCTAACCGTTTCATTCTACCCACAAAAAAACTATAGACATACTGGGAGCATACTGGTTACTTATGAATTGATAGAGAAGGGCATATTACAGGAATTTTATTTCCAAGCGATATTCGTTCAGCACAAGCGATCCAATGTGATGCCTCGCGGGACTCATCGATTGGGATAGTCGAGGTGGTTGAAGACGTTGTCCACACATTCGACTTCAGTGTTGCTGCACTTGAAAGCATTTTGCTCGATACTAATGTTGCCGACAAAAAGGTGAGTTCCAGGGCAAAGACCTCTTATAAATCCCTCTTTCATGTGGGGCTATGTATTCTGATTCTGTTGGGCATGGAGGCAATTTGTATGCGCACTTGACGGTGGCCAGCCAATGAACAAATCAGTGTTCATTGTATGGGCCAAATACGCATTCAGATCGCCTACACTATATCCCGTTGGAGTAGAATAATATATTTCATTTTCGTTTGACTTAAGGGGGACAGTGTTTCCCACCACGGAGCCGTAGTCAGGATCGACTGTCCGAGACCTGTTTTTCTTGGGGTTTTGGGTTTCTATAAACTCGTGCTAACTTCAGCAACGTGGAGATGATGGATTTCAAGCGGTACCAGCGCTACCACAATAACGCTTGACTCGAAGCAACTCGACACGGCTTCTTCAGCGATTGTAACGTCACCGAGTACACCCCAAGGGCGTACTTCATCATATAACCCAATGGCCCTCTTTAGGGCCACAGACGTCTCATGCGAATTTCATATGAAACGAGCATCAGCTCGTTATATAATCCAATCGAATAAAATGTTTTTGTCGCTTTTGTGAACCTGTTTTTGTGCACCGCCCTACCTTCTTCTGTCTGTTCCTCTGTCTGTACATCCATCGGTCACAAAAATATTACCGCAAATGAGGAAATGCTTCACATCTCTATTAGTATACAGTAAGATAAAGAGAAGAGAGTGACAAGAATAATTAATCACCAAACCGCGTGATGCTTTATTTATAAGGTTTTCGTTTTTTAAATGCATGCACGAAGAATTCACTATTAAGACGGAATGAAAAGGCTTCTCTGTGTACTACAGACATAAGTGACTGCAGGTTTCAGCTCGGCAACAACACATAAGATCTTTGTATTAACAGGTAGAATGAATGCGTTGTGTATACAGTACTCTATTCTGATTGGAGTATTTGGGATCTGGACTATGGAACGACTCAAATATAAAACTGCAAATATGACAGAATGCGACTCTGTGACTAATTCATTGATCTTCACTGTCAGGACAAACATGAACCCCTATAGAGAGCTGAGACATGCAGTCACTTATCTGAAAATAAGGCAAAACCCACCCCACCATAAACCAACTGCAATGAGAAGCCGTTCCTCACATGCGATTCTGCGATTCCTAGGGTGGACTGAGCACCAAAAGCGAACACAGAAAATTTTGAACAAGTTACTTGCAACCTGCATGCGGGTCATAGATTGCCTCAAACTAGTCATTTGTAAGTTGCTGCAAGCTAGCAGAAATGTCGCAAGTAAGTTACACGAAGAGCCCTGCTTGTCATTTGCAAGCTGCTGCAAGCTAGCACAAATGTCGCATGTAGGTTACACGAAGACCCCTGCTAGTCATTCGTAAGCAGCTGCAAGCTAGCAGAAGATTTTGCATGTAAGTTGCACGGGTACCCCTGCTAGTCATTCGTAATCAGCTGCAAGGAAGCAGAAGATTTCGCATGTAAGTTGCACGAAGACCCCTGTAAATCATAGGTAACCTCCGCTAGTATAAATCTAGTTTAGATCTAAACTAACGGACATTAAATGTATTCGTTCACATGGACCTTGGTCCTTTACCTTTTGTGAAAATGTAATTAACGATAATAAAATAAACGATAGCATAACGATTTCCAACGGCCAAATTTGGCTAAAAACAAAACTCGACCTTTGCTTTCTACTGAATATCACTGCGTTGTGCAAGCCTAGAGTGGAATCGAGGTATATCTGGCCAGGCTAACATTCTCTCCTTATCCTGAAATGGCACCTTTTCCGACTTGCACTGCCTTATAGTAATGCCTTTCTCCTTACAGTACAAGTCTGTCACACATCAGGTTTTCACTAATCTCTACCATTAACCTTCATTTCCATTTTTAAGCGTTTGTTTTTAATAGCAACATTCTAATCCAAGGAACTCATGAAAATAGCCCTATTATGTTATAAAGAAGGAAGAGTGGGATACTGTATCACCTGTTGGACCTGTCGTCCCATTGATCACCGACTTGCTCGAGCGGGCGCCAGTAGCGTCTCCATTCGTTCCTGTCGCGTATCAGAGTGCTCCAATGGATCACCCTAGTTCGAGGGACACGATGAGCGTCATATCGGTCGTTCAGGGCTTTAATGAAGAAGTCCGACCAACGCGTTGGTGGGCGTCCTCGTGTTCTCTTGACATCCCGCGGAATACAGTCCGTAACGGCTCTCGTCCAGCGGGTGTCTGCGAAGCGCATTACGCGGCCGCCCCATTCATTTTTCGACAACTTGGCCCACGCGACAGCGTCTCTGATCTTTGAACGTCGGCAAAGCTCGGAACTCCGGAGGCCTTCTCTCCTTCTCTCATTTGCTTGAATCGGGTTTCTTCGAGCATCGTCCTCTCGATTCCGCGCTGCTCGACGCTGATCGCATGTTCATCCAGCTTTCGTATAGCCAGGTCTCTGAGGCGTATGTTAGGGCAGGAAGAACGGTGGAGTCGAATAGCGCGGAGCCGGACGTTCTTCGTCTTCCTAACGACTTCTTCGACGCCCTGGAAAGCTTCCCAAGCTGCTCGTCCCCTTCCCAGCTCTGTCGCTAGGTCGTTGGCTATGTTGGCTTCGCGACTCAGGTACAGCTAGAGTATTCGGAGGTGCTCGTCCCTTTGAGCGAGAATGGTGCATCAGAAACTTGTCCGTTTCTCATGAACATCGTCTTCGTAAGATTCAGCTGCAGTCCAACGTTCCCACATACACGATCGAATTCGGCCAGCATTCGCTCCGCCTGACTGATGCTCGGTGTTATGAGCATGATGTCGTCAGCAAAGCGGAGATGGTGCAGTTTCCGGTCGTCGACCTTCACTCCCATGACTTCCTATTCTAGTTCGCGCACACGTTTTCGAAGGTGGCACTAAAAAGCTTTGGGGATATGGTATCCTCCTGCCGAACTCCCCTCTTCACGTCGATGACGACTTCGTTGCAGAATGGTGAGATCTTGGTCGCGAATCTACTGTACAGCTCTCGAAGGACTCTGATGTACTGAGTAGGAACGCCCTGAGTGAGCAGGGCTTCGTGGACCGCTTCAGTCTCAACGGAGTCGAATGCCTTCTTCAGGTCGATGAACGTAAGGCACAGCGGCAGCTTATACTCTCGCGATACTTCGATGAGCTTCGTAATGATGTGTATGTGGTCGATCGTGCTGAATCCTTTCCGAAATCCTGCTTGATCGCGTGGCTGTCCTTCGTCCAGCATTCGGCTGATCTTACTCAGGATGTCTCGAGTGAACAGCATGTAAACTGCGGAAAGCAGGCAGACCGGGCGATAGTTGCCAATGCCGTGCACGTCTCCGTTCTTGTACAGCAAGACGGTCCTGCTGGTCTTCCACTGAGATGGAACTTTGCACTCCGACAGGTAGCGTGTGAAGAGCCGCGCCAGAGTGTTGATGTGCGTTGGCGGGAGGTTCTTCAGGTGTTCGGGTCTGATCCTGTCGGGACCGGATGCTGTACATTTCTTCACCGACGAGATAGCGTGTAGGTTCTCGTAAGGGAGAACAGAGGGGACGACGCATCCATCCTGTGAAAGATGGCATGGAGGTGAACGTGGCTATCGAAGAGATCGGAGTAGAAGTCGTAGATGACCGTCTCCATGGTCCTTCTGGAAGAGGTGACGGTTCCGTCAGGGCGACGGAGAGCGGTCATCTTAGTCTTGAAGTTGGCGAAGTTCCGCCGGGCATTGTGGGTGCTCAAACAGGTCTCTGCAGCTTCAGCCAACACTTCCGCCCTTCTCTCATTAAGATCTATCGCATCTCTGCTTAGCTTCGCAAGCTTGGACGTCGGTCGGTAGTTGCCTGACGCTCGTGCTGCTCCACGCTGGTGGATCAGCTCGAGAGGTAGACGTCTCTTGGTGGTTTCGGTAGAGAAGTTCGCCATCCGCCTGGCCAAGGCATGTCATAGAGCTGGCCTTGACATTCGAGTAGTGAAGACTGTGAAGAGTGCTGACGGTAGGGTACTACGGAAGCCGGTCGAGTTCAGAAAAAGATGGGAGGAGTACTTCAGGGAACTGCTGAATGAGGAATTCCCGCGTCGGGAAGTCCAAGAAGAACAGCCAACGGAAGGACCCATCCCGTCATGAACGCAGGAAGAGGTTCGCAGTGCCATAGGGAAGATGAAGCTCGGGAAGGCATCTGGCCCTGATGGGGTGCCAGTAGAGGCCTGGAAGATGATTGGCAACTGCGGAGTCAATTGGCTGACACAGTTCTTCAACAGAGTCACGATAGAGGGTAAGATGCCAGATGACTGGAGGAACAGCATCATAGTGCCCATCTTTAAGCAGAAGGGGGACGCGTCCGACTGCTCCAATTACCGCGGGATCAAACTGATCTCACATACGATGAAGGTCTACGAACGACTGGTCGACTCTAGGCTGAGGGAGATGGTCACCATATCCCAGGAGCAGTGGGGCTTCATGCCTGAGAGGTCCACCACAGACGTGATCTTTATCGCCCGCCGGGTGATGAAGAAGTACCGGGAGAAACGAAAGCCCTGCTACCTGGCATTCCTGGACTTGGAGAAAGCATACGACAGGCTACCCCTGGCCGCGCTCTGGATATCCCTTCGAGGCAGGGGTGTTCCGGAACGTCTCATCTCGGTCATAAAGGACATGTACGAGGGCTCGAAAGCGGCGGTACGAACTCCACACGCAATGACAAAGAAGATGGGTATCACAGTGGGGATGCATCAAGGGTCAGCTCTGAGTCCGTTTCTCTTCGTGCTGACGCTTGATTGCATAGTGAATCACCTTGAGGAAGGTCCCCTCAGGACCATGCTCTACGCGGACGATATCGCCCTAGTAGCCGAGAGCCGTGAGAAGCTGGAAGAGAAGGTGCAGTTGTGGCAAGGAGCCCTCGCAGACAACGGCCTGCGGCTGAACGTGAGGAAGACGAAGTTCATCAGCTCCGAGCAGTGCACCGAACCAATCCTAGACTGTCATGGGGAGATGATCGAAAAGGTGGAAGAACTCCGCTACGTCGGAAGCGACCTATCCGAGGAAGGAGGCGTGGATCAGGCGGTCAGGGGACGGATTAATGGAGCATGGCTCAAATGGAGGGAGTCCAGAGGAATCCTCTGCGACCGTAGGTGCTCCAGAACACTCAAGGGCAAGCTATATAGAACAGTAGTGAGGCCTGCCCTCCTCTATGGCTGTGAGTGCTGGGCCCTGGGTAGAGCACAGGAGCGGCAACTGCACGCCGCGGAAATGAGGATGCTCAGATGGGCATGTGGATGGACCCGTCAAGACAGAGTGCGAAATGAGGATGTTAGGACAGTGATGAAGACAGCTCCGACCCAGCTGAAGATGAGGGAGCAACGCCTTAGGTGGTAGGAACACATCCTCAGAAGACAAGAGGACCATCCCACGAAGTTGGCCCTGAATTTCGAGGCAACCGGAAAGCGTCCGAGAGGAGCCCCAAGGAAAAGGTGGAGGGACGTCATCAAGAGAGATCTCGCCGAAATCGGCGCTGCACCAAATGACGCCCCTGATAGAATGAGGTGGCGACAGATCACAAAAGCAGCGGACCCTGCGACTGCGCGGGACTAAACGCTCAGGAGAAGAAGAAGAAGAAGAGACGTCTCTTGGTGGTCTTCAAGCTCTCGGCTCCCTTAACACTATCGCGGAAATGGTGCACGAAGCGGCCGTATTCCTCGTTGATGTTGTCCATGACGGTACCTTCCAAAAGGCCGGCAAAGGAGGTGTACATGTCCCAGTTGATGGTCGTTCTTGACTCCTTTTCTTGAACTTCGCGAACTTCTCTCCTTGACGCAAAAAGGAACTTCGCGCGAAGGAGGCGGTGGTCCGATACCTAGAACTTGGGGACAAGTGAACGTCGGTCAGGCAATACTTGCGGGTGAAGATGATGTGGTCGATCTCGTTGTGAAACTAGCCACCGGGGGATTCCCAGGTCCATCGTAGGGAGGGAGGCTTCTGGAACTGTGAGTTTCCATGGATGATTTTGGTCGAATTGATGAATTCAGACAGCCTTTCACCTTGTTCGTTCCACTCCAAACCGTGGGAATAAACATGGCACTAGCTACCTTTCCAAACTAGCACCCTCTTCTCCTTTCTCAGAAATATTTCCTTTCTATTCGAAATCGTACTTAACCTAATAATTTGTCGCTATAGCTGTGTCTTCATTGGTTTATATTTTATTTTTTTACAGAAACACAAGTGCATAAATAGGGTAGGCGAAGGTCAGCATGTTTTGGGTTCCCTGGATGTTATAAAAGAACGTAAGTATGCAACCCTCTCTAGACTTGCTTAAACCCTTCATTCGCATTGGAATGACTACAACACTAAGAGCAGGTTTCGATGACAAAATTAGAAACTGGCAAACCAATAGAATGCATACTTTTATTTCTATTTATTTATTTCGTACCAGCCGTCAGAGCGGCCTCTCGACCGCACTGACAACTTCTAAACGGCTTCATCGTGGTAATAGCTTCTCATCATTAATTGTAGCTGCCATTTATGTCATGGTTTCCTCAAGAAGAACACCTTAACTACGTCGATCGGGGTAAGTTTTAAAGAAATAGAAAAATAAACGACATTCACAAAAATCGACTATTTGACCAAAATCGATACTTTGAAAGCGAACTTCAGATTCGTGTCCAGTGGCCTCGTTTACCCCTGGGCTGAAGTTTCGGGACGCTGTTGAGCACAATCAACCGTTGAGTATGGCCAGTACGCAGTGCGTGCCCCACCCCAGTTGAGACGGACGGAGGGACGAACGGAAACACACACACATAAGCACACAGAAGAAATAAGGAAGGTGACAGAAGAAAGCAAGGGCAGGCCAGTGGCTGGCTCGCCAGAGCAGCGTCGGCGGAGTTCCTCACACACCGCGTGTGAAAACGCGTGCGTAATGTTCAACCCAATTAGGCGCGAAACATTGGCTCGCACGAAAGTTTCTTGGAAGTTTGCACTGCAGCTAGTTGCATGCAAGTTTAAAATTCCTGGATGCAACCTTGCAAGTTAGTTAACCTCGAGGAATAAGTCGCAAGTAACTTGTTGTCGAAGTCTAAAGGCGCAAGTAACTTGTTTTGATGCTCATAAGGTGCAAGTAGCTTGTTCAAAATTTTCTGAGAAGGGGTGCCGGCGAGAACTAGCCTGAACAGCTGATTCACGTTGATGGGGGCCCGCGATTCTCATCGGGGCGCGTTATCCTTCAGCAGTTGTTGGTCCCGACTAGAACGAGTACAGTACCTCGCCGGCGGCGCCGCTGGGCGGCCGCCGCAGCCGCAGAGTGACATGGATCAACGGTTTCGCCGTCCGCCGCCCGCCGCAGGTCGCAAAAGTGTGCGGAGCCCTCAACCTAAGATTCTTCTGGGTTGGACAAAACGCTAAATTTCTATAGGCTAACTACTGCAAGCAATTCTTTCGGCCAAACACACGCTCATAGATATATGACATCCTAACCCATCTGAGTTTAAATGGCATCGGCTGTTTCTGACGACCACTCTTAGGATCAGGAAGGATCCTCTACATATTCCACCGTTCACCACGTCTAAACCTAAGATTCGCCTTTTTTGTTGCTCGTTATCAACAATTACCGTATGAATAAGCAATTGCATGGTCCCGCAACGATTTCCCTGAACTTCACTCCGACGGGTTTTTCCGGTTGTAAGTGTATCAAACACAAAAATTAAGCGAAAATTCCTCTTCTCGTGTAGTAAAAACTATTCAACGATGGATACGATCGGGTACCGTCATCCATTTAGGCTTGCAAGCGCACGTCCCTATGCCTTTTGACTTTCGATCAAAGGAATACGACTGCGTAGGGAGGAATCACTACCTTCGTCTGCGTTCAAGGCATCATATGGCATAAAACACAAAATTTAAAACGTTGTCAGCGGACGTTGACTCCTGCGTACGGGAAACTTCAGGTGCAAGAAATCCCGTTAACGGGCAGATTACATCCGGGGACTCCTTCCCTGGGTAACCCGTGATTGTTCTGCGAGGATCTGTAATCTCGGTGCGGGCACAAACATGCTAAGTGTTTACCTTCGTCAAGTAAATGAGAATCAAGAATCGAGGTCTGTGGTATGTGCATAAGCGTTAGACCGTAATTCAACACAAAGAGAAGAAAACGAGGATACTTGGCTGTCTGTGCTTGTATATCGAGATTGTACATCCTCCTAATATAGTCACACCAGCGCTCGTGGCCGGCTTCGCCTGCGACTGACGCTGGACGTGCGGGCCGCGCCTTGCCGCCTTCGGGTATGGTGGGCCACGCTAGCAACGTAGCCGAAACCTAGATGGGATTCCTTACTCACCCAGCATCGAAGTCGAACAAGAAGAAACGTACGCCTGCTACAGATTGATGCCTTGCTGTGTATCACTCACATCCCTGTATAGCACTCAAGAAAATGAAATACAGCACTCCTGCTTCGTCTGGATTTTTGTTCACAACCTATTGCAGCTCGTCAAGCCTAATCGAACGCCTGACCGTTTCAGTCCATGTGACGATCTTCGGAACAGGTGACTTAGGACAAAAATACTATCCGCCTCTGCACACAGTGCTATGGAAGTTGGTCAAAGCGCTGCAGAAAATGGACCTAGGAGCAAGACTTGGTTGAAAGTGTAGGCGAGCCGAGCGTAGGTTCGACGAACTTCCTTCGCTGACCTGTCCTGGTCCACCGCTTAAAATTCGAGGACCTGGCCAGGTATAATTAGCTTAGTAACCCAGCGCGCGAAGTTAGTATGCATCAAAGTGAACAATTTCCAAATCAAAAAAGCGCCTTCTACATTACAGTACCGGACGCGTCTTTTGAATAGACGCCGAAAAAACCGCACTTTTGCGGTTTTTGCGTCTTTTTGCTATAACTCGCCCAAAGGTCATCCATTTGAAAAACCAAGGGTATGTTTGAGCTCACAAGATCGAGCTCTATCGTTTGGTATACACAACTCTTATGAAGATCAAAAATGGCCGAAATTGAAAACTTGCGCTCGATTGAGAAGGCCGGCTGCGGACGAGTTGTCTCGATTCCAATTGACTTCGCCGCTGCTCTCTCACAAACGCGTGCGATTTCGTCAGCTGGCCATTTGTGGCGCTGTTTTTTGTTTTGTTTTGCGTTTTTGAGGCGCGAATGGCCGATGTGGATGGGAGGTCCAGGTGAAAGGGGGGGGAAGGGGATGACGTCGAGACCATCAGCTTGGCTGAAAATCCTCCTAGGGGTTATTTGAGGTGCTGCTCACGGATATTTCGTCTGTTTTTTGTATTTTGTCTGTATTAAAGACAAGCAGGGAAGCATAGGTGAGTGAGAGGTGAAGTCGGGATCACCGATTGCGCTGGAACTTCACCTAAGGAGTTATTTGAGATGCTGATCACGGATATTTCGTCCGTTTTCTTGTGTTTCGTCTGTTTTAAAGATAAACAGGTAGGCCCAGGTGTGTGTGTGGGGGGGGGTGATGTTGGGATCGCCGACTTCGCTGCCACTGTGATAGATATGAGTAGTTACGTGTTTATTAACTTCACCAATTCAACATCCCAATTCATTCATCAGGAAAACGAAATGGGTCATTTCCAACATTACTTTCTCCGGAGTCGCCCCTGTTCACATCGCTGGATCCGCGTGAGCGCAGCTTGTGAGCCCTAGAGTTGATGGCGTTGCGAACTGACGTCCACGTCACGGTTCTGGCCCCTCGCCATTTATGTTGCAGAACATGAAGATGCACTGAAAGTTTATTTCTTTTTGTGAATATTATTGCCAGAAATACAAAAACGCTATACTCACCTCCTTAATAAATTGCACCTTATCTGCGCTGTTCACCCTTGATTCCAAGTCTTTGTTGCGCTCTTGTGGCTCGGTTTGATACAGCTTCCTTTCCAATTCGAGCGCGAACTTTCTGATGTTGTTGCCCTTGAGCTGCCGTATTTTGGCCACCTCTTGCTTGTCCGTGATTGAGAAGTTAGGGCCTAAATATAATGCTAATGTCATGCCCTCACATTATTACCACTCCATAAAGCCCACCTTCAGTGACTGGCCTCGGCATCTGGGCATACACTCGCCTTAGGATGACGTTCGTCTCCTCCAAATTTGTGCGCAGTGTCTCAAAGGATCCTTCGGCATTTTTCTTGAACGTCTTTGAAGCTGTTGAGCTCGAGATGCTTGAGTCTTTAGAACACTTCTTTCATTTTCATTTCGTTGTTCTGCCTACAAACATTGCAGCAAGTGCACCTGGAAAGTAGGCTTTGTTGGCACTTTTCAATGTTTCGGACTGCTTGGAGCTCGGATTTTTTTGAAAGTAAGAAGTGGAAAGTCGAAAAAGCTCAAATAACCCCTTTGGAAAGGTTTGAAGGAAAATTTGGTACCATTGAACTTTTAAGACTCCAAAGGTGGGGGAGGGATAGAAACGGATGTCATTTTCGTGTTTAGCACCTCAAATAACCCCTAGGCGAAGCTTTGGCCGAAATCTGTGATTATGACCTTGGCAGCCTTAGTCACCCGTACCTACCGTACTCCAGCGTAAAACGAAAAACGGATGTCATTTTCGTGTTCAGCACCCCAAATAACCCCCTAGGCAAAGTTTTGGACGAAATGTTTCTGATCAGGTGTTGTCCGGAAAGTTTAACATTTTTTCGTAATAATAAATGGTGTATCGAATTCCTACGTGCTTTCCGGCGAGAGGTTGGATAAGTTCTTCGGTCGATCTCGAACGGCGGACTTATTAAAATTCCATCGCTGCTGACCGAAGGAACCATCCTTTCGCATTCTTCATGTCGCCTGACGAAAACGATCTGAAAGAGTGAGCATACATATTATAGCCAAAAACTCGTTTAATCAAGTTACCTTCGCATTGTATGCCTTTCGTTCCACTTTACTTCTCTTATTTCGCCAACAGAGACTTCCCCATGTACGTCTGTAGCAGGCAGAACATCTACAGTCTTTATTCGTGGAAAGAATACAACTGTCCAAAGATCGCTCATTCTGAAGAAAACGTATAGCGTATGAACCAAGAACATAAAATCCAGTAGTGGCCGAAAAACGTGATTGGCATCATTTCGAGTACACCATCAAAAAATGTTTATTAATCGTCAATTGACTTCACAACGTGGTATCGAGGGTAAGTCCCATCTATTTTTGCTCCATGATATTGCCGCCGTTGGCTTCAATAATTTTCGTCACTCTCCATTGTATTCCTGCTATATAACCCTGACATATCTCAGGCGTCAGTGATCGCCAGTACGTTTTCGCTGCTGCCTTAAGTCCATTTATGTCCGTCACCTTCTGTTCTCTGAAAAAAAAGACCACGAATAAATCGCTTCATTTGGAATAAAGATGCCGTGCTTTATGTTGCCCCAGACTAGCTCTATTGGGTTTAAGTCATTCGACTCTGGAGGCCACTCTAGCGTTTCGATTCTTTTCTTATGCAGCCACTTTTTCGTGTATGCGCCCTTATGGGCGGGGGCGTTGTCTTGGACAAGTCTCGAAAACCCTGTAATGGCCGTTGTAATGAAGAACGTTTAATGAAAAAAGAACTAACCATGATATCGATTCTCCATGAACTTTACGTAAGTCTGATCCAAAATGTCACAATACATTTTACTATCCATCCGCACCGTACCGGGAAAAAGCACAAGATCTGCTGTACCTCTCGCCGATATCCCTCCCCAAACATGGAGTTTTGCAGGGCGCTTTGCACGACGCCGGAAGCGTGCGTTGTCGTCACCATCTCGGGAGAAACAACGTCGCACATTCGCGTCAAATAAATGAATGCCATGGACCTCCCTGCATCAACTACATAAGGGCGCCCTAGAACACCTACCCTGAATAGTGCTCTCGTCAGTGAAAATGCAGTCGGTTAAAAGTTTCATTTTCTGCGAGCATGCGATTGCAAAACTCTAAGGTCAGGGGCATACTTCCATCGCCGCGATGCCATCGCGACGCTCAGTCCGTGGCCATTCCGCCGCACGCGGTCGAATAGTCAAAGGAAACTTCGCCGCGGCCGCCGCAACAGTGGCGGTCGGTATGCACGATGGCTTCCCGCGTCCATCGCGGGCATGGCATACTTTTTCGCGCCGCGCGCGGTGTTTAGCGTTGGTCCAGGACGGATCGCGGTCGCGCTCCCTTGCAGAGCGATGGGCGATGCGACGAGCACAAAGAAATTCAAATTCTTTCGCGTCGCCCTGTAAAACTCATCGCCGCGATTCCATCGCGGCGACGGGAAGTATGCACGAGGCCTAACCGTTTCACTTGGTTGGAGGTTCGAATCAATTGGCAATACTTCACGGCTCTTCTTTTGAAACCTAGCTGATTTCTGATACGTCTGATCTGGCGATCGGAAATTCTAATTCCCATCTGCGCCAACCGCTTCTTTATACTCGCAGCTGATGTAGATGAATCAGATGTGTACGCATTCACGATAACTTCTCGAATTGCCGTATCACACTCTAATGTTGTTTTGTTAACATTCTTAGTAAAAGAACGGATAAATTGCTAACCACGTCACTGTTCTTTTCGAAAGGACTCCGCTGTTTTTTCTAACAAAGCGCCACAGAGAAGAGTAAGATGTAGCGTAACCGTTCTGAAATGACGGATAATGACTGGGAGCAGTTGCGTTAAAAGCAAAAAAAGTGTACTTGGAGAAGTTGCCGGTGAATTTGAGTAAGCGGTATTCCCTCATCTTTCATCGCCTTTATTGTGAAAATGTGGTCCTCTAGAGTCATTTTGCAGATTCTGAAAATTGGTATACTTTTGAGGTCTCCATTACGAATCTGACGTCATTTTTCAAATTTCGGCAATGTTCCTTGTTCTGCTGTTACCAACACTAATCGATCGAAATTTCAACAACAAGATTCGTGATCAGCGTCCTAAACAACCCCACCCCTTGACGAAGTTTGTGCACACTTGGTGATTTTGTCCTGGCCAACCTCATTTACTCATACCCCCATCGTCTACCGTGATGGGCCGTATCAAAAACGGATGTCAAATTCGTAACCAGCACCTCAAATATCTGCTACTTGTCTCCTCCAGGCTCTGAAGAGGCTCGAAAGGCAATAAGCCAAGTCTCGGTCCGGTTCGAAGCTGTCCGCACTTACCCTTGTTTGGCCCTTCACCATCTCCATACACATTTTCCGAGACTACGTATGCCGATCATGTTCGTTATTTTCATCACGAATTGCAGTGTTGTTTGTTATTTTTGCCCAAGAATCTGCAAAATGTGTTTTCAGGTCTTGTACCTTCGCAGTCTGCCATCTTGGCTTTCCCAATCTACTTCCGGTGCTTCCCTTCCAACCTTGAAGAATTGGGATAAGTGAGACGGACTTTTTTGCTTTGCAATGGGTGCAAATAAGGTCGGGGGGGGGGACGGGTATGGGGACTTAGTAAGAAGGCACGTATATGTCCAGTTACATCAGAAATGGTCTCACTCAGAAGTGTTCGGAGTAAGGGCATTGTTTGGAGGTGAAACATTGCCGATTAGTAAAGAAAAATAAAAGAAAACGGAAGAAAAAGAAAAGAAACGAGAAAGAAATTCGGCTAAGAAATGACAGGCCACCACACACTGACCCATCGTTGACTAGACTAACATCTTTTTATTATTGAGAATCATTTCGGGTCTGTTGACGAAGTCTGGAAGCGGTTGTTCGCATCAATATTTTCGACGAGCTTGTTTTGTTGTTTTTGCGACGAGCTTGATTTGTTGTTCTCCTTTTTTGCACAAGCAAGTCGCTTCCCATTCGAGAAAAATATTGACATTGATTAAGTTGCTTCGCCTGTTGCTTGGGGTGTCTGTTGTGCAAAGGAAACAGACAGAATGATTGAGCTTTGCGCGTCCATTCACTTATTGGGCATCTGAATTTTAAAAGATCTCATCAAAAGCCACACTAAATTTTTCTTGAACAAAAATTGTTCTGACTTTCTCTGAGAGTCTCAATGTTTAATTTGAGAGATGGTCATTTTGACATGGAAAACCTTCAGTTTTGATTCCAGAAGCATCATACTTGCGTTGATGAGGGTCCAATTTTCATGAACATGGTATATAGGCGGCTAATATGAATCAATATCATCTCTGAAATAGCGCGTAGAAGATCGTATTCGCTGCGTCTCGATGAGGATAGCGTCTTTCCTCCTAGTTTCACTGCCAACAGTCAGTTATTGAGACACTTCAATGAGGTAGAGCAGCCTAGCCGCTTAGATGGCTTTAGCAAAACATCACCGGTTTACCTACAAGGGTGTCTTCTATCCCACCATGCAATTCTCCCCAATTTGAAGGCTGACCGCAGGCGTGTCACGATCCTAACAGCGTGAGTCAATCATCCACCTTCGAGTAAATATTTCGCCCAGGACCCTTGACCATTGGAGAAAATTTTATTTGTTTGGAAATTTTCTGAAAAGTTTCTCTCCAGGTTCACATTCCATCGATTTATTGCGATCGTCTGATCCTAGGCAAGAATTACAAGATGCCGATCGAGCTTCCCATGTTCTCAACGGTAGGCTGAACTGCACTTAATCAAATTTATTGCGCCAAACATTTTTTCTTGGGGGATTAAACCGTTGAATTCAGTTCATGTTTGAATAGTCCTAATCGGAATGAACTTACAGAACGGTGATTCGAAGCCGAAAATGTTTGAGTCGGAGAAAATTCGGGATATCATAGCAGCGAGAGCGGCTCTCTAATTCCGCGACGGAATATATGGTTCGTTTTATCTTTTTAGCTGTGTCTGTTTAGGTCTAGGTTTTTAAGCACTCAGCAGTGGTCGATATCCGTTATAAATGACTTAGATCCTAAACAAGAGTTTCTTCTAGGGTGCTCGGACTTTTCTCGTTTTCTTATCTCAGCGATTTCACTTGGAGTGTACTTACATTAGTGGAAAAATGATTTTTTTGAGCATTTTAGACAATTGTAGTGTGGTTTTCGTTGACACTGTTGCTCTAGTGATTCAGATTCCTCACCGCAACGGCACCAAAAGCCATAAAAAGTAGATTCTCTGTTGCGGAATGGATTGCAGTCTTTACTATTACAAAGCACAACTCATCTCGTCATCCTTCAGCTGCTCTTATACAAAAGCATTATTGATCGAGTGATGTTTCTAAGCAACCGAAGAACAAGATGTTACAGTGAATCTTGGCATTGGAACTCCTACTCTGACACCAAACTACATTCCCGAGGGCATCCACGATCATGTTCAGAGCAAGAGTGGCGTCATTGGAGTGGTGAGTCAAGCTTCTGATGATCTGGACTTAAAGGAGCACAGATGCGCTGTAGACATCCGTCTTTGAGTACCGTAATTTGTCCAGACAGTTGTGAACCTACTGATATTTGAGAGACCGTACTCTAAAAAGGGTACCGAGGACCCGGATCTCATCAACGCTGGAAAGGAGAGGATCACGCTGCTTAAAGGGACGTCCATATTCGGCAGCGATGAGTCGTTTGCGATGATTCGTGGGTTAGTGTGCATTACAGTTCTCGTTAGTCTGTTTAGTTGGAGTTAGCACCAATGACATTACTACGAATCTATTGGGGCACGATTCAGCATTAACGCAGGGGAGTCGTGGCTCCATCAGAGGGCTGTCCTTTGTATCACTGGCCTCAACTGTTCCCTTTTCAGGTCCCATATGGGCATCACAGTCCTCGGCGCTCTGCAGGTGTCACAGTACGGAGACTTGGCGACGCTGAGTATGAGACATCGTGCGTCGTGGATTGGAAGCAGTTACGACCGATTGGAGTAGAGGTAAGTTTTCGCGTTTCATGCAGGGCATTTTATCTGCCCTGCTATCCCAAAGAACTTTTGTGATAAACATTAGTCTCCTAAAGTACTCTTGCTTTGTACTGGCGTAATTTCCTGGTCAGGAAAAAAACAAGTGAAAACAAGAACAAAGCTAATATGGATTGAGCAAGCGAAGGAAACGATCGGTGTTTAGGAAAGTGTAGTTCTACGTCGTAATTATTCTGCTAGGCCTCCCATGTCATATTATTTTGGTAGTTTCTGAAGATTTTTCATTTGATCCTTAGACTGATCTAACTATGATTGCAGATTCCTCCTCTGCCAAGCAGAACATGACACTGGAAGAGCTTCGAAAGTACGATGGCGTTCAAGAAGATCGTACACTTTTGGCGCCGAATGGAGCTGTACGTTTAACTCTTCTGCCGTTCTTTCATTATTATGCTTTAATTTGGTTTTACATAAATTTCTTTGCAGATTTATGACACCTCACGTGGACTCAATTTCTGATCCAGGTGGCCCATTTAGTGCACTGGCCGGAAGAGATGCCGCAAGACTGTCTCCCACTTCGATCGATGATCTGAGAGAATACCGACCACCGGTTAGGGAATCGATGTGGACCGATAGTGACTGCGCTCCCTGCGGTGGAGCGCTGTGTGTTCGTCATATACATTTGCACTTACTCGCCCAGATAACAGTTCTCGCCACTCACAGTGACACCGTTCAATTCAATACGAAAAGCTCTATGGAACGGTATCAAATTCGGCCAATTTCGAAAACATCGGTTTTCGATGACGTCATCATCCGTCTGGCGCGGCCTAGAGGCAGCAGGCGCCTTCGATGAGAAACTGTCAAGAGATCGATGTTTCCAAAAATGGTCGAAATTGATACCGCTCGACAGGGCTTCTTGAGCTGAACAGAGTGGCACCCTTGCTGGGGCTCAAAAACTCGAACATGGGCGAGTAAGGGCGGAAGAAGCTTCACGGCTGCCGTTCGCCGCTCTAAAATGGCAGATGGGGCTAAGACAGTTTAGGTAGCTGGAGAGTTAGGAGTAGATCGTGGTGAAGTGTCTTCGGTGCTCTGCTCGTTCGCTTGTTTGCATAAGGTTAGCACGCCTTTTGTTCCCGCAGTGGTCGACCGATATCTGAAAAAATCGTGTCACACCTGTCCAACCCGCATTTTCGTACAGCCGTAACCTTGTCAATTCTTGAGCTACATTTCAGTGCTTTGGTGGTTTACTAGTGCATATTACTGCCTGCAAAATCCACAAGTTCCAGCCAGAAAGATTCGAAGCCTACGGAGTTATCGCTCCCAGAACTTGCCCGCGCCTGCAATCGTGAGAGCGGTCACGCTCACTCGATTGATAGGTTCGATCCTGTATACATTGCACACGGCGCATTCCAAAGTCTTGCTGAGACAGAGTAAACCATTTCCAGAGTAGGGCGCCTAGAAATCTCTGATAATACTCCCGAAACGCTCACTCCAAAAGCTGTCGCGCCGCCGGATAGGTTCGATCATATATGCATTGTGCACGGTGCACCCTCACAGGACTCCTGGCATGACAAAACCCTTTACGCCATGCTTGATATGCTCTGAGAACGTGCAAGTCCTGGAATATAAGCTTCTCCAGTACCAAAAAGTCTGCTCCAGTCATCATTGACCACCCACTGCGAAAATGCGGTGGTTTGGCGAAGTTGTATATATGGTTGTGTAGATCTCGAAGAGACGAATCGAATGGTGCCAACCGTTTCTTAAAAAAAACCTCCCAACCGTTTATCAAAAAAATTAGAGGAATTGTGAGCCCGCTACCCTTTTCGACGCCTTGCGGCCGACAACTCGTCCGCGGTCGGCCTTCTCAATGGAGCGTAAGTTTTCAATTTTGGCCATTTTTGATCTTTCATATGAAATTTGTATTGTATAGCTCGATTTCCTGAGCTCAAATATACCCTTTGATTTTGGATGACTTTCAGGCGAGATATATCAAAAAGGATGACTTTTAGGCGAGATACATCAAAAAGACGCAAAAACCGCAAAAGTGCGGTTTTTTCGGCGTCTATTCAAAAGACGCGTCCGTACTGCATGGCATTAGCCGCTAACTTTGAGGAGAAGTTTGGGAGGAATTATTAGGTTGGAAAAATTCACACTTCGAAAAAAAATTTACCGTTCTCCTTGTAAATGCTCTAGCCATATTGATAGCTGATTTCGTAATCCTATCGCACTTGTCTACCGTTCGCACGCGGACACAGGTCAAGCCCCTTCTTGTACTTCGTTATCCATCCAATCTTCCGAACTCAATGCCAGATCTACCCCCATGGCCATTTTCGGCACGGCATTTTCATGAATTCATTAAAGGATCTACAGCACGTCAGGCAGCCGACCAAATTAGCGACATATATGGCTTGGGATCTACTACTCATCGCGCCTGTTATGAGTGGTTTGGAAAGTTTTTAAAGGGAGATTATTTACTCGAGGACAACGCAAGGTCAGGAAGGCTAATGAATTGGCGTCACTGAACTACTCCATCTTCTTCATACTGATAGTAGGCAGACGACACGTCTGCTGGCAAAGAAGCTCAAAGTATCTCATAGGATGGAGGAATCCATCTGAATAATCTTGGCTTTGCATGGAAATTCGGAGCTTGGATTCCACATGCCCTGTCAGACAAAGAAAGTCAACGGCTCTTCATCGCTGCTTCTCTTCTATCCAGATACGAGAGAAAATCGTTTCTGCCGCTGATTGTGACAGGCGATGTATCTTGGGTTCTGTATGCCAACTTCCGAAGAAAAAGGCAATGAGTACAAAAGTGAGAGAATCCTAAGCCTGATCTCAAGCCCAGTGCTCACGAAAGGAAGATTCTTTGGATATCAGAGCAGTGATTTACTGGGAAATTCTCAGAAGTGGAGAGACACTTACTGCTGCCACATACAGTGGCCAACTCCACAAAGTCGCCGCAGCTCTCCAATAAAAGAGGCCTGAGAAGTCGAAGGTGATGATCCCGCATGACAATGCAAAGCGACACGTTGCAAGACTCACAAGAGAAACAATAAAAAAGCTGGGTTGGGAGGTAATGCCACATCCGCCGTATAGCCCTGACCTTTCGACTGCCATTTCTTCCGTGCTCTCAATCAAGAAATTGGAGAGAAATATTTTGAAACGGACGAAGACCTCAAAAATTGGATTCAGCGATGGTTTGACTCTATAACTGCAGCTTTTTACGCGAGAGGAATTAGAAAAATTACCCAGTCTTTAGAGAATTGTAGCGGAACAAAATGGAGCTTATCTCAATTAATTTGACTTTGTAGTTGTAAAGTAATAAATCTTTGAAAAAATTGAGACGACTTTTTTTCAACCTAATATACTCGAAAGCCTGGTGTAGTCGAAAAATTGGGGGGGGGGGAAGGCGGGAACATTGTTTTTACTATTGAAGAACCATTACAGAAAGTGACTCATGTCATCCTCCGTTATATATGTATATATTGTGAGATTTTCTGTCTCTATTTCATTTTCCTTCCTTCACTGCATCTGAGGGAAATTCAATACCGCGTTAAAAAAATCGATAACACCGAGCGATATTGACTGCTTGATCCACATAATAGGATATTGATTGCCTGATCGAAGTCTGATCTAAGGACGCAACACCCGCCCCGATAAATTAAGTCTGAGAGGGGACCGGCAGCACAGGTGAAACGATCGATATTATTGATCGATTTAATAAGGTAAAAACAGCAAGTATAAAATGAAAAGGAATTAAGGTTATGTAACTAATATGCTCGTTTCGTCCACGAGCACAGTAAAAGGGAACAGTCAACCTCCCAGGGACTCCTCAGTGAGGAAGGAGGTTTTAAGAGAATTTAAAAAAATAAAACTAACCTGCAAGGGGATATCAGTCCACAAAAAATCGAGGTCCTTACAAGAAAAACAAGTAAACCTCCACAAAAATGAAAAAGTCATTGCGCCTGTAAGGATCCATAGGTAAGAACGGATCTAACGATTCGCACGAGTCAAATACGAGAAAAACGCGACGAAAATATAGCGGAACGAAACGACTCTAGCAAATCACGATATCGATGCGAAAAAAAAACGAACTGGCACTAAAGACACACATGGGAGCCGCAAGCGCAAGGCCCTAAAGGGGAAACTAACGAAAACGACGGCCACCTTAGAAGAAACTAACCCCGTTATCCTAACGGAGCATATATATGCCATTCAAGAACATTCTAGAACGCTATCAATCAGTGAAAAACGCGCGCAATCAATCCGCTCTATTAGCAAATGTTGTTGCGGAAGTAGGACCCGCCGCAAATACGCCGCAAGCCCATAAGTGTCCTTATGAGGAGTCAATGCTTGGACACATTTGCTTAAGCCGAGAGCGGCTGGTGGAGAGGCTATATGTTGTTACAGGATGTTTTGTTACTATCAAAACTCTTGCGCCAGGCGGTACTCGCCCGCATCTTCAAGCATTGTTACTAGTAAGGTCCTCAGCTTAACCGGTTCCATGCTGATATCAGCGGCCGGCCCATCCCCGTATCACGGGTGGGTGCTGACGGACCTCGAGGATATCGCGGATGTTACGTGCGGTCAAACAGCGCCGGTGGTGTAAGGCGAACATCGCTGCCCGGAAAGCGGAAGATGCGGGTTCGAGTCTCGCCTGGCGCAAGAGTTTTGATCGTAACAAAACATCCTGTAACAACTTATGAGGAGAATATCCACATATGTCAGCTGTCATATCACACATATGACAGTCAACACATACGCCATAATTCCACACGCGGAACTAGTTGGAAAGTGCAGTGCTATAGTGGTAGAAATGCAGCAGTGCAAGAGGCGAGTAGCACTTACTCAAGCAGTGTGCGAATAAGAAAATAAAGCGACTTATGCAAGAGCGAATGATCGAGCTGCTATTCTAGTTAATGTCCAATAGCATGACTAAGATGCAGAGTTAAAGTCTTACACATTACGATGACTAAACATTAGTTTAACTACATATTGTGATCAACTCTCTAACTCCGCTATGGGGACTGAGACAATATTTGTATTTTATGAAGTTATTCTTATTAATGCACTTGACCAGGGACCTGTTAAAGTAGTCCTTACTATGTCCACTTTCAACCAACAGGGTACGTAACTGTTCCATTCTGTTAATGAAATCGCATAATAGACTACATGTACGAGCAGTTCTTAATATCTCCGTATAAATAGTGGCTCTTTTGATATTGTCATAATATACGAATCAGCTGCTGAAAATCTAATAACCTTAATGAAGTCGTCAGTTTTATTAAACACTTTGGATCTTGTCGTGAATCTTGTCGTTTTCAATCCATATACTGAGATCCAAGTAATGGCATTTCTTATCATTATCATGTTTGATTTCAATATTGAGAATTCTCTCATACACTTCATCCAAAATGTTTGTACCCTCAAGAGTTTCCATGTTGTGCATGATAAGTAGGTCGCCCATATATCTAAATGGATGGGATATCTTGTTATGCATATTCTTTGATGAATATATAAACTCAAAGTATGACATAGCTAAATCTGCCACTAAAGGACTGAAATTACCCCCATGAGGCACCCCTATTTTTTGTTTGAAATTCATATTGGAAAATTGACAAAGCGAATTGACAACCCGGTATAATATATCCTCCTTAGTATAATACTTATAGTTATCATATTTACACGTATCTGTATAAAAGATCTCATCGTGTACTTAACTGCCAAATATTTTTGTTACCAGAATTTCCATAACAAATTTTAATGACCTCTTCAATGTTTTTGATAATTATATTGTGTGGAATGCACGTAAACATATTGCTGAAGTCTGTAGAGAAAATTCTCAAACCGTAGCCCCGAATACCACAAATCTTCTCACTAATGTTAATACATCAGTAGACCAATATGTGTTGAACTTATCATTCCTAGCCTTCAGGGCTATTGCTTTAACCGATCTATTATAAGCACCAGTAATAAATCTGAATTTAACAGGGTTTTTATGTAGCTTGGGTAGGCAATATACAAATGGGATACTCATGTTTCTATCCATGAAGTCGTTACTACTACATAGTTTCTTGTGATATTTTATTATTGATTCCTTTTCACCGTTTTGTGCTTCATATGTTTCATTAGTATCCAACGTTCCAACATTTAATTTCCTATCTATACCCATCTCTTTTAAGATAACTGTAACATACCATTTTTTACAGACAATTCCATAATTATTACTAGCGTTATCTAATGGACAAATTACAAAATAGTTTTGTATATATTCAAGATATTCCTTGGCAAATGTAAAAGTCTGTTCTTCCGGTTTTAAAATAGTTTTATCTATTTTTGCCCACAAATTTTATGTTACAATTCAGTAAGATGATAGTGAATACTAACAGCTTTACTTATATCGAGCTTGTATATACTTTTCATTTTATTGACTACTGCCTTTATTGTCTCTACAATCCAATTGTCTACGACTGTTCTACTGGAAATGTGTGGAGTTCGAAATTTGGTACCTTTGGACATTATAGTGCGTAGCCCTATGTCCTGAATAAGATTTAAGTTACCTGTGATAACATGTTTAGCATCTCTATCAATGTATCTTTTGTATTCCTGAGCTGTACATATACAATCCCTTTCCAGAATGTTTTTTAATCTGTTCGTGGCAAGACTCTTAAGTGTGGAGTTATAGTTACAAATATATTGTGAGACTGGGTTGCAGTATGTGTATACTGCATTACATCTTGTGTATGTTTCAGCATTTATAATTCGCTTAACCTTTGGGTTGTTAATTATCCGGTTTAGATCCATGTGAGACGAAAAAAAATTCTGAAAGTGAGTGGTTACCTATTTTCGACTACGAGGAATCTAGTTCTAGTGCGGCCCTGCAAAAATAAACGCGAGACGAGATATGGGCAAGTTTTAGATTGGATACATACTTTTGAAACGCACTGTATGACTCCCACTCGATCCTTGAACATCAAACTTGACTCTGCGTCGTGTTTTGAAAAACAGACTTTCTTAGGCCTACGCTCATAGCGCCATTGCTAGGGCTTCTTAATCTGCGCTCCGTGCGCTCCGGTGAGTTTGTTTGCCTCGTATTGCAATTTTGCAGCCGATTCAAGGCGCTTCAGAGAGGCCAACCGGAAACGAACGAAAGCCGCCCGAACGCCACCATTCTCAGGATGTCAATCGAAGATGGATGTGTGCTGATACACTGCCTAGTAGGGCGCGTCTGGAACCGTGTATGGCTAGACTGGGGTATACCTAGATCAACTCGCAGTAATTCGCTACTCAGGTCTGGAGGCCGTGTTGCTGGATTGGAGGATCGGAAACCACAACAACATTGTTGTTGTTTTCCTGCATAAAAATAGGTATAAAGCAAAGAGAGAAAGATCATAACACCACACACCTGCCTTTCTATCAACGCCTCGGTTTTTCAATCGGTTTTTAAAACCCCTTAATTAATCGCGAAAAGATCGCGAGGACGCGATCGATCAGCACTTTGCCCTCCCTAGATTTGAAAGGAACAAAATCTTAGAGAATTGTAACCGCCTTCCACCCTTCCTCTTATCCAACACTTTACGACAACAGTCCATAATTTATAACTGCGAATGTTATATGTTATGCAGTTAAGAGGGCGCGTGTAGCTGTCGCGTGCATCCGATACCAAGTGCTTGGTTCGGCCAAGCAATCCTTCCATCCCTCCATCGGCTTGTCCATCGGCTGCCCGACGCAAGTATTTTTTAGGCCAAATATGCGTTCAAATTGTCGTTCTGCAGAAGATGCAATGCGTGGCGCATCCGAAAAGAAAATTGAGTAAAGCTCTCCTTTACCCTTTTTATCTTTAAAATCCAAAAATTGACTGCCTTTGCTTCAAACATGTTTCTTGTATCTTCAGAAAGGTTAGGCATTTAACCTGCTTCCAGTTATTCAGATGCAGCGCTCTCCAATCGTATGGATGCATTAAAAAATAGTTTTTCATCTTGAACTGTCATCGTGTTTACTGTGGGAAGAAGGCAAAATTACTGTGGGGGAGTGGTGTTAAGATTGGTTAAGGATAAGGATTAATGACGGCATTAAACAACTACCTTTCGGATACGCCACGCATTCTACTTCTACAGGATGACACTTCGATTGCGTATTTGGCCACACAATGGCTTGCGTTGGCCAACCGATGAACAATTCAGCACTGCCTTCACAGACGAGTCCTGTACCAATTCACAGACCTCGGAGGAATGGAATGCATGGTTGGCCAGGAAGGGAAATCCGAACCAGAAACCTGGTATCGGATGCACGCGACAACCGGCACCTCCTCCGACTGTGCTACACACGCCCATGTCAAAAATATTTATCTAAAATGCTTTAAAAAAACTTGTATTTTTCACGTGTAGCATGCTCTTTTCATGAAGAAAGACACGCAGCTTTATTTATGATGTTCTCGCTCTTGCACTCGATATGGAGCAGAAAATGGAGTCGACGATTTTGCAAGAAAAGTCTCCACTATGCGAAAGTTGCTTTGCATGAGAACAGGTTCAGTCATGCCCGTCTTGGTCTGTTCGCCCAAGGGAAGCCATTAATGCAATGCACCTACTGGATGCGAAAATGATAAAAAATGTGCTGGTAATTCGTTCATTGTTATTGTGTCTCGAACAGTGAATGCACTCTTAAAGGAATGTGCAATTTAGCAAAGTGCAGAAGCGAGCTGTGTTGGGTATGAAATTAGTGTAATTTCAATTCTGCTTCTTCTAATTCTGATTTCCGTTCACCCTCTTAGGTGATTTCTTCACCATTTCTGAACAACGTATGTTGTACGAAAACATATCCGAAAGATTGCTTCGTTTATGAAAATGATAAGTGCTATTTGGTGTAAACTGATAACTTCGAAGTAATTTTTGCCGCTTGTATATAAGAACTCTTCTAAAAGGATTTGTTTAACATAAGGCGAAATGAGACATTCTCCGCAGCAAACTGGTCATATGTCAAAGCAAGTTGGACAAGTTTCAACCCAAACTAGACTGAACTCACTCTCACTTACTAAACTCACTAAACTTCGCGCTCTTGAAAAAGTCAATACGAATTTTCGATTTTCGATTTAAAAAATGTACTATTTAGTTATCAAAAAAGTAGTCATAGTGTTTAAAAGTTTGTTTCTTTTTTACTTTTTAGTAACAAAAACAGTTCCAGGTTTAACTCCAACTGCATTTTTTGAGCATGGTCAAAGAAGAAGCTATGTCATGCACTCGTCCAACGCATCACTCTGTTAACTTGATTAATGCGTAAGTCCCAAATAGATTTTTTTGAAGTCAGTCAAATGAAAATCGTTGGGTGGGATAGGAGGGCATAACTATGCAAAGCCCTTCTAGCGACTAAAATTTGGAAAAATACCTTCTTGTTTGATTAACCTATTTATTTTGGAAAACATCCGTTTTTCGGAATGCATTTAGCAAACCAAACATACCGTTCGGCAGGTTTTTTCCTTCTTTCAAAAATCATATGTGGACGACGCTCTAATTTTTCTAGCCGACCTTTTCCAGGGCTCCGTAAAATATGAACCGACGTGACTATCGAGTCGTTATTCTTTACGATTTCAAATTGGGCCATTCTGCGACAGATGCGCATTTCGTAATCACAGAATCATTTTTGGGACGGACTGTCCTTGCGAACGAACGGTGAGGCTCCGCTTCGAAAAAACTCGCTTCTGGCGATTTTGATGTCAAAGGAGATGCGAGTCGCGGGCGCAGGTCGTCGCTTGACGGTAAGTTTTGAGGAGAGCCGTCGAAGCAAATCCGTAGACGAATACAAGTGCATTAGTAGAGAACCTTGTTGTACATCATATCAGGCAGCGCGGATTTGTTTGGGTCGATAAGGATTTTCCTCCAACATCCTATCCTAAACCCGACATTCACCCTAAAAAAGTTATGTAGTCTTTGTGGTGGTGTTGTAAAGGTGTAATCCATTACAGTTTTCTTATGGCAAACTGTAGCTGCGTTGTGAATTTTGAGTGATCTACATTGCTAACCTAGTCAGGCAGTCACAGCAAAGTCTTGCTGCAGTGATTCAGACCAAATGCATGAGAAGTTGCAAAAATTGTGACCGGCAGTGGTGAATAGAGGAGGGCCGCTCCTGTTGCAGGACAACGCAAGGCCAGACACCTCACAAATCACTCGGCGAAAATTGACCCATTTAGTATCGAAGTTCTCCCTCACCCGCCATATTCTCCCGATCTTCTCCCACTGTCTATCACTTTTTCCGAGCTCATTATTCTCATTTCCATCAGAAACAATTCATTAATTTGGCCGATGTTAAATGTGAACTCCTTGATTTCGTTAATTCCTGTGATCTCAGTTTTTATTGTAAAGGACAGGATTTATTAGATTTTCACTAACAAAAATATATAGACCCAGGTGGTTGTTACATTTATTAATCTATTAACAAAGTTGTGTTTAAGCTGAGTTATAGCAGTTTGATTAAGGGGTCCGATTAATTTTGTGACAGCCTAATAGATGAACCACCGATTCTACGAAATCATGGAGGTTAGTTTGATCGTCCGTACAGCCTTTCAGCTATATAATTCTACATCCCTATAACTGACCTCTTCTACTTTAAAAATGGAATGTCTGATGCCCAAAGCTTTACTGCCCTTTTGTCTATCGATAAGGTAGCCTGTGTAATACAGCTCGAGGTTCTCATTTTGGCCCTTAGGAAATAACTCTTTATCGAATGTATCGTAACCGAAAACAATTCACTTCACACATTTAAAAACTATTAAAAATAAAGGAACGGAAATGACTACATTGCCTTTCAGGTTAAGGTTAGGAAATGACTCGGAGTAATGTTCAGCACTTCGTTAGAACGAACCCTGTCGTTTCAATAAATATGCATAATGTTCCTAGAAGTCATCGATACTTTAATGCTACAGACAGTCGAACACAGGATGGCAAAATCCGACATTAGCTTTGGATCAAGCTATAATTTCCTCTCAGTTCCCGTTAGTGCAAGAACCGGATTCGCCGCTGAACACTTGTAGAATATTGTTCCGCTTGACAGCAAAGCATTTCGCGCATATAAGACCAGAAGCTACTTTTTATAATCCAAATTATTTTTGAGCTGCTACTGTGCTATAGGTGCAAAGCATCGAGACAAACATCGAATAGCTTATGTTGTGAATGCCATTTATACCTCTAGCAAGTAGACACTCGTCGAGCGCCCGAGCTTTAGAAATATTTCGTAATGTGCACAGTATATGCTTTTAACATGCCCATTATAAAGAGTGAAAAATATCAAGTCAGTTTCAGCAGCTGCCTATTCTATACCATTTGCCGTCCCCGGGTGAGTCCGCTACACCGGTGGTAGAACTCTTGCGGCCCTCAACCCTAGGCCACGTATGAGGCACAATCAGAGTAAAGCTGCGCGCAAGCTCTTACATTGCCTGGCAGGTTAAGGTTAGGCTCTTGTTGCCACGACTGAAGCGCACCTCATGCCAATGCGGATGTTGTTTAGGATCTCCCGCAGGCTGCACCTGCGCTGTCCCTCGCCATCCCTTACCCATCTTCACATCACTCGCGTGATACAATTGAACCAACGGACCTTCTGCAGTATGTACTACCGTGCTTGGAATAATTCTTTTCCCACTCTCAAGTCGTATGACATTGCGTAATAGATATCATACTTCATATCAACTTCGATACACCCAATACATATCAATATCACCTCACCTGTACCACCTGTCGTCCCGTTGATCATCGACTTGCTCGAGCGGGCGCCAGCAGCGTCTCCATTCGTCCCTGTCGCGTGCCAGAGTGGTCCAATGGATCCTCCTCGCTCGAGGGACACGAAGAGCGTCATATCGGTCGTTCAGAGCTTTCACGAAGAAGTCCGACCAACGCGTTGGTGGGCGTCCTGGTGTTCTCTTGACATCCCGCGGAATCCAGTCGGTCTCTCTTAGACCTCTTAGACTTCAATATCGATTAGCTCGGAACTCCGGAGGCCTTCTCTCACTTGCGTGAGTCGTGTCACTCTGAGCATCGTCCTCTCGATTCCACGCTGCGCGACGCTGATCGCGTGTTCATCCTACTTTCACATAGCCCAGGTCTCTGAGGCGTATGTTAGGGCAGGAAGAACGGTAGAGTCGAATAGGTGGGCACGGAGTCGGACGTTCTTCGTCTTCTTCGCGACTTCTTCGACGCTCTTAAAAGCTCCCCAAGCCACTCGTTTCCTCCTGCTCAGCTCCGGCGCTAGGTCGTTGGCCATATTGACTTCGCGACCCAGATACACGTAGCTAGAGCATTCGGAGATGTTCGTTCCGTTGAGCGAGAATGGGGCATCAGAAACTTGTCCGTTCCTCATGAACATCGTCTTCGTAAGACTCAGCTGCAGTCCAACATTCCCACATACACGATCGAAGTCGGCCAGCATTCGCTCCGCCTGGCTGATGCTCGGTGTTATGAGCACGATGTCGTCAGCGAAACGAAGATGGTGCAGCTGCTGGCCGTCGACCTTCACTCCCATGTCTTCCCATTCTAGTTCGCGCATGACGTTTTCGAAGGTGGCGCTGAAGAGCTTCGGGGATATGGTATACCCTTGCCGAACCCCTCTCCTTACGTCGATGACGACGCCGTTGTAGAATGGAGAGATCTTGGTCGTGAATCCACTGTACAGCTCTCGAAGGACTCTGATGTACTGAGTAGGAACGCCCTGAGTGAGCAGGGCTTCGTGGACCGCTTCAGTCTCAACGGAGTCGAATGCCTTCTTCAGGTCGATGAACGTAAGGCACAGCGGCAGCTTATACTCTCGCGACACTTCGATGAGCTTCGTAATGGTGTGTATGTGGTCGATCGTGCTGAATCATCTCCGAAATCCTGCTTCTTCGCGTGGCTGTCCTTCGTCCAGCGTTCTGCTGATCCTATTCAGGATGACTCGAGTGAACAGCTTGTAGACTACGGACAGCGGGCAGATCGGGCGATAGTTGCCAATGTTATGCACTTCTCCCTTCTTGTACAGCAAGACGGTCTTGCTGGTCTTCCACTGAGATGGAACCTTGCACTCCGACAGGTACCGTGTGAAGAGCCGCGCCCGGGTGTTGATGAGCGCTGGCGGGAGGTTCTTCAGTTGTTCGGGTCTGATCCTGTCAGGGGCGGGTGCTGTACGTTTCTTCACCGACGAGATGGCGTGTCGGATCTCGGAAGGGAGAACAGAGGGGATGACGTATCCATCCTGCGGAAGATGGCGTAGGGGCAGGTGGACGTGGCTATCGAAGAGATCGGAGTAGAAGTCGTGGATGACTTTCTCCATGGTCCTTCTGGAAGAGGTGACGGTTCCGTCAGGACGTCGGAGAGCGGTCATCTTGGTCTTGAAGTTGGCGAAGTTTCGGCGGGCATTGCGGATGCTCAACCCTGCCTCTGCTGCTTCAGCCAACACTTCCGCCCTTCTCTCCTTGAGATCTTCCTTTATTGCCGCTCTGCATAGCTTCGCAAGCTCGGACGTCAGCTGGTAGTTGCCTGACTCTCGTGCTGCTCTACGCTGGCGTATAAGCTCGAGAGTTTCCAGAGACAGGCGTCTCTTGGTGGTCTTCAAGCTCTCGGCTCCATTAGCACTATCGTGGAGATGGTGCACGAAGCGGTCGTATTCCTCGTCGATGTTGTCCATGACGGCATCTTCCCAAAGGCCGGCAAGAGAGGTGTAAAGGTCCCAGTTGATGGTCGTTCTGGGACTCCTCTTCTTGAACTTCGCGGCCTTCTCTCCTTGACGCGAAAAGCGAAACCTCGCGCGAAGGAGGCGGTGGTCCGATCTCGTGTAGAACTTGGGGACAACGGAGACGTCGGTCAGGCAATACTTGCGATTGAAAATGATGTGGTCGATCTCGTTGTGGAACTGGCCACCGGGAGATTCCCAGGTCCATCGTAGGGAGGGAGGCTTCTGGAACTGCGAGTTTCCATGGATGGTCTTGGTCGACATGATAAACTCAGACAGCCTTTCACCTTGCTCGTTCCACTCCAAACCGTGGGTTCCGATGTGAAGTTCTTCCGGCGACCTTCGCGGTCCGATCTTGGCGTTGAAGTCGCCGACGATCACCTTGTAGAAGGTGTGATCTTCCTTATAGAACTTCTCCAGCTCCACGAAGAAGGCTTCGACCTCTTCGTCGTCGTAGTCGGATGTTGGGGCATACGCGACGAATACGGTCAAAGCTGGCACGGAACCACATCGCTTCAGTCGCAGACGTCCGATTCGGGTTGTCAGAGACTCGTACGAATCGATGTTCATGGCCAAGTGCGTGTTGACGAGGACACCAACGCCGCCTACTCCCCTGCTGTCGCATGTTCCGAGGAACAGTTCTTTTCCGGAGTCGTAGGCGGCGTGTAGGGGGTGGTGTCTTCTCGTCTCGGTCAGTCCGATGACGTCGTACTTGATCTTCCTGGCTTGCATCATCAGGTCCTCGGCGGATGCTTCCGATGCAAGTGTGCGGGCGTTGTAAGTACAGATCGTCATCCTAGTCCTTCTCAATTTGCGCAGCCTGGTTAGGCCCTGAGATTTTAGCAGCCTCTCCGTATTCGTCCTTCCCATCGCTGCAGAAATGGGGGCTCTTTCGGGGTCAGGGGAATGAGGCCCTTTAGTGCTGCTGTGTTTGACTTTCATACAACACGGGTAGCTAGTCAGGCTCTGTCGTGCGGGCGAAGAACTCCGGGCAGCCAGCCAGACTGCCCGAAGGGACGGGGCGAGACTTTTGAGGCGGCCTCGAATCGCCTTACGATGTACTCCCAGTCTACCGAGTGCAAGCTTTTGGCCGAGCCGACACAGTTACAATCCGCGCAGTCACGGACACATCCGCGCACACTGTGCACGAACATGCCGCTCCACGTACAAGGAACGCGTCGACCCGACACAGCAAGAGCAAGTAGTCCATCCCCTGCATCCCACCTGCGTCTCTGGGCAGTACACGGTCGCATTTCCACATATCAATATAGAGAACACAACTTCCTACGAGTCAGTTCTGAGCCCCGTCACCTCACTTGCGGGTCACCCCCAAGCGCAACCCGCAGTTTTTTCTAGACTCCTGACGTGGAGCCTGTGCTCACGAGGGCGGTGGCTAGGTCGGTCTCTGTCCTGTGCGGCTCATCGAGTCGATGTCCCCATGTCGATGGAACTGCGCTGACGATGGAGTGCCTGGCTGCGGCGGAGAGAAGAGCAGAACGACCGCTCGCTGCGACGACGAAGGCGTTTATACTGCGTCGCGGCGCGTGTGCGCGACCGTCGAGACCTGTGCGCCTCCCAGCGTGTGTGTCCTTGAAGAGTCGTAATGTAGCGTGGCGAACGTCACGACACCGTTATACATTTTCTCTGGAGTCGGATTCATCAACGACTTATATAACTTTAACAGAGAATTCACAGCGGAAAACTCAGATAACGCGGCTTATCGCTTACCATATCTCTTGATAAGCCGCGCTCTCAGGGACTTCAACTTTCAGTAATTTTCTCTGTTAAATTACTGTAAGTCGTTGATGGATCCGGCCCCTGGTGTAGAAACCCACTTCACTTTCAGGAGACGCATCGCTCTAGCGGATATACGTTAAAAGCTATCAATACTGCCAGCTCTAACGGTTCTTGCGAGCAGCGGGGCGTGTGCAATGGAACTCTTCATAGAGTAAGTCCGTTTTTGTCACGTCACCTAGATGAAGCGCATTTCATACTCTCTAATTTGTTTTTTGTTCAACTCGGGCGCCACATCACGTCAGCCACCTAGAGCTTTTTCTTACTATAACTATAGCTTCTCTACTCCTTCATTACCAGGGATGTGCGGAAATTTTTCTGAAAAAAGCGGAAGACGAAAGGCGGAACGGAAACGCTCAAAATGGCCGGAAACCGGAATACGAAACGCGGAAACGGAAATGACGCATGCTCGCCTTTTTTTTTCAAAAGTGCATCTGAAACGGCGTCAGATGCGGCTTCTATTGCGCCTTTCTTGCTCAGAACTTTGCGATCAGCAGAACCTTCCACAGTTTAATGCTCATCCTCATCACAACATAGCATAACGAAGCATGAATTCATAATATTGTTATGATAACCTTTTAGCCATGGCTAGAGCAATAAACGAAAACAAATTCAGGGTCCTGTCTCACTCTTTCTCACTATTCCAGCATGCAGTCTTTCCATATCTAGTTCCTGCGACGGGTTTTTCGCTAATTTTTTTGATGCTGCTATTTTTTGGATGGTACACTTAACCGACATAACCACTTTAGATTACTTAGAGACCCGCATTAAAAAGTACTGACTGGGGTGAAGTCTAAAACTGGAGTAGCCGCTTAGATCATTTTCCGACCAGGAAAGATATTTCTCTCAACACTTTTAGAAACCAGTGACATCTCGACGACGTGGCGACTGCACAGATATCTACATACTCAAGATTAGCAGCTACATTGTAATCACCAAACTAGTACTCAGAATTCATTTTGGGATCTAAGGTGATAACTGGATGACTAACTAGTCGTGGTGGGTCCACACTTCCACAGGAATACTCAGTCTGTGCCATCCTAGAAATCCTACGCCAGTGACACAGCTGGACAGCTCCAAGATAGTTCTTGAAGCAATACTTTTGTGAGAGAATTCAATAAGTAACCATAGTCAATCAAAATAACAGCTCATGCTAGATATTCGTGATGCTTCATTTAAAAAATGAATAGCATAACTCCATACCATATGGATGAATATCACACCTAAAGGAATTTTAAAAATTTTGCACCTTTGATAAGGAACACCGATGTAATCTTGGAGAGACAACTGCATGCCACAACCTTCACTGAACCCTTCGTCTCATGATGCTGCGCTATATGCTTACAAAGTTTTTGTAGCTATCTGTAACTAATGGGAAAAAATTTCATGATCATTCAAATGTTGAGTGCATTTTCTTAGCATACACCGCATACACAGCTTTGTGGCACATTAATTTTGCCCTGCATCCAGCCGTTGTCATTTTTGAGTGCTTTTTTTTGTAGTTTAGCCAATTTCAAGAATACTAATACTGGAGTTGTCAAACAGTATTTCTCTCACAATTATATGAGGAGGGCTCTTTTTAATTGATATGCTGATTGTGTCCAATAGAAAACAGTGTGGAACAATGCCCATTTCCGTTTCCGCCTTCCGGCCCAAAAACAGGCGGAACACGGAACGGAACGGAAGAGCTCAAAATGGCCGGAAACCGGAATTCGAAACACGGAAACGGAAATTCCGCACATCCCTGTTCATTACCCTTGAGTTGAATGCCGGTGTATCATCTTCCTTCTGGTGTTTTTTTTTTACAAAGACGTGTGGGTGGTTTTTTTTCGACCGTTGAAATATTAGGCTTTGCAGCTTGCAATGTTATGAGGTTCAACGCTTTATAAAACACAAGTGTCCCGTCATACGTCATGTGATGTGACATGGGCCATCGTAGGCTAGCCTGTCGCAAGGAGCTGTCGCCTGCAATCGAATGCCCGTGTTTCGCTTATCTCGCAGAGCGAGCAGTTTCCAGTGGCACCACGTGGAGGAACGGACATCGCCACCTTCCAGAGCTCCAACGATATTGGCTGTTCCGCATCAATTATAAAAATGCAAAATGTTAATAATGCCAAATGGAATTTAGTGTACTACAATCTCATAATCGTAGCGACATTTCTCTATGGTGTCTATCGCTTGGCCAACGTATGAATTCGCTTTTTCTATTATACAAAATCGCTCGCTCGCTTGCGAAACAACTCTGCTTACAGCGCTCTGAAAGCGCCCTAAAATTGTGCCGCTATTTCTCTAAAAGAGCCTTCTTAAACTATATAAAGGAAGAACTAGTTAAATTGTGAAATGATGTTCATTTGCCTGCTAGCAGCTTACATGTATAAAGTGAGTGGAATCCGATGCTACTAAGAAATCTTGTAGAATACGACGCAAAATCTTTTTCATGTAACTCACGATCTTCACCAGTACTTTTATTTGGATATGACCCTTGTAACTGTAGGCAGTACCCCGTGATAGCGTTTCTTACTGTTATTAATACCGAATCTACCCTACACCCATCATATTTACTAAGCAAGCTTATATTGAGTAAGCTTTATCCGATGAGGTTCATTCGTGAGCAGTGCTTCATGCAATCGACAAGGACTCAATTACACAAAAAATTCATTTGCTGTTGGTTTCGAAGCTACAACACAACAGTAAAGAACCCTAAACATAAGCCTTATGGTGTCGCTCAAAATTCATCGTGTTAAATACATCCAATTTTAGAAATTAAAACACACGTTCTAACAGTTGAAATACATAATTTGATTATACTGCACTATCTTTGGATCTTTGTGAACCTTAGTGGTAGACGGTAACTTTCCTTCGTTCTTATATGCGCATAAGAATTTCCTGCGGTTGCTAACACTTTTGCAGTTAAGAAACGCTCAATATGCACATGTCGTAGCACACGAAAGCGAAGATTAATTATTCTTGGGACGGGACGTAAAGGACGTACTCTAGCTTCTATTATACTGACTGGAAAATATGTCTACGAATCACTTTCAATCTTAATTGAAATGTTAATCAGTGAATCAACCGTTCAACGAATTTTGCCTCATTAAATGACTACGCTGATAAGCTGTTCATGAACACCAAACTTACCCTCTGCCCACTATCTTCACTGGGTAAACCTTTTCATACACAACCTTACCAACCATGAATCCGGCCTCAGAAGGGCTGTCTAACGGCATAGGATAGACAGCTGCCGAAACTGACTTGATATTATCTCACTCTTTATAAAGAGCATGTTAAAAGTACATACTGTGCGCTTTACGAAGTATTCTAAAGCTCGTACGCTCGACTAATGTCTCCTTGCTGGAGGTTGAAATGCCATTCACAGCATACGTTATTCCCAAGGGACTGTTGCTGCTTCCCGTTGGTATGCGATCGCATGTGAACCGTGACTTTTTTACTAGCAAAATTGTCAGTTTAATATTCTTCCTGCCTCTTTTGGGAAGCATAAAGGCAGGAATAAAAGATAAAAGTACACATGTAATGAAGGATTGTAACTTTAAATCCCCTGACGTGATGTGCTACGCAACCCCCTTCAAGGGGTATCGTGCAGCAGCGTGATTGCGCATTTGGCCTATACAGCGTGAACAACCGATAAAGCGTTATTGTTTTATTGCAGAAAACTGAGATTCTAGATCAACGATCCCGAGTAGGTAGAAGACTCTGCTGGCATGGGCAGCAACGGATCCTCCGGGCTTCCGGTGTTCACACGGGTCTCCCGTTTGTACTAAACGCGCCCTCCGAGGAGATACCTATTGGCGTATTGCGCCGAAACAGCCTTAATTAAGCAAGCACCTAAGTGCTCTCTAGCTGCCTTCACATGGGCTGCAGAACTCGATTGCCTTGCCACCTCAATTACAGAAATGCACTCGTTGCCACTCAAATGCCAGAGAATTGGTGCATCCCCGCGAACGGTTCACTTTTCGGACAGCTTTGTTGGCGGTAATGTTATGCCGCTTCACTAGTGCTCAGATTTTTTGAAGCGGCCCTTACATGAAATTGCTCACTTCCATGAATACAATCCTAACATCAAAATTGTGCGAAAATACTGTTGTCAAAAACAAAAACATCCGTTCTATTAGCTATTCGATGAGGGGGGGGGGGGGTAGTAGGAAACCGTATAGTTTAAGGGATTCAACATCTTACTCCGTTCAATCCTCTTCATGTGCAACGCTTACGTAAACATTCTGGTTATGCGCCGCGCATTATTTATCTTCTGTGGTCGGATTCATCAAGGACTTACATAACTTTAACAGAGAATTTACAGCGGAAAAATCTGTTAACGCGGCTTGTCGTTCACCATATCCCATCGCTTTATAAGCCGCGATATAAGGGATTTCGGCTATAATTTGTTCTGTCAAATTGCTGTAAGTCGTTGATGAATCCGGCTCATGAACAAATGGCAAATGAGACGTTGGCATTCGCAGTGGGATTATCTGGATTGATCTGGAAAAGAAGTAGGCGGAGAGCGGACATGACGAAGGAATATGTTTTTGCGAAAAGGTCAACCGACTTCGCTCGTTACAGCTCTGTGTGACATTGTGAATATCCAGCAATCCTTGACGACACATTCGATCATCACTTGATGAATTTCTGCTTGTATTTATACTGGCGTTCATAGGCGGAAACCTGAGTTGGCATTAGTCCTTCTACTCAAGCATATGAAGCTGCTAGAAGTTAACAAAAAATTTTCTGGGCTCACATTTTCTCTAAAAAATCTGCGAATGCTGCTTATTGTCTTGTTTTATTATATCCTCTTGCTGTTGTTTCTTCAAACTAAGTAGGCAGAAAAAAGCAAGACCTGATCAAGTGATTATAGCACATTCCATTCATGCTTGAGCAATAAAAAGGGCAAAAGATAAATGTAGCTGTTACTTAGCACCTTTATTGGAGGCGTGATGTGCTCTACTTCAGAGATTGTTCGTGGAGAAGATTTCACCGCGAACTTGGCCAAAACAACGGCTTGCGGCGATTGCCCGATGGACAACCGTCCCAAAGATGAACGGTTTGCTAGGTGTGGGCAGGATCCGACCCCGTGACGTGTTTCTCGGTACACGTAGCAAAAATCGCCTACTACGGTTGCACTGCTATGCGCCGGAAAGCTGCTATACACTAATATAGAGATTTTTATCTAAGATAAAGGGTTTATTCGTGATTAAAACCCTTAATCACTAGGTAGGACTCAAGCCTGCACCACCTGCTTTTCTAGCGAGGATATTTACCCCCTCACCAACACCAGCACCATATCCTGCAGTAAATTACTATTATTGTAATCCTCTCAACGATATAAGGACCTAATTTCGTTCTTTTTTGGTGGCGATGTCCGTTCCTCCACGTGGTGCCACAGGAAACTTCCCACTCTGCGAGGAAAAGTGCCGAACACGGACACTCGATTGTAGGCGACAGGGGGCCTCCATCTCACATCAAATGGGGCATGACAGTTCAAGTTGTTCGAAACAGTACTACATCGTCCGCGGGAGCCGACACGCAATCGCAAAGCCCGGCGAGTGTGAGAAGTATGCGAGGGTCCCTGGTGCGAGGATGGCATCGGGGGGGGGGGGGGGAGGCAACTGAGATAGTCCGAAAGTCCCGTAATGTAAGGAGCACCCGCATGACGGCGCTGGATGTGGTACGCTTACGGTCTGCTCGTGCGAGTTGGTTGAAGCACTGAGGCGTAGAAAAATTGATTTCTGTGCGGTGCAGGAGACAAGGTGGTCCTGCTGCAAGTTATGGAACATAGGAAGAAACTTTAAGGCCGTTCAATGTGGAAGTCCCAGAACCGACAGTGGTGTCGGAATAATCGTCTCCGAACGACTTCATGACTCGATTGTAAGCGTCGAGTGCTCTTCGACGATGTTGCTGTCACCGACATCGGAGGCAATGCTGAACGGGTGCTACGCAGTTCGTAGCAGCCCGCACAACACTGTCGCCGACAGCAGCGTCGCCGAAACATAACATAGGTCTAATGGTAAGAAGCGACTTTATCACTTCCTCTCTGCGTATGCTTCGCATACTGGCTGCTCCGACCAAGTGAAGGAAGAGTTTTGGAGCCTGCTTGATGAGAAGACAGCAGAAGTACGAATGAAAGATGCCGTCATAGTTGCTGGTGACCTTAATGGGCACCTGCCTGCTACGAAAGACGGATACAGCTCTCATGGTGGTTCTGAATAGGGATCACGTGACGCCGATGGTGAGCTTATTGATTACGCGGAATCGCATAACCTCGTCATAGTGAGCACCGTCTTCCGAAAACGCGACATCTCGCTCTATAGCGGGAATACCAAGACTCAGATACATTTTGTCCTTGTGAGAGACCGCGACCGGAGCCTTGTCACAGACGCGAAGATCGTTCCGTATGAAGGCTCGTGCACAGTTTCACTGCGCTGTGGCACCGCGCTGAGGGGATAATTTTTTGCCACATCCCCCACGTCAGCGCGGTGCGGCAGCGCTGCGCACCTGGAAGGTTGCCAGCAGAGGGGCGATCGATGGCAGCCATTTTCCTCGCCTTACACCGCAGAATCCGCAGTGTTTTCGTTGTTCTAGACGTTCTTTTTGTTGGAATTAATTCGTGATTGTGTAGGATATGTGAACAGGCATTATAATTGTGCTGGTACAGTTATTTTCAGGTAATCTGACGTCCCGTCCGCTTGTCACCGCTGGTAGGAAGCCACTGAATCTCATATCAAGTTTCCATACTTGTTTCGTGCTTCCATCCGACCGGACATTGAGAGCTTTATTCAAATGCTCACCCACAAACGCCAGACACACGCTGTTCAGGCGCTCGCCGGTTAGTTGTTTGTTTTTCTGTTTCATATTGAATTTTTCGTTTGTACTCACAATTATTGTTTTGCACATGTCATTGGGTTTCTTATCGTTAATGATGTCATTCTCTTGGAACTGAAGATCATTAGTTGTGCTAGAAGGGAATATCTCTGACGCTGGCTTCTCTGCACAAAAAGGAAATTGTCTTACTGAATAGTATTGACGAAGTATCGTAATAACTTATTCATGAAGGAGGTGGACTGCTCCGATGCACCTCATATCAAACATTTTTGATGTGAGGTGCATCGGAGCAGTAGCCTTTCTCTGTAAAACAACTGGTATCGGCAGGCTGATACATTGTTTATTAATATGCGCATTAATACATTAAAATTGCAGATAAGAAGGCATTGTTCAGCATTGAAAACAAATCGGAAACGCCTCAAGTATCAAACCTAAAGGTTGGTTCATTCCGTTGAATCAGATATGTCATTTACCCACTACCTGTAGTTATCAATCAGTGTTCAGGCTCATATTATGTTGCTCACTGGTCACGAGGAGATTTTCGCCGTTCCCTTCAGCAGCGACGAAACGTCTGGTTTCGAAGGTAGAATCGGAAGGTAGAATCTTTACCGTTTATTAGATTTCTGAACCTTTTGTGCATAATTTATAATTCTAGACATTCCTATGGAATTTATACGTTGATTAGGAGAACGTCTTCTTGACTCGGGGTCATACAGGAGCCGCTATGGATCTTCACTCCAACATGGATTCAAGGTACTGCTCTGATGCTTGTCTAATCTGCGGACATGTAGAATGCCTTTCTCTTCTTTAGTTTACTACTCACCGGTGCCACTGGCAAGACAGTTGTTGCGCATGGAGACTGGCGAGTATACTCCAAAGTTGAAATCCCACGTTGACGTCGTGAACTCCTGTAATTCCCCACGCTGAAGATCACAGTTAATTTGCTCGTGTGGTAACGATGGATTGGTCAAGGTGAGTTAGATATCTAGCCTGGTGTTATGTCGGTTTTGCAGTCTAGATTCTGTTTGAGTTCTACGCGATATGTTAGGAATTGTTATGAAAGCAGAAAGCATGTTGAACGGTTCTGCCTCGTTCATCTGGGACTTGGTGTGTAGATTAACTCTGAGGTTTCGTTAGTAGAACGAACGACATTAGAGTATGCAAAGTAGAGATTCACTGTATTAGTTGTGTCAAATGTGGAATCCAAGCAGCAAGAGACTGCATTCAAAACAGAGCTTAGGTTTAAATCGCTTACAAGGTATGTCATAGAAGTTGAATGCGTGCTGCACCTATATCGGGATAGTTAATGCTAATAGCGGAAGAACCGTTAAGTCGCACGAGCTCAACTTCTTCACCACACGCACTACTCGTTTATTAGTGAGAATGATTGTTACATGCTGCATTGTTTCAGGGTATTCACGAAGTTTTCGAAAAGGCTACCAAGGCGGCACTTTCTACATCTTCCGATCTTTGATGTCGTGCCGCAAATCCTCGTCGATCAGTACTCCTCCATCCGCAGACTTAGCTCTTCAAAGCATTGGTTTTCTGACTTTTTTCATTCTATGGTACGTTGTGGCTATTCTGAGAGGTTCGAAGTGAGAATTTTTACACTGAAAGAACTCAGTGTTCTAATGTCTTTATTCGATATAAACGATTAATAATACTGTAAACATTTCAACGCTTGTGATGATGCTAGCAAGAGTGTTGCAGGAGGTGCAAAACCAGTTAGAAGAGTTGTTCAAGATGTTGATCATCGACATCATTAGAGACGGTGACGCAAAGGCATCGATTCTGCAAATGGTGGAATGTAATGCAGCAAATAATTTATTCATAGTGAGTGCTCAGAGTCTTCGACCTCACGAACGGAATATATGTAGTAGGTCTCAACACACATATACCGAATGTGAAGTCGAGGACTCTTAGATGTGAAAATCTTATCTTCGAAACCTACTTCTTTAGAATTCTCGACATCATACAGTGTGCATTCAACCAAGTTGCTTCTTACAGGCAAACCTCGGTCGAATCGCAAATGGATATAGACAGGGTCTAAAACAGTTTGTAATTGTTACACATTTGTAGCATACATTTCACCCGTACTCACTTGACCAAATTTGAGATTAAAGCACTCGTTAGCTTTCCTTGGTCGGAATGGCACTACCGTGTGCTGATCACGTTCACGACCATACGCAGTGACGAGTTTGCGGAACTGTACTAGTGCACCTAAAATCTCGAACAGAGGAACTAACATGCAGAGGTGTGAAAAAGGTTGATGAAAACCGATGAACTAAGGAAGAATGGCTTACACTGCGAAACACTGTGCGTCTCAGCAGTAGCCGCCCTTATCGGAGAGCGACGCCTTACAAGTTTCCTCTGGCCGTTGACGACCCCAAGCCCAGCACTTCAGGTTCTATTTAAACCCGTAGTCTCGGTCACATTATTTCGTTATATGCATCACATTATTGGAAGGCATTTTCATCGTCCAAATCGTCGTTGAAAAACAAAACAACGAACCAAAGAAACGATTTATAGTTCTATACTGGCATATGAACACACAATATACAACAGACATCAGCACATATAGCACAGGTTTAACAGTATCAGTACAATGTGACTAATCCCGAAGAAAACTAAGCACATCTACTACGTCCGACAGGCTTCCATGTTTCCGCAACAGTACAAAATAAAACTATGCGAATTTCAGAGAGGAGAAAAGCTTATTCAAAGAGGTAAAGATCACCGACGGTTAGAATGAATAAGGGAAAGGCAGTAGTAATTATTTATCTCACAGTGGAAGTGAATCGCTCATAAAGTAACATTTTGATAACCGCAGAAGAAATCCTGCAACAGTGTGAGGAATCTCCCAGGACCTAGACAGACTCGGCAACTTTAAGGAAACCGACGTAACTCTGCCCTACAGATCTGCACGGAAGTGGCAACGATTGACTGCTCAGAAGCAGTTGTTCGATGAGCTTCAGACAACATCCCAGTGGCACGTCCACTAGACCTGCACTCGCATCTTCGCCGTTTGCGCGTGGGTCACTGAAATGTCCCTTCCGACGCGAAAATAATACGAGATGACCAGGTAAAGGATAAGGATAAATTACGGTGCTAACGAGTCTCTTTCTGAGATGAGCCGGGCATTGTACTTCCACTGAATATCGTAGGCGCAATTTAAATACTTATTTGTTCTCTACAACAACCTTCAGTGGTCAGTCGACGACGAACTCAAGAATTAATCATTCCCAGGCTGTACTGGTACCGACCACGGAGGAAACCTGGACTTTTCAAACAGTATACTCAGCTCTCCTATTGGAGCAGGTGTTTTTTTAATTCAAAAAAGAAATATCACTTTTTCTTAAACAAAAAGTATTCAAACCGTCTCGAAGAGTTTGTTTTAGTCTCAAGAAAGCTTGTTTTGATTTAGAAGATGTTCAGCTTGATTTCAAAAGCATTAAGCTTGCTTAGAAGAGTATCTAATTTGATATAAGAGGTGTCCAATTTGACATGAAAAAGGCACACATCTTAGAGCTTGTAGATCAACTAGTAACTATCTATCTATCAACTAGTAACTAACTATCTTAGCTAGTCGTACCTTTTGGATAGCTGCCACCATGCTGTTCATGTGGTGGCCCTGCAGGGATGTTAGCGCATGGGCAGACGGCGCCAAGCCCGCGGCCAGAACGGGCTGTTGTGGTACGGCGCCGTGCGCCAGCTGCTCTCCGGTGTTGCCCACAAACTGAAAGCTGTATATTTAGACACCAACGAATATTTCAAATGAGTGGGCCACATCAATGATGAAATAGTCAAATTTGTTAACTAGAGTTGGAACAGTCACGCATTGCTTCCATCCTACCTTTCTTTTCTATTCTACGACTCCACTCTGAGCTAGTTGGGAACAACGACAACAGAAACATTTTAAAAGTCTCCGTAGTTCCCGATTCTTGTGCAGTGAATATCTTAAGAGTACAGGTAAGAGATGCACCCCCAGTTCCTACGCACCTGACTTTCCTGCGCGTTCTTGTTGATGTGTTCGATATCTGATGAAGCTGTTCTCCGCAGCGACTGTGGCCTGTCCAGAGCCGTAAAGTTGCAATAGTCGAGCTCCCGAGATAGGGCTTTTGCTCCAGCCGACTGCAAATTCAAGACATTGGTAATGAAACTATCAAAAATTTTAAAATGTATGGACCTCCATCATTATGCCTGAAATGAACAGTAATTCACTATAAGTCTAACCAACCTTTGGCGGGTCCCGCATATCTCTGCTGCAGTTCGCAGCATTTCTTGACTGTGGAGTCATCGTGGTTCGCGTAAAGTTGTTACTAGACCTTAATCAAGGTTAATGTGGCTTCTGTGCAAGTGTAAATATTCGACTTAGGTGTAAATAAAACCTATTCAGATAAAATTTAAGCAAAGCGATTTGGTTAAACTCTCACTTGTTGTAAATATGATCTATCATGGCTTCCGGGACCATTTCCTCCTCGCGGTCATGTGATCGTTGTCGTGCTGTTTTATTCGCTCTGTCAATGGCTGGTGGGAGAGACGCTGACACAGTCCGAAATGAACCATTCATCGAATTCGCATAACTGCTCACTCTTTGCCTAAAACGGTTTTCTGGGGATGATTACCGACGCAAACGTTCAATGTGATCAATTGGTTTACATTTCTATGGTCTCGCCACTGCTATCGTTATCCATATACTCATCAATGATGTGGCGTGAGGTTGGAGAAGATTTATGGAACATGTGCTCCTGCAAAAAGCTTGCTTCAATTCCGTTTGTAAAAGGAAACGTTACTGGTAGAAAAAGTCGCAATATTAAACGTCACAAAGATGCGCTAGCTTACTACAAGGATGAAGAGGTCAGTTTCTCTATTTGAGCTATAAGTGGCAGATATTAAATATATTACAATACAGAATAGCATAATTCAAACGGGAAGCAGGCAATGGAAGGTGCCCTCAAAAACGAAGGATGGAATTGTTTACACGGTAACGATACGTGAGGCTCCTTGTGAATGCGACCATGATGTATGTACATATTTGCATTTTGTGGTCGTCTATCCTGTACAATCATATCTCAAACTCAGATGAACTCTCACTGTCAGCGCTGTGGGGTTTGCGCGTTTCAAGTTGACTGTACCTGTCGTGATGGACACCAGGCCGGTGTCTCATGCGTCCATGCTCACGTAATTGCATCCTTCTCAGATAGCGGTATTATATTACGCCTATTTTATGGATATATGATCGAATAATTATCGCCGGTGTATGTTACAGCAATACCACTACTTCGTCCTGTATGTAGAAGCTTAGCAAGTGGAAGCATCTCGCGATCGAATAGCACCAATTGCTTACGTACTCCATCTGCTGACACTCCTTCTCAGCCACAACACGTTTTAGAGTTCTTTCAAGATGAGGTTAACATTCAGCCGCCTACCGAAATTCTAGAACAGGATTTGCTTAAGGAAGACTATCAACAATTATGAGACTATTCATGGTGCTACTTTGACTTTACTGATTTATTTACTCACAGAGAACGATCCTTAATGCTGAGAGAAGGAAGAAAAGGAGGCATCCCGATGTAGACTTTCTGGACCAGGAAGCTGAGAAAATTCTTCGAACAAAACGTTCACTGCTGGAAACATGCTTCATTTGTGGGAAACGGGCACCACTAGATGACGATGGTCTTGAAATCGAATGGGTAAGTTGTTCCAATCGGGACACTTGCAATGCCTGGGCTCACCTTATGTGCATCAAGAGTATTGGCGACTGACTGACTGACTTGCATGTAGAACTCTTTTTATCGAATAGGATTCTTGCACCATCAGTGAGAAAAGTTCTACATGCATGCCTAGAACAAGTTGTGGCGAGTGCAAAAGCAGAAATTTAGTGTAGCTGATAGTACTCGTCTGATTTTAATCTTCCAGTGGAATGGTCTTCGCTCTTTTGTAGTTGCTTCAGTCTTTTAATAACGCTTACAACAATAACAATTCTAACAACACGCTGAATGAGCAGGTCAGTGAGAGTAATGGTGGATAATAACACGTTCCAATGCGAAAATCGCGCCTAATGAGAAGGTAGGACGGCTAACGCGGTCCAATGAGAAGGTAGGACGGCCACCTATGATGAGAAAAAGGAACCACCACCACCTATGAAACCACCTATGAAAGGAAAAAAGAAAAAACAGCTGGAGGAGCAGCCGAAGGAGGCGGATTTGCGGCGACAGCTGGCTCTGCAAAGCTGCCGCCACATTTGGCGTCCAACAAGCGCATGGTACGCAATCCCACAAGCCACACGCCACACCTCGGCACAGCGCAGTGAAAATGGGAGCTCCAATTCCCTCAGCGCAGTGGCACTGCGCGGTGGCACTGCGCGGTGAGTGTGCACGGCCCCTCACCGCGCGGTGCCACCGCGCTGTGGCACAGCGCAGTGAACCGCCTATGCTACAACATGGGTGGTTCACTGCGCTGTCGAACTGTGCACCAGCCTTAAGGCGGTCGCCCCACAGCATCCACCGCTGATCTGCACTCTAACGATCACCGCTGCGAGGTTAATGCAGGTCGAGCGGTACAGTGCACCAAGAATCAAGTGGTGGCGAATGAAAGAGTTGGAAGCAACTGTGATTTCTCGCGTACGGTTACCGACAGTCACGACTGTTGACGAAACTTGGAAGAAGACGACCGACGCGATTCGTCAAGCCGCACAGTCGGAACTCAGCATTACGAAGCCTAGGGGATTGAAGGTCGAATAGCAGGCATGGTTGTGGACAGACAGCGTGGAATCAAAAGTTTGAGAAGGATTCGCTTTATCACGCGTTCCTCGGCGAAAAGACAGCCTCTAACTGGCAGAAGTACCAAGAAGCGAAGAAAGCAGAAAACAAGCTCGTGGGTGTTTCAAGAGCCACTCGGTAGCGGTATCTGTACCGACCTGCAAAGTATCGCCCTCTGCAGACCGAGGATATTGGAAAGTTTTTCGGCGTTAATGATGAGAACGGTCATCTTCTTGTGGAACGCAAGAAGGTATTGAAGCGACAGAGAGATTGCTTTGAGGAAATCTCTACAGTAAAATCTCCTCGTCCTGCCATCCCTTCAACGGCTTCAACAGATGGCTCCGTTCAGAAGACCACCGTAGAGTAAACTGAAGCGGCTTTGAAGAAAATGAGGCCAGGCAAACCGACTAGGCTCGACAATGTGGCAGCTGATCTGTGGGAGTCGATGCTTTGGTACCCTGCTGAGTGGTTGGCGAAGTTCTTTAATCAAGTTGTGGCGGAGAGGAAAGTGCCTGAGTGTTGGCGCAAAAGTGCGACTATTCCGATTTGGAAGAAGGGCAGTACTGCAAGCTGTTCCAGTTACCGCCGATTCGCATGCCTTCGCTCATCCTGAAGATCTTCGAGCGAATTGTCGATGGGGAATTCGTGATGTTGTCCACCTTACCAGCAATCAGTGTGGCTTCGTAACTGGCTTGGCACAATACACGGCGCACTCAAAGGCAAGCTAGACAGTCCTAGAGTAGTTCCTGAATAGAACGGTTGGGAATTTCCGACAAAACTCTCCAAACGCTAACTCTACTAGCTGTCGCTCGCTCTACAGGTTGTCGCGCCCACTCGATTGATTCTGTCAGAGCTATATGCATTGTTTAACTCTACTGAGATTTATATGTCAAAAGATAAAGCTCGAGCTGCTAGGCTCAAGTATATGTTTTTTGACAAGTACTTGATTTTTAAACAGTAGTCAGTTCATATTGCCTTCCTAGACTTGGAGAAGGCCTTTGATCGCGTACCGCGTGAAGTGATATGATCTCTCTCCCCCTTTTAATCAGGATGTGGCGGAAAGGAAAGCCCCCCTGTGCAGAGCCGCCAGCCAAAATAGCTCTTTTCCAGCTCCTTCGACGGCACCGTCTGTGCAGCATAATTTTCCCACTTCTTGTCCTCTTTCTCTTCGCTGTTTATTGGATGTCTCACCATCAGAGTCTCCTCAGTTTTCATCTAGCGAAGGTTTAAATGATAAATCTTATGAGAATTCGGTGCGAAAACCCTGCCATTTGAGTGCTCTGTGATGTGGTTACGCAAACAGGAAATTTTCGCTAGAGATTGGCACGGGCGTTGGCGCTACCATGCGAGAGGATTGCTGCTCCATCAGGAATTGTCAATCAGATTTTTTAGGAATTAATGGAGGATTTCGGCCACCAGCGTTGACATCACAGATTCGGACTGTTGGATTCACGTATCACTTGTTCCATAATTCCAAGTGCTCTATCCATTATGTGAAATGGGGTGGTGGGCGAATTTGCTTGGAGTGAACTTCAAAAGAATTTTCAAGCGCGCAGGAGAGAGCGCACAACTACCAGTTGTTCCGATTTGCTTAGCTTACAGTTTTTCATGCGCTTCACATTCTCACACCCCTAATACACTCTCTCTCTCTCTCTATATATATATATATATATCATATATATATCATATATCATATAATACTCTGTAATAACGCACTAAGCGATGAGTCATACTATCGATTGGCGCAGCCACGGAAATTATAAAATACGGGGGGAAAATTACGACACGAAAATAGCGAAAAATAACCAGATGTCTTCTCCCTGCCTGGAAACTTCGGCACTGGCGCAGTCGAGGTCGCTGAACACAAATCTGAAGTTTGTTTTTGCAGTATCGATTACCGTCAATCGATACTGATCAGATTACGTAGCGCGAAAATAGCGGGAAATACCCAGATATCTTCTACGTGCCAGGGGATTCGGAATACGTGCGGAATACGTCGCATGACGTGCCTGCGACTCAGAAGACGTTGCTCAACGTGTCTGCGGATCAGGTAGATGTGGCCTGAGACGTCGTCCAATGTGCACGTGGATTCAGAAGGTGTGCCGAAGACGTTGTCCGCTAAGGTGGATCATTGAGGGGGACCAGTGCCAGTGATGGGGACCGTTTCATTAAAGGACGACCAGTAGTGAGGAACCAATAGATCGCCCTATCATACTATACACTGTACGTACTGCGGGCCTTTTGTACTCCTGGGTAGGGAAAAACTGTACAAGTAGAGCAGCTAGCTTGATGTGATTGTCCTTAGCTTAGTGATGCTGCAACATCGAAGTGCGCAAGTGCAAGGCACGTCGATAGGTGTGAG
>OX375865.1:36030436-36055591 GCA_947359475.1 Heligmosomoides polygyrus bakeri | reverse complement strand
AACTTCCAACTTTTCCGTCCGAATTTTTACCAAAACTCCGGTTCTGTGGGTTGAACTTTTTTGCTTGGTGTTATATGTCGTTTGGAAGAGGATGTGTTGCTCAGTAAGAATTTGTGTCGCGTTTATTGTTGTTGGTGAAGACGACTTTTCTCTTTTTGGCATTTTGTTGATATTCAATAGAAATCAATAAACGCGACAAACATTCTTATAGAGCAAGACATTTTCTTTCGAATGACATATAACACCAACCCACGAAAGTCCAACCACAGAGCAGGAGCTGTTGGCAAAGATAACCATCCTCCTTCGGACATCCCAAATTGATGACCTAAAAATCAATAAAGGACAAATGAGCAAATAACACTAACACATATTCTTGTAGTACAGAACCTAAGCGGAGGAGAACAAGCTCGCAAATGGTTACTTCTTCACTTTTTCACTTTTCACTTTCACCTAAAAATTGTTAAATTCATGATGAAAAAAGAAATGCAATACATGTTCTGATACAGCAAATCATTCTCTTTCGAAAGCTATGCAGCGCTATGCAAGAGACCGCCGGCGAAATCTGCAGTGAATCGTTGAAGAAACTGCTAGGACTTATGGGGGCAACCTATATACATAGCAAACACAACCTATATATGTATATATATGCATGTTATATATACATATATATGTATATACATACATACATATATACATATATATATACATGTATATGCATATATGCATATATGCTACCATTTTCGATTGCAACATTAGGGGTATGCTGTAGGAGGCGCCGTTTTTCGCATTGAGCCGCATGGCATCTCTTCGCCGGTTGCATGGTCATCTTCACCACGAGGGATTAACGTGTCTATTTTTCGTTTTATTTTATTTATTTGTTTATCCACAAACGTAAGTGATTTTGAAAACAACACGAGAATTACGGTAGCACATGCAAATGCCAGCGCCAGTTGTGTGAAACATGCATCGTGTGAACAAATCAACACAGTTCATTGAATACAGCACAAGTGTTAAAAATTTACACCAGAAGTAAAACACGCGGCTCATTCCAGAATGCGGTTTATTTACAAATGTGGTTTATTTACGTTGTCCGTTAACTTTTATCCTTTACCTCAGGCGTCAGCGGGAACAAATGAATATTTTTACTGTGACCATTACCGAGATAAAGTGTATATCAAGAAACTATGACAACCTTTGTTACAAGTAGGTATAATGTTGCTTTCTTTTCCGTCGTTGAAGGATGTTTGTGTTACTCCAGCGAGCCATATTCTAACCGCGTACGTAGAATATTTTTCACGCCTTTTGAGTCCTTTGCTTGAAGAAGACTGCAGGAGCTACGGAAGCCGAACACACATAGATTTCTGTTTTGGAGGCCTTGTGCTAGAGGTGAAGCCATTGCTACAGAAATGCTGATCAAGGGAAGCCTTTTAACCGCAACTGCTAGATTTCAGATTGCATTCTTTTTTGCTACGGCTCCACGTTTCCTTTCTAACATTCGTCTAGGTTTTCCTTCTATCTCTGACAAAGGAAGGGTCTGAAGCGTATGTCTGAAGGGGAGGAACGACGAGTCAAATAGGGTCACCCCTCAATTAGTATAAAAATGTGTTTATTTTTTACCAAGTCGTTAAACCCAAAGAGTAGGGGGTCCTTAAAGTCACAATGGAATACGGTGCATCACGAGTTTGGGGGTCTTGTACGCCCGCGATGCCCCCTGCCGCCAACTGGCTCGGAGCGCAGTGGAAGTGGGGTTGCTTCCTGCCAGGAAGGCCGTAGGTTTGGTTCTTACACTCTGCATTTTTGCATTTCAACTGACTGGCTAACATTTTGGGATTCTGACTTCTATACCATTTTCAGACGTTTTCTTTCAGCTGAATGCTGTGGTATTCAACATGATAATGTATAAGTGTTCAACATCAGTGATACACAGGTACACAGTGCATGAAGCACCACTGGGCACAATACGGGAAGCGTATAAAGGCTACAGGCTCCTCACAGTCTGTTTTCATACATGGACCAGGAAACTCGTGAAAACCATCCTGCTTTGATTTTCAAAAGAGGTCGGGATGTAACGTCGGAGGTGGTTCAAGTGAGAAACGCGGTCTATGGATCCCGCAGATTAACCTAAACGCATCGATACACTCTTCCCCTCATCTTCGCCTGTCACCTGGAAATCAGAGGTCTGCTGAATTTTTTCTAAAACCTAACACCATCAATGTCTGAAGATGCTCGAGTGGTGATCCACCTGCTCCCGCTGAAGTGTGGCCCACCGTTAGGCAAGGAATCTTCGAGGAAAGAAATCAAGCCGGCCGAACGGACGGAAAACATACTAAAGGACTTCGACGCACATCTACCTGAAGTTGACTAAGACGTTGTGGTTAAAAAACCGGTCAGTAATAAACAAATCGCAAGAAAGGTACTCTCCACAGCGTACAGCTAGAAAATGCGCAGAAAACGTCTGAAAATGGTATAGACGTCATATCAATACCACACCATCCCAGGAAAAATAGGTAAAAAACCGCCTGAAAACGATATAGACACAGAATCCCCCAAATCTCAATCAGCTAGTTGAAATGCAAAAATGCAGCAACGCGGAAGAATCGAACTCCCGACCTTCCATGAAGCAACATCAATTCCACTGCGCTCCGAGCCGCCTACCAACAGATGCATCGCGGGCGTACAAGACCCCCCCCCCATACTTGTGATGGGCGTTTTCCACTGTTCAAGGACACCCTACTCCTTCGGTTTAACGACTTGCCAAAAAGGAAACACATTTTTAAACTAATTGAGGGGTGAGGATTGTTCCCGTATGACTCGCTCCTCCCGTTCAGACCTATGCTTCAGACCCTTCCCTTGTGAGTGCAAAACGGCGTTATTGCTCCTCCTTATGAGGAATGCATTCGGCATTTTTTGATGTGCCTACAGTTTGGTCATAGTAATGTTGCAAATGAGATGTGTAAAACTTAAAGCGTGGCGTCATAACAGCCAGCCTTTGTATCTTAAATGACTGTTGAAGTCTAGCGGCTGTCATATCCCATAGGAGTATAGCTCACACGACTGGTATTAAAACCAGTTTAGCTATTCTAATAATATCAAAATTCAGCACAGATACCTAATCTTATGTATAGTATGCACGCTATATATGGGCAGCAACATACCTTTTTATTTGCATTTTGAAAGAAAAAATTTTATTTATCCAAAAACTTATGGTGACATTGCGTTAGAAGCGCTTTCGATAACAAGCGCTGATGGGCAACCAAAACTCATTTTAGGCAGTGGTCGTGTTTGTGTCCAGAAAAAGACACTTATCTATTTCTAGTTCCATTCACAGTTATGTTGTTTAGATACCGCTATGATAAGGGCTGCAACAAGTTTCTTGCCACGACCTCTTGTCATTCCCTTTATGAGGAAGCTTCTCTCAAGCACCAGCATTTCAGCTCCGTCGAGTCTACTGGTCGAAAGACACTGGGTCATTCAGTTCACGTGTCACTTAAACCCGTCACCTGTCGTTCTACATAGCTTAATGAGCATAACTCCCAGCGAAGTTTCCAATGTTTGCTGAGACTTAATGCAGATTTCTCTGTCGCAACCTAAGCATACGAATGGAATGTGTGAGACAATTTCCATGTTCGCCCTGCTTTGTATGGTTTTGAACTTATGTTAATCTGGATAGCCCTTTGTCTTTTGTGCCTCACTCTTTTTAAATCTTTGGTATCTAAATGAAGGGGACATTCGAAAACATGGAATAGGGTGCACTACCAGGATTCTCACCTGGTTTACGATTGAGAAATTCATAGTGCTGAGTCAGCGGTTTTTAATGATTGCCTCAGTTCATTTATACATCTGTTGCTAAAAATTGCACCTATAGAAAACTGATGCTGATGTCCACCAAAAAAGAAACCTGCTCGAAAGAATATGTTGTACTAACTTGAAAATTTCTATCCTTTTTCAGAACCGTTTTGCAGACATATACAGATTGCTGAGTAATCAAGCGAACCAAAAACCTTGAATCGGAATTCAAGCGACAGATGCTAAACCACTTTAATTTATTTTCGCTATACATAGAGGAGATGGACATTTTTACTGTACACGATCCTAGAAGACTTTTGCTGTTTCTCTAAATAGAATATCCAAGAAGCTGCAAAGGGGGAGATGAGTCCGTCAGCAAGGAGGTTATCATCATACCACGCTTTGCAATAGTCATTTATTTATTTACTTATAAATTTATTTATTTATCTATTTATTTATTACTTACCGATTATTTATTGCGTTGAAATCATGGACAAAATGATGTGCAGTCGAGTAGTATGTTGTCGATTGTACTCTAAGCCGAAAAAGTGTCAGATCAGGACAATCAAGCATTCAATCGCTGAGCGCTCTGCCGGTCTTTCCGTGAAGGGCAAAACACGCTCTTTACCACCGCAGCGACCATAACACTTTATTCACATTGCATAGGCCGAACACATGTTAAGGTTACCCCCCCCCCCCCCGATATTCCGTAAAAGTTGAATGCGTGGTGCATCTCACAAAGAAACTGAGCGACGACAATCTTGCCTTTTTGTTCTATGTGGAAGAATGCTAGGTGTTGCGAAAAAATGTGAGCACTATTTAAAAGCATTGAGGCAATAGAGCTGTTCGAAATGTTTAAGGCTCGTATAAGAGAACCGACATATTAATGACTTGTGGCATGTGTAACTGCATGGGGTTGTCCCATACGTTCTTTCAAAAATTCGTGTTTTCTTTTTAAATTTGTATAGGCAAAGTGGTCGCTGCAGTTCTTCCGTCCGTAGAAAACATCGCTTTCTTACGTTTCAGTAAGTCAGAACAGAATAAAAAAACTCCGAAACTTATTACAGAACAGACACCATTGAAAATGCGAGCACTCATTTAAGACTTTAGGTATGTGTATGTGTATGTTGAGAGCAAGAATAGTTTGGATAAAAAGAAAAGAAATAAAGGAGTCGATAAGATGCGAACGTTAAGGCATACACTCCTAAACATTTTCGAATGGCATACCTGATGGGTTTTTACCACATTTCCGTTTGTTAGCGAACTATTTATATCGCACTTTTGTTCGTTTCTTCAGCTTCAAGATTAAATGGCACCAGCAACCCAATGTGACAGGTGACAAGTGTTGAAACGTATCTAACACGACTGTGATAGATTTATAGAAAAGCCATGCGAGAATTGATCTAGACGGATAGCAGAGATGTCACTTTGCGTTAGTTGTGATAGTCATCCTGTGCAACCTACTATTATTTTGTTACCCACTGTGTCCCTGTCCCATCGCAAACAAAATTTCCTATCGAATTCCATCTTCATCGATGTTCGCTCTTTCATCGATTCGAGAAAAAAACAGAAACCAATTTTGCACCACCATTCCATATTCCCCTACGAGGTGACAACGTTTTGTTATCACGCAAATACCACCGCACAAGCACCGAATAACAGCTGGATCGCATTTGAATGCACTCTGGGCAAACAAGGAGGCGACAATTCCGCGAGGAATTCATCGCCGCTTCACGTAAGAAACCTTGCTTCGCTCACGTAATCGAACCCAAAAAACAGGCCCCCGAGCGACAGCTTTTCCCGACCCGAATAGGCTTAGTGCCCAGTTCTTTGTAGTGGCAAGCTAGATGGCGAGCCGTCTTTCTAAGTAGTTTGCATAAATTTGCCGATTAGGCAACTTGTGAGGTCTCCTCTGTGTACTGAGCAGCTGCCGTGGTTCATTCTGTTCAATTCTTTAACTAAATCGGAGTCATTCGTTGCTCTTCCTCCAACATGCTACACTGGGGAGCAAAAATTCAATGCCTCCCTTAAATTTAAATTTATGAATTTTTCTAATATTATGTTGTTTAGCCTTTACGATCTCTGCCCCAATTTCTATACGTTTGAAGAAATCAATCCTACTGCATAGGCTATTCGCATCCGTATCCCAAGATATATTTAGAATGTAACACAAAAATATTTTTAGCAGCAATTTTCAAAATTTGCAGAAACAAGTTGACACGTCGTGGTGAATTTCATGCTGTTATGCACGCTTACCTTGTTTGTGCTCGAGTTGCGCGTATTATACCCGCAGAGTTCTTGCGCGAACACACTTTTCACTATTCCTCTACGAGCCGACAACGCTTTCTTTTCTAATCGATGCCATTCATCTCACTACTCATGGCCCACTTTGCTTCCCAATTGTTTGTGCAGATCAGTTCAGGGCTCATTGGTAGTGTTTCTGTCAGCCCTGATAGTCGTCTTCGATGGTCGTACTCGATGATATTTTGCTGAGTGACAGAACCAATATCGTATTCGCAACACACCCACATGCAAGCGATAGTCCACGAATCGAGTATTCTTGCCTTGGTTTGGAACATGCCTAATAACACCTCAGTATTTGATAAGCACAATGAACGACCTCTCATAGTGCCACGTAGGAGTGCACAATGCCAGCCTTAGGCAATTTGATTTCTCCGAAAAAATTCGAATTTCATGTTATTTCCATTGAGTGATGCGAATGAGAGGATTCTTATGACTCATGACTTGAGCACGTTGCTCGGTATTGGTTTTGTCTTTTAGCAGAATGAAATCAAAGACGGTCGGATCTTTGAGACTCTGAAAACTCTGCTCCTTAATGACTACCTTTCCTATGATTGAAAAAGAAGTGTGGGCTGATAGAAACTCCGATAAAAGCTGTAGCAGGAGCTGAAGTACCACTTCGTGAACGAAAATGACTATGATGAGTGAGGTAAACACGAAGAATAACCGAGGAAGCTCATTTCGGAAGTTTCGTTACGGCACCACCTTCTTTAATAGTGAGCTTTCAACTGTCGACGAGAAAATGGTAAAAAGTGTTGGGTGCCCCGGAAAATTGCCTGACAGTTTGTTCCCTTGCGGATTTACGCTAGATTGAAATAGGGCGCTATCCGGCCGTGGTGGGTGCAGTACCTTGTAGGCTTGTACCCATTTTTTACAGTAATTTTTGGCGTCGTAAGATCTTTGTTACTGAAATAGCTTCGAATTTTTGCACGTAAGTATAAGCTTAAAATACAAATATTATACAATATCTGTTTAAAAAATATATATTAAAGTATATGACTAACCTTAGATTCTCCACATCTGATAGTGTGATAGTTCGATCACGAATAACTCTAATTTGGCATTTATATTTTCTTCCCTTGTCTGCCTGCTGGAATAGGCCAATTTAGTGGCAGAGGATCTTTAGCGTTGGAATATCTAAAGTTGGAAAAATTTTCATATATGAACAAAGGATCTATCCAGTCCGGGGGCACATAACTAAAAAGTATTATATGTATCAAATCCATTTGGGACCTACCGAGCGGCTCCTAGAGATCAACGTCTAAACCTAAGCAAGAAAAGTCGCAAATAAAAAAAACGAAAAAATCACATTTATTGCGGTTGTTAAGCAGGCAAAGTTGTGCGCCCTCCTTACCATGTTAGATCCTCGTTATAACATGTCAGCCGGCGGTCAGCACGCGGCATGGCTTCATTGCCTCGCTTTTTGCCCGCCGAGACGGCTGTAAAACCGCGGCGATTTTTTATTTTTATGTTTGTTCGTTCGCTTTTTAGATCCTATTAGGTTTCATTTCGCCCTCTAGGAGCCGCTCGGTAAGTTTTAATTCATTTTGTTACCTATTTTTTAATTATGTGGCCCCCCGAACTAGGATAGATCCTGAACAAATTGTTTTCTAATATAACAAGCTAACATACTTTACTACATCAGATACAAATGCAGAGACGAGATTCTTGACTGGTTTATTACTGCTGTTAGGAAAATTGACTACTCTAATATACTACGACATCACTCTTCTATTCACGTGCTCTTGTAGCACATTAACACGAGTGGACTGATCTTTATTTGCAGTATCGAAACCTGGTCTCTAAACAATCAATAATAAAAAAAACCAATATTGACATACCTAATGATAGCATCTAGAATAATCTTAGCTTAGTTGATGTTCAATTATTTATAATGTATAATTATTGCTTAATTTTCTATCTTTCTGACATGACGAACTGAGTACTCAGCTTCTCATTGCTTTTCATTGCTTATAACAATGTGCCGAAATGGATGTTGTTTCAACCTGATAGACATTAAACCCATTAATCCCATTACCTCCAAAGAAGACGAGAACATCAAGTGCGTTGATCAGTATGTTGATTGTGAACTAATAGTACTGTAAATTGGGTGGAGTTGCTCCGACTGTGTGGGTGATGAGCCTAGTGCTGTGCCTTGACTGTGCCTTGACTTGGAGAAGACCGACTTACCGATGACATCCTGGTTGAGAGGCAAGAAATACAATGAGGCTATGCTTGTTTCAAATTCATGGTCTCTAACTGATATAATATGTTATCATTTATTATCTCACATCCAAATACAAGCCTTCCATTCAAAGAACATTCGCTGTGTTGATCTATTATGAACGGTTCATCATATGATTCATGTTATTTCACATGATTGTTTTCATACATATGTAATAATAATTAATTATTGAATAATTACATATTATTAATTGTAGTGTACTAATATGATGTAGTTGGTAAATAAAATACAGTGCAATATTATTAATTGTAATATATTAATATTACGTAGTTAGTAAATAAATTATAATGTATACTATATTATTTATTTGTTTGTTTATTTGTTTATTTATTGACTATTTATTTATTGGATTGTGTAATAGGTGTAATCTTTAACTATATTTACAAGCACGATATATTTAATTATATCCTTAGCAATCCTTATCTATAAGTGTCTGCTCCTTGTTTAGGCTAATTTGCCATAATTTTATTAAATATCATAGGTGACATACTACTTTAAACGTACACACAACATTCACTTACTCACAAAGATATTTACGTACTGCTTAAAACAAAACAGTAACATACACTCCTTAACAAAAATGAGCTTTCATACCATTTCAAACAATATCAACTACACTAATAATTTATTTACAAAAGTTAGCATAGCATTTAAGACATTACCGCATCACTTACATCCTTGCAAAAATAAACTCACTGGCAGTTTTAAATTCAATACTAATACTTATACATTTAAAACTTATTAATACTCAAGAGGACCCAACCTCTTAATAAAAATGAGGACCGGTAATGATGGGGTTTGACTCCTCTTTGTACATGGAATAGATCGACCATGTACTCAGATAAAGGTCTAAAGATAATGTAAAAACAAATAATGGAGATAAGTATTTTCCCCTAACATATACTAGGAAACTAAAGTTGGGAGCAGTAAATATACAATAAAAGATTCTGGTAATTTAAATAATGGATTGCATTGTGGTAATAATTGTACAATTTGTAAACTTACTAAGTTGGATAATAAAATCAGTAGTACGATGAAATTCAAGATTAACACATTTAAATCAGAAAATTCGTCGTGCAATTCTAAACATATAGCATATTGTATCACATGTAAAAAATGTAATGTTCAATGTGTAGGTATAACCATTAAAAGTTTAAAAGAAAGAATAAAAGAACACATTTACTACATGAATAATAAAAAGAAATTTAATAATTTATACGCACATTTTCATGACTGTAAATCTGAATTTGAAGTTACAATTTTAGATTCACTAGAAAACAACAAAGATAAAAATGTATTACTCAACAAAAAGCTTTTCTGGATAAAATTACCTAATACAGCTTATCCATTTGGTTTAAACGACAATATTAAAGGGTACGGAAATATTTCGAACATTTTAAATCCCTATTACATAAATTAAATCACCGTTACTTTTCGCTAAATATTATTAAAGAGAAGCATAACAGAGGATAAAATAAAAAACATGAAGGAGAAAGCAAAAAATATGAAGAAATCCTTAGTCACTCGAAACATAACGAAAACAACATTCAAATAATAGAACTTCACAGAATGTTAAAAAGTCTTACAAAAAAATTATTAAGCAAGCTTTTTGATTTGACTATAAATCCAGAATTCCTTAAAGATCTGAAAAATAAAACTAAATTGATATTATATAGTCTTTTAACACAGATTAATTATAAAAGCTTTCAAAATTGCAACGTAAGAAAAAAGATTATTATAACCTAGTAATACCATATGTACCTAATATACTAGATAAAGTCAACTTAAATAAGATACTTAGTAGCATTTTTTCCTTATAAATCTTTAATACTATGGAAAATATTACATTATTTGCTAGAATAATTTATAAATGTGATCCACCAATATCAACAAAAATTTTTAACTACAATAGTTTTCTGAAGTCAATTTATAATAATAACATACAAATCACAAATTTTATCTAGTACTTGTATTTGTCAAAAGTATTTTCACAACAATAACAAAAAATTTATTGATATTAATTGTGGTCTTGTTATAACCGGTAATTTAAAATTTATCCAAGATAAAGTAATAAAACAATATTACTAAAAGTACAAAATATAAAGAAACAAAACCACTAGAAAGATCTAAAAATGAAAACGTATTTATTGAAGTTATTAATAAATTTTTAAACAAAATTTGATCTAAATACAAACTAAACAAAAACAACACAAATGGATTGAAAAAACATTTATTTACAAAATTTAGAAATAAAATTAAACCTCTGTTACATAATAGTGTAAAAAAATTTGAATACATTCCATACAAAAGTACAAAACATTAAAAAACAAAAACAAACAAACAAAACAACAAAGTATTTCATATTTTGCCTTCTAGATAAGGCTGCAAATAGTTATGAAATTATCTGCAAAAATACTACTTACAAACTATTATAAAAAATGGAAGTAGAAATCAATAATGAAAACGATATTATAGCAAACAAAAATATTAGTAATAACTAAGTTTATAAACCTTTATTAAACATTAGCAGTTTGACCAATTTGAATAAACACAAATATTACAATATAAAATTAAAAAGTAGATGACGACTCTCAAATCCCTGTAATTTATTGTCTTCCAAAACTACATAAACCCCAATAAGTTTTAGTTTCATAACAGGAGCTTCTAAAAGTAACATTAAAAACTTAGCGTTACAATTACAACAAATATTTACTTTTATTAAAAACCATTTCGTAAACTACGTAATATAATTACTAATCGGAATAAATCAATAAAAACATACTGGGCGATTAATAATACAAATATTGCTCATGAATTGAATACAATACACAACAGCAATATAAAAGTATACTCAGCTGATTTTAAAGATGTGTTTACCAGCTTGCAACATGCAACTATTCTAAATAATATTATAGATCTAATTAAAATTTGTTTTAAAAACTCAAACAATAAATACATAGCCTGTATAAGAAATAAAGTTTTAAACTGACAATGATTTGTTAAGTTTGAAATATAACGTATTCAGCAAACAAGTTATTATTTACTGTGCTAAGTATTTATTTAAAAATTGTTATGTTTTGTTTAATTCAGTTAGTTTTCAGCAGAATAAAGGTGTTCCTCAAGGAGGTAATTTTAGTCTATTATTAGCTGACTTCACTTTATCAGTACTAGAATATCACTTTGCCAAGACGTATAGAGATGATAAAGCTAATTTCATACCATACAGATATATAGATGACTTACTAGTTGAACATAATCTAAATGAAGAAGTGGTTTATAATATCTTAAAAGAGGTCTATAAAGATACATTAAAATTGAAAAAAAACACATGCCAACGAATACTATTGCAATTACTTGGATAGTACTTTAAATGTGACAAATGGAATGATAGAAACCAAATTGTACAACAAAACTGACAACTTTGACTTCAAAGTTTTAAGATATCCCCGCAGTTCTTCAGCAGTATCAATAAATAAATGTGAAGAAAACTGTTATATTAACAGAAACACTAAGAATAGCTAACACATGTTCAAAATTGGATTCTCTCATTGAAAGAATCATTGAACTTAAAAACATATATGTACATACTGGATATACCAATAAATATATAATAACAAACATATTTAAATGTATACGTAAGAATAATTTTATTTGTTATAAATATAAATTTACCGAAAATAAAAAAGAGTTGTATGCAATAATTAAACAAAATATAAACAATTATAACGAATGTGATAATAAAATTTTATCAGACACATACATGATATACAATAATAATCTGAAATTGTAAAATGACTTGTTAAAACCCTTAGCAGTATAAGCATTATATGTATTATAAATATTTACCATATGTAAAATAGTATTTACTAAAGTTGATGGAGTATAAATGTTCTTTATAAATGAGTCTGCAAAACAAAAAAATTTAATGCCACCTATTCCGCTTATTTTACTGCACATAATGATATATACCACCGATACTGTGTACTTCAAAACACCGAAACATATAGTATACTATCAGAAAATAATAAGTGATATAGAGCTACTTTCATTTATGAAGATAGTTCAACGAAAAATGGTGGTGCACTGAACTTGTAAGGTGAGTTATTTTTATATAAAAATTTATATACTAATAAAAGTAAAAATAAAAATTAATTAATCCTAGATATATAGCTGTTTAAACTAATTTGTTTATTTAATTTTAAAAAATAAATAAAATTAATAGATAAATAAAATAAAGCTCACCCATTAAATTAGTAATTAAAACATATTTATATAAAGCATATTTATATAAAATAGAATTAAAATAAATAAAAAATGTAATACTTTATTAAATTTAAAATTAATGACAGAGTTACACAAAGCTTTATTTAATGCTCCTCTTCTTCACTGAAGAACCACACGAGGAGCACAAAACAAATGTTTGTCTGAAGAACGTGGCGAAGCGAACCTTTCTCATGTTTTTTTCCATAATCTTCTCTTCTCTCCTCTATTTTCTTCTCCTCTCTCTTTTTTTATTTTATTTTCCTTTGTTTCCTTCATATCCTTACTTGTGTTTTCTATTGGATATTTTTAACATACAGCTTGCTGTAGTATAGAATAGTTCGCTTTCCTTGCGGAAGCCCACTTGTGTGCTAAGATTGAGCTAGTATGGTGAGTTCTAGGATGACAAAAAAATTCCTGGTCGTAAGGGTGGACCCACCTAAGTCGAATAGCGCTAAAAGGTTGATATGACTTCCGACAGTCCAACGTACACTATGTCGCCGCTCTTTATGCAATCTCTGAATACTGAAGGAAAAAAGAGTGGTGTGGCTAAATTTTTTTTTGTGAAAGTTACATATAGCGGCACTTGTGAAGAAGGGTGCCTGCTGTAGCATCTTCAAATGGTCCGGTAAACACTTTTTACAACTCAGAAGACTTCACAGGCGTAATGTTGAGCTCCAGCTCTTGTAATTGGTCTTATGAGCAAGTCTGGACGTATAGCAATAGAACGGCTTAACATAGTGTAGTGTCGATGCATTGCCGAAGATGCTGTGTCGTACCTACAAATCATTCCGTAATGAATGAGCTCTGTAGTATTCTTTACACAGTCACAGTACAGTGATCACGTATGAAAGCTGCTGTATTTTTGAAAGCGCTAGTCAGATTTTTTGGACTGGCATAGTGTGAAATGGCACCGTAAGGACATCTCCAAGATTATCGTCATTCTATCTATGTTAGCTCACACATTATGAAATGTTAAACGTGTTGAGCTCGGCTACATGTTTGGAACCACAACAGCGGGAACTGAGAAGCGAGAAGATTCGTGTATAGCTCTGCAGTATTCTCAACACCCAGCTACAGTGCAGTGATCACGTGTCGAGGCTGGTGCTTTTTTTGAAAGCCTGCAGATTTTCCAAAGGCCCGTAAGATCGGCGTCTTCAAAGGTCACGAAGTGCAACGAAGCCGAGCGCTATACGGAAACAGCGCAAATGCGTGCCTAACGAAATCTGCTCCTTTCATTTTTGGGGAGAATCACAGCGGCTATACGTCAGTGCCTATTACGATTTGGATGAAGATTTTATCATGTTGAATATTCCAAAAGACAACATCAGATGAAAGGCAATTCGTTCGTGATCGGCGCGCTTTAGTAGGATGTGTGGTTTGAGCGCATGAAGGGTGAAGGAGAGGAGATTACGCACAAAGGTCTACCACCTGGAATGCATTGCTTGCGATCTGCATGTTGGGCAAGCTGGGAGGCTGCTAGCCATTCGCACTAGAAACACCTTGACAGTAAGAGAAGCAAAGCCAGTTGTTAGCCTCCAGCTTCTCTATTCCTGGAGTCCTACGGTTAGCAATTCCACTTGGTAACCCAGTAGAGAGTCATCTCGCTGCCGACCTTATTGAAAGTGCTTGGCGCTTAATCCTAAGGATAGAATTGAGTCTAGAAAGGCTCTCGAAACTTTCTGAATTCGATAAAGAAACCCATCTATGAACAAAGGGACCGAGTGCATCTCAGCTGCAAGTGAGTTCTTGCCTTTTATGCCTTTGTTCGAGTTGTGAGAACTTCCTATATAATTCTATGTGCACGCTTTCAACGTTATTCTTCCACCACACTCTTCCTGCCGCACTCTGCAGTACATATGAGAGTCCCAGTGGTCCTCAACTGCTTCATACTAGCCAGCCGAGTTAGTCCTTCTGTGCTGGCACAATGCCAGTGAGTTAGCTCATTAATCCCAACACTAAAATGCCGTGGGAGGATCCACATCGGACATGATTTTAACATCGAATACGCGTTACTGCTGCACAGAAATGAAATGGGAGACAAGTTTGATACCGCAATTCAACGATGAACGACTGTCTTTCTAATAATGGTGACTTTTTGAGCTCCGAACACCCGTGTGAGCGCCTCAGTATCAGTATACTCTTGCATAATGCGTGTGTTACATCTGTTCCAAGGTTGTCATGTAGTTGGAGAGATTTAGAGCGCTGTTAAAGGGCGGTCAGTAGGTTGTTCCTTCCCAACAGTTTGCGATCCTGTTGCATTTAGCAGCGAACTAATTGAAGCTCTTGACGTTGTGAGTGCGCGGTCAATGAAAATTCGAGCTTCTTCCAAGCTTTTCATGTGACAAAAGCCGGGACGTCAAGCTTAATAAACCTACACTGCAATGACCCTGGGCGGTACCGAAGAATAAAGAGCTGCTGTCTCAAAATACCGTAACTTTTATGTTGTTTTATTATCTCTCAACATAAGTACTAGTAACTTTAATTTCTTTGGCAAACTTGTGCCGAGGTTGCCTACACGAATAATGTGGTGGATGCAACGAAATCTATCGAAATCTTAGAAGGATTTTAGAACTGCTTACTTTTACATCTAGAGAAACATGCATAGTTACCGCATTGCCAACATGCATTCTCTCGCAGTCCATTTTCCGTCATCAGCCTTCCAGGTAATCAGCTTGCACGCTCAATGGGTATGACTGAGACCCAGAGAATCTGGCTCTCCACAAAAAAACAGACGAACTTCCACCTACGGATTGAACGGCTTTCTCATACTGACTCAATGCTTTTCGTATGCAGTGAATTTGAGGGTGGTGGTGGCTACAAATGCCGCGTCACGCTGAGGACAAATTCCCACACTTTGAAATTCGAGAGCACCTTCGATGTCATCCGATTAAGTGCCTTATTACGCCCTCACATTTTCGGCCTTCTCCTTCTCACCTATAAAAGCCGCTCAGCGATTGTCTTCTCGCGGAATCCGATTTCCTCTGAATTCCTCTGTTTGGTGCTCGTGTCTTGGTACTCTGGACAGTTGACTTACTTTTGCCTTCTACAATAATTCTGCCGGTCCCTCAGGTCAAGGATGGAGCTTGGCAGTGGATCAACCATCACCTTCGCTATAAGGAGAATTTGTGGTCCACTGAATGAAGATCCATTACAGAAATAAGGAACCGTTCCTAACCTAACTCGCAAGAACAAATGTTTTTACGGCGGTATTATTCATATTTTTGGTGATGCGCTCAGTGCGGGGATGCGTCAACTCATGCGAATTTCCCCCAGTAAGGGTTCAAGACTAGGATGGAGCCCCAGCTAACCATACCTTCCATCCATCATGGATCAATTGGTTGCACCAGCTTTTCTTTAGGACGGATAAAACAACACAACATACGAGTTTATCTGTTGATCTGTTGGCCGCTGAAGGTCTAGTGTAGGCCAAATAAGCACTCAAAGTACCGTCACGATGTACGATGACAGGGCGCGGTGAATTCCTCACAAGGAGAGCCTCCGGAGTGGCGGTGAGCTTTTGCGATGCAATTTTTACAGGATGTAGGGTCCCGTGTGGGGAGCCCAAAATCATAGTTACTTTTTCGAAATGCTCTTCAGTTCATGGCGCCCTGTTGCCACCCCCCCCCCCCCCCCAAGATGTGGTCGTTCGGCGTAGTGGTAACATGGTCGCCCCTAGGGCGCACCGAGCGGGTTTGATGGCTCGCTCCCCGGTGCCACCGAAGCTTTGCACACATCTGATCGTTATTATTATGCACTTGCGTGGTCACAGGAGTCAATTTGTACACGATTAATGCTTTTAGTATTTAAACCTAGAGTTTTTGGGCTTTCATTTGGTTACCTCTCATTGGATCGTATTTACACTGTACCATATCAGCACACACGAACACATAAACTTCACGGGATAAGTATGAGTTTGCTTTGATACCGGTAATAAGTTAACATTAACAATGAAATGTCCTTTTCACCCGTCGGGTGCATGATTATGTGATACAGCATCACCCGGAATTTGATACACACAGCAGAAACGGCATCTTGAAAGTAAGGAAATAGCATAGAACACCATACGAACTGGATTCCATTCGCACGCATTTGTTCGATTGCAGACTATGACCCAGACCTACCGGCAGTTCTGCGCTTCGGTATTCCGGCCATGTCTGACATACGCTTGGGTGGCGGCTAGATATGTGGATGATCACCCGGGGCCCTTCTCTACGCCTACCGATTATGTCTTCAGCGAAGAAGTAGTGATGCCTTGCCAGGGGGAGGAAGATTGTTCGTCCCTAGTGTTTGCAAGATGCTGTTGGTGTGATAAGCGATTATGTTTTAAATGTTTCATAGTTCTGTATCATAATTGTTGATTACCACTGTCAGCAATGAACACAGTTACTTCATGTGAGCAAGAATTTTTTATGTTAGCGATCCAATAGAATGGTAGTGCAAATACGATCCATTGAGAGGTAACTCAAATGAAAGCCCAAAAAGGCTAGGTTTAAATACTAAAAGCATTAATCGCGTACAAATTGACTCCTGTGACCACGCAAGTGCATAATAATAACGATCCGATGTGTGCAAAGCATCGGTGGCACCGGGAAGCGAGCCATCAAACCCGCTCGGTGCGCCCGAGGGGCGACCATGTTACCACCGAACGACCACATCTTGGTGGGTGGCAACAGGGCGCCATGAACTTCACACGCACGCGTCCACACGGTTTTTTTTCGACCACAGAAGAGCATTCCGAAAAAGTAACTATGGTTTTGTATTCTACACACGGTACCCTATATCCTGTAAAAATTGCATCGCAAAAGGCCACCGCCACTCCGGAGGCTCTCCCAGAGGGGTATTTTCATTCTTTGTAGGTTTCTCGTTGTCAAGGAAGTTATCGTCTCGGCCCGCACGCATACTCGTTCAAAGATCGGGTACCAACCAGGCCATAGAGGTCAATGAATTTGAACGGTACTTGTCTGGGTGATAAATCATTAGCGGGCACTCTTAATAAGTCTTTATGTGTCAAGCGAAGTCCTATGCATCATCATCAGCCGTTCCTCGATTCTTATTAGCCTCCGTTCACATTTCATACTAGTCATCGAACAACAGAAGAGGCGAAGCTCCGTAATTATTCTGACTGCGCCGTGTAATACAAGTTATGTTGTTCAATTACAATTCCCAGTTTTCAACAACGTGGACATAGGTGCTTGTGGAGACCCATTAGGGAAAATTTGATAGGGTCTGCTCTTCACTGCGTTTTCCACGAGGCCTTCATGATGAACCGTCGTCTTCAGAAGAAGATTGCCTCCGCCTTATGGAGCAGCAGTGTTGCACAGTTGAAGTTTACTGTAGGCATAGATCCATCATCACACAGGTGCCTTCAAGTGAGCCTCTCATTTTCTCTAAGACAGTGCCATTTCCTTTATTTTATCACATTTAAAATTTCAATGGCAACAACAATTTGGATTCGTACCAATTCCGACGTGCTCGGGCAGCATAATTATAGGAAACTGCAGAGGTTTATTTTCCTTCTAAATTCGGTTGTAAAATTTATTTAAAAAGACTCGTGTGACTAGAAAGACAGTGGCAGCAGCTTTGAAAACGATTTCGGGCCGCGAGAAATTGTACATGGCTTACGATTTCATAGCAAAGGGCTCTGGGCTCTAAACAGGGCCACGATGGAAAAGCCCAAAGTTGATTAGTCAAAGTGCATTGCAAATTTGAGGGCAATGCTCTTTCTTTGCCTTTTGGGGGCGGTTGTAATTTGAAGGTGAAGAAAACAAAGTTATTGCGGAGTGCAGTTGTAGGTTTCGGAAGTCGAACGTGATTAGCTTGGAAGGTCAATTTCCTGTCATCTAATGACGTTCATATACAAACCACTGCTGGCCTTCTTTTTGCACTTTTTTGTAATAGAGGCAAATGCCAAGGTTCAACATGCCTTTGTTGAAGTTGTGTTAGGAAATTGCTTCAGCCATTCTCCTCTGACAAGTACTCCTCAGCTACTATCTCCTGCAGTGTTTGGTCTCCTCTGCTGTTCTACAGAGTAGAGCTTTCTTTCAGTTTCCAGCTAGGCCGCCACTACATAAATAAAGTAACTGAGGAAGATTCAAGAGGGAATCGTCCAAAAAAGCATTTTTCACCATATGGTTCCGAATCTCGATCTAGGACCCGGAGCTGTGAATTCCGCAAACTGACGCCTTATTAGCCATTATGTCAGTTTGCGGTCTAGATGTATGTATAAGCAGGATTATAAGGACGGGTAAGCGCTCGATTCTAAAGTTCATCAGTAATTTGCCACTCTTATGACACTCACGTCATAATGGTGAAGAAGAGAGCACATGCTCTGACTCCCCGTCTCAAATTCGTCAGCGATTCGAAAACCTTCGTAACGCATCCTAACAAGCTTGCAATCCTTTCACGTAAATGCATGGCTTCTTTACTCTAGACCCATAGTTTATTAAGGCAATATTTGAGCATTGGTTGAATTGTTTCCGTTTTTTCGACCCGAGAAGGATGTCAATGCATGGAATGAATAGATATTAATACACTGTTATTCGTACAGACTTCATTTTTGCAATACTTTGAATCAAAACAATATATCAACAGGTGAACGCCATTTGACGTGAGATTAATAGGGGACAGCTGCTCAGTCGATTTGCCATAAGAAAGGCAGCACTACTATCAACTTCGCGGGTGCTATTCCATTCGTTCAAAAGACAAGGGCGTAAGCAATCCACCGATAGCTAATTTTAAAAAATTGAAGGAATGAAATTGGCATGTCTTCGTCTACTCATAATTGCAAGGTTTGTCAAGAACTCGGTGACCAATTTTCAATCATTGTTTTAATGAATAAATCAAAGACAAAATTCTAGAAGCGCTCTGTCATTTTATGTAACCTAAATGTAAGAAATTTCGTTTCCAAAACCCCAACAAGGAGGAGAAATAACCGGCAAAAAATTCCTAGTCTTTAGATGCTTCTAGAAGAACTATCTTATCAAACGATTAAGGCACCTGGATACTTTAGACGACTGCACAAGAAAATGAAGAATGATCAAAGTAGTGCTCTACAAATGCTTAAATGTTAGCGCAAAAAGAGTGAAGCAACAATAGTAGATCCACAACAAGTTAAATTCTTCCTCAAGCTCACTGCTACGAAAATCACAGTGCTCTACATTTGTTGTTCTCCACGTAGGCACTGTCTACGTCAATAAATACAATACAATACAACGAAGGAACAGTCCATGCTCCTAGCTGGGTTATACACCAAGTATTTCCACAACCATAAGGGATGTCGCTTAAATGATGGGTTAACCAACGGATTTGCGAGCATACATACAGACCGATTCTCTCCTGTTTCATGCGCACTAGATTCCATCCCATCTCCTTGAAATTGAAGAGATAAGCACTCTATAAGCATAGTCTAATTTTACAAAAGATATGACGCCAGTAAGCTGCTAGTGTCTAAATTCCGGATACCAGTTTTTTTCTTCATCATGAAACATGACTTGTGCACGTATCCTTGACACACCCCGTAGTTCGCGATAGAGACACCATAGAAGATCACCAAAGCACCGGATGTATTACTGCCTGCATAGAGCATCTCCTTATCTAACAAAGTTGTAAGCTATGCCGAGGTCATTCGTGAGACATGCACAACCTGCTATTCGTGAATCAATAAGTACATTGTCCAGCGATGGTAGGATTTGTGAGCTTGACTTTGCTGAACTCATAGCTGTTTATTTGTTTGGCTGATTTGACTCTTATTTGAACGACGAGCTTTGAAATTTGAAGAAGGAATTTTCTTCCGGGTGGCCTTACGATGTGTTATTGTTTCAATCATAGACAAAAACATGGCTCATGCCTAGGCGCATCTTCTATGCGATTGAAACTCCTAATCTGTTCCTATACCTTGTAAGTGGCACAGCTCTTTGTGAATCAGATCTTTTAAATGATGGTGTGTTGAAAATCATGCAGGCTATAGGTCACGCTTTCGCATGAATTGGTTGTGGATCGTTTCTCATATTCTATCTTCTTTCTCCACGCTCTTCAAGGAGAGTATAGAAGTGCTCTTAAATGCAGAGACGTACCTTACATTCAACTACAGTGTGCTGTCAATAAAACATTCTTGAGATACTTATTCTCATTTCTTCTTAAGAGTAAAAAATAGGGTAATTTGCTTTATTTTTAAGAAGGCGGCATCATAATTTTGCCTTATATTCTGAAGGCCCTATGGATAAGCGCATTGCCCACAGGATGGCTTACGGTAGGCAGCAGGAAGAAGAAGAAACGTTTAGACTTCCTCTGACAGATTTCGTTCCAGTCCGCCAGCTTTCAAGCAAAACTATTCCAAACCCGAATATGGCTGCAAGTGTGCTCATGATCCTCGCCTGCCTCTAAAACTTTTGACAGGTTCTCAGATAGGCAGCTGCAGCAGAAACATTGTTTGCGGAAAAACTTGCATAACTAACTAAGCGGTTTGAAACGAAAATTAAATGCCCTTCAGGAAATGTCGTAGAGGATTATAGGGAAAAACTGGCCGATCTTGCCTGCCCAGTTGTCACTTGCGGATCACATTTGCGGCTGACATTTTGCGGCTTGATAAACAATAAGCTCTAGCGATGCCGTGGTTTTTCTCAGCTCAAACGTCATCAGAAAATCCCTTCACTTAGATATCGTAGAGGAAGGAACAATCTAATTTATTTATTTATTCTATGTTTTGTTCTATTCTATCCAATTATGATCTTCAAATTAATAAACAGCTTGATTGGCCTTCCTGTGGAAGAATTTTATTCATTCTCTTCTTCTAGCACAAGGGGTGTGCAGTGGAAAATACAGTTTCCTGTGCGAAAAGCAATATGAGATCAGCATTCTTCATTTGTAGAGTTGGCACGAAATTTTTGAAGTTGTCAAAAAACACGCACTGCCAATCTCACTGTATGAGTACACGACTTGTCGACTGGTATCTTCAGAGCGTGTCTTATTGTTAGAAGTTTATAATTTTCTATTCATCACCATTTCTGTTCTTCACCGCGCTGTTTTTCATATTTACTCCTGCCTTCGCTTGGTTCTCTTATTAGTTGTTTGCTTTGTTGCATGGATTTCCATGTGTAGAACAAGTAAATAAGTAAATCCTTCCTAAGAGTCATTTCGTTTGTAGCCATTTCAAAGACACTATAGTAGAGATAAGCAAGCTAAACTGCTAGAAAGATATGTATAATAGACCACAAACCGCTGTAAGGAGATCTGATCGTTGCTACATCATTAGTAAATACGCATGCCGAGAGAGCAGGTGTAGTTTTATTTTGAGTAGCCAGCACTTTTCGCGGCCTCCAGGAGAGACTCCTTCTGATGAAACGTTTCACTTTGGACTTTTATGTTCCTTCGTTTAAATCTTACTCCTTTCACTCACAAAACTGTTAAATTCTATAGGGGGTTTGCCAACAATTATTTTGGCCCTAGGTTAAATTTTCGCTAATGCTTTCTGTCATAACTGTTCGTCTAAGGGTTCCACCACACCTGCGCCAATCTTCCATACAAGCCTATAATGCAATTGAGTATTCCGCCTATAATGCAATTGAGTATAGTATTTGAGTCAAAGAAACGTCAAATTTGCTCACAGACGTCAAATTTGCTCACAGATATGCGGGTAGCTTAACATATATGATACGATCATCCGTTCGTTTTTGCCGTTAATCCAAGAGGATGCTGACGTCATAGCTTTTGTCAAACAGTAGACGTCGAACCCATGACGCGTCAAGCTCACATTCAGCCCTAAGCAGAGTTACCTCATATACCACCACTCTGTGGGGTGGAGCTTGATTGACTCTTCCGTGAGCCTCAGATGCTAACCTCGCATTCCTCCCACTGATTCCCTGACAGTTCTTTATTGTTAGAGATACTTTGATGCCGGACTCAACAACTTATAGATGTTTCAAATTCAATTGCATCTCTCGAACAGCTATGGAAGTTAGATTTGTCTACCAGCCGACTATGACAGCGCGATTTACACACTTAATCAGATACGTGATTCTAGAGTTATGAACTTGGGTGGCAAGGTTAACATGCCAACAGCGGTCAGCAACTTTTTTTTTATTATGTGATCAAGAGTTCTTCATCTCCTTTTACCCTAACTACATAGTAAAAGTGTACTGCCTTTATATAAGAAAATTCGCGTATTTCACAGCTTATATTCCATGTGCGATGGCTGATGTCTCTCCAACAATACGCGAAAAGCTAACAACAGAAGCAAACTGTTATTACAGTACCGGACGCGTCTTTTGAATAGGCGCCGAAAAAACCGCACTTTTGCGGTTTTTGCGTCTTTTTGCTATAACTCACCCAAAGGTCATCCATTTGAAAAACCAAGGGTACATCTGAGCTCAGGAGATCGAGCTCTATCGTTTTGTATATACATTTCATATGAAAGATCAAAAATGGCCAAAATTGAAAACTTGCGCTCCATTGAGAAGGCGGGCCGCGGACGAGTTGTCGGCCGCAAGGCGTCGAAAACCGTTAGATGCCCACAATTCCTCTAGTTTGGGATGTTTTGAGAAACGGATGGTACCGTTTGATTCGTCTCTTCGAGATCTACACAATTGTATATACAGCTTCGCCAAAGCACCGCATTTTCGCAGTGGGTGGTCAAATATGACTGGAGCAGACTTTTGCTATTGGAGAAGCTTATATTCCAGGACTTGCATGTTCTCGGAGCATCTGAAGCATGGCGTAATGTGCTTTGTCATGCCAGGAGTCCTCTGAGAGTGCGCCGTGCACAATGCATATAGGATCGAACCTATCAATCGAGGGGGGGGGGACAGTTTGTAGAGTGAGCATTTAGAGAGTTTTATGAGAAATTCTCAGCCGCCCTACTCAGGAATTGCTGTACTCTGTTCTGGCAAGACTTTGGAGTGCGCTGTGCACAATGTATATAGGATCGAACCTATCAATCGACTGGGCGCGACAGCTCGTAGAGTGGGCGTTTGGAGAGTTTTTATCAGAAATTCGCAGCCGCCCTACTCAGGATTTGCTGTACTCTGTCCGGCGAGATTAAGGAGTGCGCCAGGAGCAATGCATATAGAATGGAACCTATCAATCGAGTGGGGCAACCGCTCGCAGATTGCACGCGCGGGCGTTTTCAGAGCGCAGTAACTCTGTCAAATTCGTATCGTTTCGGCTGCAAGTTCTGGTTCTTGTAGTCAGTAAAACGGCCTAGTAGTACGCTACAGTAGAGCGGAGTAGCTTAAGAAGCGGCAATGTTACAGGGGTGCGAATATGAAGGTGAGGCTTGTGTGACGTATTTTTTTCCGATTTCGGTGGACCACTGCGGGAAGACGCGGCAAGCTAACAGCCTCAAGACGCGTAGGCGAATAGGCTGTTAAGGGTACTTTGTGATTACATGCTCAGAACACCTCAGCTGCGTAAACTGCCTTAGCTTCAGTTGCAGTTTGAAGCGGCAGAAGATAGCAGTTAGAGTTTCTAGCGCTCTTACTCAGCCAACATTGAGATTTCGACACTCGCAATGGTACCACTCTGTTCATCAAGAAAAGCGCTATCGAACGGTATCAATTTCGACCGACTTCGGGAACATCGATTTTTTGACGGTTTCCCATTGAGGACGAGGCCGCTCGAGACCGCGGCCCGCGGCAGGCGGACGGTGACGTCATCGAAAATCGATATCTTCAAATTGTGCCATGCTTGATACCATTCGATAGAGTTTCTCGTGCTGAATTAAACGGCGTTATAAAGAGCAGACAGAACTGTAATATGGGCGAGTAAGAGCGAGGAGAACATCGACCGTTATTGTGCTAAATTGCACGCGCGGGCTTGTTCGGAGCGTGATAACTCTGTCAGCTTCAAATCTTTCTGGGTGGAACGTGCGGATTCTGTAGGCAGTAATATGGGCTAGTAAAGCGCAAAAGCACAGCAAATTATCTTACGAATTGGCAAGGTTACCGCGGTGCGAAAATGCAGGTTGGGCATGTGTGACACGACTTTTTCAGATTTCGGTCGACCGCTGCGGGTACAAGAGGCGAGCTAACGGCATGCAAACTCGTTGACGAGCAAAACAGCGAAGGCACTTTACGAAGATCTGCTCCTAACTCTCCAGCTGCCTAAACTGCCTTATCTGCCATTTTAGAGCGGCGGACGGCAGCGGTGAAGCTTCTTCGGCCCTTACTCGCCCATGTTCGAGATTTCGAGCCCCAGCAGGGGTACCATTCTGTTCAGCTCGAAAAACCCTATCGAACGGTATCAATTTTGACCAATTTTGAAAAAATCAACTTTTTGACAGTTTCTCGTCGAAGACGGCCGCGCCAGACGGACGATGACGTCATCGAAAATCGATATTTCCGAAATGGGTCGAGTTTGATACCAGTTCATAGAGCTTTTCGCGCTGAATTGAACGGTGTTTATGAGTCGCGAGAACTGTTATCTGGGCGAGTAAGAGCACGGAGAACATAGACCGTTGTTGTGCTAAATTGCACGCGCGGGCGTGTTCTGAACGCAATAACTCTGTCACATTTGAATTTTTCCGGCTATGACTTGTGGATTTTGTAACAGTAGAATGTTAAAGAAGT
>OX375865.1:35879523-36030236 GCA_947359475.1 Heligmosomoides polygyrus bakeri | reverse complement strand
TCGCTCTTACTCGCCCATATTACAGTTCTGTCTGCTCTTAATAACGCCGTTTAATTCAGCATGAGAAACTCTATCGAATGGTATCAAGCATGGCACAATTTGAAGATATCGATTTTCGATGACGTCACCGTCCGCCTGCCGCGGGCCGCGGTCTCGAGCGGCCTCGTCCTCAATGGGAAACCGTCAAAAAATCGATGTTCCCGAAGTCGGTCGAAATTGATACCGTTCGATAGCGCTTTTCTTGATGAACAGAGTGGTACCATTGCGAGTGTCGAAATCTCAATGTTGGCTGAGTAAGAGCGCTAGAAACTCTAACTGCTATCTTCTGCCGCTTCAAACTGCAACTGAAGCTAAGGCAGTTTACGCAGCTGAGGTGTTCTGAGCATGTAATCACAAAGTACCCTTAACAGCCTATTCGCCTACGCGTCTTGAGGCTGTTAGCTTGCCGCGTCTTCCCGCAGTGGTCCACCGAAATCGGAAAAAAATACGTCACACAAGCCTCACCTTCATATTCGCACCCCTGTAACATTGCCGCTTCTTAAGCTACTCCGCTCTACTGTAGCGTACTACTAGGCCGTTTTACTGACTACAAGAACCAGGACTTGCAGCCGAAACGATACGAATTTGACAGAGTTACTGCGCTCTGAAAACACCCGCGCGTGCAATCTGCGAGCGGTTGCCCCACTCGATTTATAGGTTCCGTTCTATATACATTGCTCCTGGCGCACTCCTTAATCTCGCCGGACAGAGTACAGCAAATCCTGAGTAGGGCGGCTGCGAATTTCTGATAAAAACTCTCCAAACGCCCACTCTACGAGCTGTCGCGCCCAGTCGATTGATAGGTTCGATCCTATATACATTGTGCACAGCGCACTCCAAAGTCTTGCCAGAACAGAGTACAGCAATTCCTGAGTAGGGCGGCTGAGAATTTCTCATAAAACTCTCTAAATGCTCACTCTACAAACTGTCCCCCCCCCCTCGATTGATAGGTTCGATCCTATATGCATTGTGCACGGCGCACTCTCAAAGGACTCCTGGCATGACAAAGCACATTACGCCATGCTTCAGATGCTCCGAGAACATGCAAGTCCTGGAATATAAGCTTCTCCAATAGCAAAAAGTCTGCTCCAGTCATATTTGACCACCCACTGCGAAAATGCGGTGCTTTGGCGAAGCTGTATATACAATTGTGTAGATCTCGAAGAGACGAATCAAACGGTACCATCCGTTTCTCAAAACACCCCAAACTAGAGGAATTGTGGGCATCTAACGGTTTTCGACGCCTTGCGGCCGACAACTCGTCCGCGGCCGGCCTTCTCAATGGAGCGCAAGTTTTCAATTTTGGCCATTTTTGATCTTTCATATGAAATGTATATACAAAACGATAGAGCTCGATCTCCTGAGCTCAGATGTACCCTTGGTTTTTCAAATGGATGACCTTTGGGTGAGTTATAGCAAAAAGACGCAAAAACCGCAAAAGTGCGGTTTTTTCGGCGTCTATTCAAAAGACGCGTCCGGTACTGTATGTAGAACTGCGGCCGTAATTGTATTGAATCTTCTTGCTCACGATCGGCTGAGCGCTTCGGTCTTCGGTCAGCCTTGGGTCGCAGCCATTCTTCTGTTTTATTCCAATGCAGGCTAGCCTTCGGAGGGTGTTTCGAAATTCTGCACCTCCACCTATATCGCGAAGGGCTTCTGCTTTACTGAAGATGTTCACCCGCTGTCAGAGAAAATGAGTACGAAATATTACGTCTTCTATGCGCCTTTCAGCTCACCAGCCAAATCGTGGAGGACGCATTTCCAGTTTTTCAGCTTCCCATTTCCGAAATTGGTGCAAGGACAGTTTATGCTTCCCTGGACTATTTTCGTGCTCTGCCTCCGTAGTCACCAATATTGAGTTGGCACTGTCTTTTTCACTTCTTTCCATTGATCGTATTCGAAGTCCGCTACACATCTGCTGCATCCTAACTGCTTAAGCCTAACTTTTTTCACGCATCACTTTTCAACATAGCACAAGCGTGCACCGAACTCCGAGGCCAACCAACAGGGCCAAATTTACCTGTTAACCGTAAATGGGACATGTGGCGCATTCTAATAGGGATAGATCAACCTAGCTTTAGTTTAATAATTTATCTTGCCCCAAAAGCTGATCCGTGAACTGGCTGGAGATAACACCTCCGAGTGCACGTGAAATGAAGGGTTCAGATACTCCTCGAAGACGTGGTATTTTGAACTGCGTTGCCCTCCTTGAACCGTAAAGGAAACCATGGGCCCACCACTTTATAGGGCATAAAGTTGTTCTTCTAGACATTTTAAATTTTCAAATTTGGAATCACATTCAAATTTTAGGTAAAACTGTACCGTTGTTTGAAATTCGCACGCAACAACGGTTTAGGAATTCTGAAGGGTCCCATGTTACAGGTGATCGAGCGGGAAATTAAAATCCGCCGTCGTTCTTGAGCCGTGACATTTTTCCCATTCCAACTGCTACTACTAACAACTGAGGGCTTGGTAACGCAGACGTAGGAGGCGCCGAATGTAGTAGCTAGCAACTGATTGCAGGTTCTTATGCCGGTTTCAGTGAATTGGTGCCAGACTTGTCTGGGATGGCTGAAACACCGGTTTCTTCATCGGTTGGCCTCCGCTGTCATTGTATAGGACAAGTACGTATTCGAACTGTCTCCAGAATATCGCACTAAGTACAACTACAGTACCGCCGCTAAACATTCAACCAAATGGCGTTATCATGAAGCGACGCAAAAACGCGTTTTTTGCGTCGCTTCATGATAACGCCATTTGGTTGAATGTTTAGCATCGGTACTGTACAGTGTACAATGTGCCGCACCCCAAACGGGATTGACTAACGCCATCCTTTATTGTTTATTAATTTCACTGACAGCACTTTGGTCGAAGTCTGGTCTGATGGTGAGTAAAAATGAAGTCACAACAGCTCTCGTGAAGACACTAGCACTCATAAGTTTGAACCTCCGTAGCACGCTAGATGCCCACCTGCTCATGAATATTCTAGATGCCATGCTGACCAGACTGCTGGTGCTAACGCCATCGAAACCGGGATACTCGCCAAAACAACGTACTTCTCGTGAGCTACGGGGCGCTCTTCGTAACACACCATGTGTTCATTCTGATTTCCACCTTCATTTGAACACGCACCTCACATAGGACATCCGAATATTTGCTCTGTTACACCATTCCATAAACATTCCAACAGCATATCTTGCCTATGCTAGGTACAATACCGCTCAAATTCTTTGCAAAAAAAGACGCTTTGCGACGGATTAATCCCTCACAAAGCGATGCATTGCCATAACTCTTTTCAAAGCTATTTGTTTAAAATCTAGTTAACACCTTTAGAAGCCCCATCTCATTTTCTATCAAGCGATCTAAACATCATTTAAAACGATTGCACAGTGACCTAGTTATGAAGCGATATGTCGTATATCGCCTATGTACAGTATTCACACTTCCTGTGGAGTGCCGCGGGAGGTCGCAAGGGCAGCGAGCGGCCCGCCGCCGTGTCCGCACTCGGGCCGATGCGCAGTCCCAAACTTGTTTCGGCGGCCAAAGAGGTGAAAATGGTATTCAGTTTGAATACGGACAATATTACATCCTTGGAAAGCTGGCAACGAGCTGAGAAATGCTGTCCAGTTAATTTTTCGAATAAACTCATCCTTAAAGAGGTAAGCGACTGAAACAAACTTTTCTGTTGTTTTCGGCAAACTTTGGCCGCATAGAAATGTACTTTGAACGACCAAAATCTTTTCGTTCTTCTCAGATTCGAATGTGCTTGTGGTCTACTGTAGACTACAAAAAACAGGGCTTTCGTACTTACCCTGCACAGGAGCAACCGAAGTTCAAAGATAGGTGAAATCCTACGCTGCATATTGAGATTGGATCAATCCCTTGTTGAAAAAAAGAAAATCTAGTCATTTCTGCCCATTTCTCAAAGCCATTTCACACGTTTTATAAAGATCATCGTTCCCCCAATGAAATAGTAGAATACTGTCTTCTGTAGCAGGCTACTAGTTGGGTAATTCTTAACTGAATTTTAGGTTTCCGCGCGTTTGCGCTTATCTGAAATTGGGCCCATGTTATTCAAACTTGGCACTATTTAGTACCACAATGACACTTGATGCGTGACAAATACAGATCTGCTGAAACAACAGAGGATTTCTGAGTTTCGATGAACCTCGTCAACGGAAAGCCTTAAGGACATGCCACTGGGATCTCGGAGAGGTCGTAAATCAATTAACGGAGCCGAGGAAGCAAAAGCTTCATAACTAGGTAACTGTGCAATCGTTTTAGGTGATGTTTAGATCGCTGGATAGAAAATGAGACGGGCTTCTAAAGGTGTTAATTAGATTTTAAACAAACAACTTTGAAAAGAGTTATGGCAATGCGACGCTTTGTGACGGATTAATCCGTCGCAAAGCGTCTTTTTTGCAAAGAATTCGAGCGGTATTGTATATGTACCTAGCATAGGTAACCTTTTAACTGATATGTATATGATATTACGATTGTTGAGAGTCATAATTGACGGTCTCCTAGCGAGATGGATCAACTGAGCTATTCTGACACGCGATAGGAACGAATGGGAGCTTTGTTCGCGCTCGTTTTAATGGGACCTCCAGTACAGGTGGTTGTACTGTAGTCCACTCACTTACCGGTTAGCGTTTCTCGTCGTAGCAGAAAAACTCTTTTGTTGTATAGAGATCATATTTACACTTTTTTCAAAAAAGCCAGAGGAATGGTGAGAAGTCCATCAGAAATTCCCAAACATTTTTTTTTTTCGTCTAGTATAGGTGAATACACGCGGTTACCCAAAGTTTCATGTCGCTGTCAAGCAACGATTAGTCGAGGATAGGGGGTGATAGTCGTTAGTCCCGACTCGGATCCGCACTGACGACGCCGACAGTGCCTCCGGAGACAATTAACGTCGACTCGTACCGTACCACCCGCCGCTGCGCGACGATCTCCAAGGCAGCCCTCGCCGCCGTGCGGTGGCGACCTAGCCGAGCACGGGAGCCGGCAGATTGACCGCGACCCGACTAAAGGCGAGACTTAACAGATCGATCACATTCACAACTACAGTGGATAATTTATTTAAATGGTTTACAAAGGCAGAGTAGAGTGTCGTACTGGTGCGTGCCTTACACACTTTCATATCAGAATTTCGAGCTCTATCTGATGGGCTGTACAAGAATGCTTAAAAATTACCCTGTAGAGACATTGGTTTACAAATGCAGAGTAGAGTGTCGTACTGGTGCGTGCCACATGCTTCGAGCCAAAGGCTTCACAAACAATTAGGCATATGTAAGAGTAAAAATTCATTGTAATTGAATTTTATCACACAGAATATTAAACTGTTCTTCCAGTAACATGCTTTGACATCTTGGAGCAAAACTTTCTTTCTTCTCTGGCAGTCACTCCTCTTCTATGGTAGCGTTCGGCAAACCTATAGAAAGCAATTAATCTCGAACACTACACAATTTTACCATAAATAGAATACCTTGATAATGCTCTATCTATAAGATATCTTCTTTCTGCGTCACGCCTTCTAAGGCGTTTCATTTCATCAGGCTTCTGAAACCAGTAGAATAAAAGTGCATCCTTCGTGAATGATAAAAACCCTTGCCTTGCTTCCCACAGGCAATATGATCCCACGGAAAGGCCGCATTTATCGTCTGCCTTTACCTTCTTAATGTATAGAGGTCTGCATCAAAGTATCTCCACAGGGGAATTTTTAAGCATTTTTGTACAGTATATCAGATAGAGCTTAGAATGTTGGTAATAAAGTATACAAAATTCATGCCTAATTGTTCGTGAAGCCGTTGGCTCAAAGCCTGCGTTAGAATGTCTCTACAGGGTAATTTTTAAGCATTCTTGTACAGCCCATCAGATAGAGCTCGAAATTCTGATATGAAAATGTGTAGGGCGCGCACCAGTACGACACTCTACGCTGCTTTTGTAAACCATTTAAATAAGTTATCTACTGTAGTTGTAAATGTGATCGATCTGTGAAGTTCGGCCTCAGTGGGGTCGCGGTCTGCCGGCTCCCGTGCTCGGCTAGGTCGCCATCGCACGGCGGCGAGGGCTGCCTTGGAGATCGTCGCGAAGCGGCGGGTGGCATGGTGCGAGTCGACGTTAATTGGCTCCGGAGGCACTGCCGGCGTCGTCAGTGCGGATCCGAGTCGGGACTAATGATTGCCTCCCGAGGATAGGGTCACAGTTAGTTCTTCACTAATCAGTTTTCGACGAGAAGATGGGCTTCTACCTCAAGAGTAGGGCCAGTTTCTGTTTAGAGTATCTGGGTGAAGCTTTGGCGAAGAAAATATTTTTGTCCATCCTTCAAACTACACTGCACCTGGAAACGAATCAAACTCCTTCCAACGGCGCACGTAGTCGGTAGAAAAAACGGGAAGTACCGCGACTCTTGGCTTCATCTTTGTCTTCATTTACTGCGTCAGATGTTTTGAAGACGACGCACTGTTTCCAAACGATTAGTCGTCCAGTGACATCCCATTTTTCCTCACGACCTTGTCCTTTATCCTCATGCATTATTGGGGGCGCCTTAGCTAGACGTAAAAGTCTGAGCCTGAGCGTTTTAGAGGAAGTTATTAGTTTTAAGTTATATTAGTATTAGTTATTATTACTTTGTTATTAGTTTTTAAGTTCAGGTTTCTTCAGCTAATTTTGCGATTTCTTATCGGCTCTTGGGACAGTCGAGCAATATTCATCCATGACAGATTCTGGCTTCGAATCCGATAACTGCTTCTGTATGCAGCCGTTCAGTTAGGTAATTCAATCAGTAGAGAGCTTATGTAAAACCCCTTTCCAACTGCGTAATTTTGAACGCCGCATTAATGAATTCCTCTCCTTGCTGCTAGAAATGCGCATCGGAAAAAACAGTTTCTTCATCCTGTGTCGCCTTGTGTTAATAGCCTTTTCAAAGAACCTTTAGACACATAGCCCTATTCCCCTCAGTGGGAGAGATAAATCGTGTTTGCTGACCCTTCGTGCTGCTTTTGTAGTTGGCTCTAACTCTTGCCCAACCTTTTCTTCTCTGGCTCTACCGATCTATCTTCTCAACTGCGTTTGTTTTTGCTTCCCGCAGTGTCGCACTACCTCCTGCGATTTGACGTGAGCGAAAACACAGTCGTACGCAATACTTGATTAACAATAGCCAATAAAACGGAAAGACAGGTACTTATGTTATTACTAAATATTTTCGGGTAAGGTATTCTATTAGTAGCAGAGTATTTCCTCCAGAGACACTAGGTGGTACAATTAATGCAACGCAAAGGATTTCTTCTTCAATCTGTTTATCTTAATAAACACGCTCAAGTAACTGGGGTTTCGTTTCACTAGTATTAAGGTGGTGCAAAAATAATGGCCGTTTTGAGGCAACTACTTCGAATTATAAATAATATCAGACTTTCAGCGGCCTCGCGGCTGCCAAACGTCTGGTTGGGGGCTTTGCCCCCAAAACCCGGATAATAGAACAACCCCAATCTTCCTCCATTCTCATTTAGGCCTTCTTACTTCTATTAAGTAAGAAACCTGTTTCACTATATAGATTAGTGCAGCGGGATATGGTAGGGCAGAATCTTTACTGCTCTTATGGAGCCCATCCACCCTCTATCGCATGCACATTTATTCACCGAAGTGCTCGTTTTCTATGTGGCATGAAACAGATCATGAGAGTCCCAATCCATAGTGCTTAATCTGCAGAAAAATGATTAAAAATAATCGGTATTGGTCGACAGGTCGGCAACGTTTGATGTCCGACAGCAATAGTACTCCCCGAATCCCATAGTCACCCTCCCTACTTCTTTCCCTCCCACCTCTCCCTCCGCCGGCCCGCTAACACTTCCTTACCTATGTGCTGGCGAGGGTGATAGTTAGTCAAGCACTCACATGTGACACTGAGTCCCGACACACATGCTACGACTTCTGTGATGCGTCTTCAGAAATCCGACGCACATTGCACGATACTGAGGGAAAGTACTGGCCCCCTTTATTCCCTCTCTAGTGGTCCCCCTTTGCTGATCCCCTCTTCACTGGCCCCCTCCTACTGGTCTCCTTACTTGGATGGCACGCCATCTGAATCTCTGCGCACGTTGGACGACGAAATCCGAAACCAACACGATGCCTTTTTCGCATCGTGTTGGTTTCGGAAGCATTTCTCGCTCACAAGGAAAGGTTCCCAACTCATGGTGAGCTTTTGCGATGCTACTTTGACAGGATGTAGGGCCCTGTAAGCGGAGTTCAGAACTACAGTGTGTGAAGGCGTCTGCGCAACACTCATCAACCTCTTGTCAGGAAAATCTCGAAATGTTAGAGAAAGCGACGAGAAAGGTCTGATCGGTATGGATGATCGACGAGAGTTTCATTTCCACTCAATCAGCGTTTTTCTTGTCATCAATGAAGCGTGCGGTCGGGCGTTGACGTCAAGTAGGACAAGAGCTTTTCTGTTGGTCATTGCCGGGTAAACTCCATGCAATTTTTGGTGCTTTTTTGGAGAGTTCCTCACATTACTACTGTGTTGGTTTCGCCCCGAGCCAGGACGTTGTGGTGGATCAAACCGGTTGCTGATCACCAAACAGTCATCATGGCCTTTCTTTGGTGCAATACCAGCTTTGGATAATGCATCGTTCAGTCATCGATAGGTCCTACACCTATCGATGACTGAACGTCGTTGACAGTCGTAGCGAATTAATTTTTCGTCTCCATCATAGCACGTTCCAGAAAAGTATAGCTTTTGTTGCGCAAGAGAAGAGTCGAACACACTTCGAGACGACGAGATTGTTCATGTTCGGTCAACTCGTGCTGCACCAACTTATTGGGTTTTTTACCTTTTCACTTTTCTTGAAGTAACGTTATACGTTTGTGTTAACTGCTCCTCACCAATTTCTGTTGTGGATGTTCTTGGGTTGGCATCTGCCATTCTCTTCAACTTATCGTCGTCAACCTCCGATAGCCGACCGCATCCCTCCCGATCTTCGAGGCTGAAGTCTCCAACTCGGAATTTCCCAAACCATCTACGTGTGGTGCGTTCAGATGTATGTATGTAGTGTCCTCACCCTATGCGCTGGTGACATCTTGAGTTGCTTCTGCAGCCCTATGACCGAGTCTGAATTCGTGAAGCAAAACAACTCGAATTTGCCGTTTTGACAGCAATTTCGGGAGCGATCCGAAATCATCGAAGACGTGGTGATATGGAAACAAACGGTAATAATCTCTTACCATAGCGCGATAAATATGCTTCTCAACGCTGTGTAACAAGACTGCATTCGTTTTAGGTTTTGTTTAATTATCAATGCTGAAATATAGGAAGTACGAAAACATTCATTATTTTTCACGAATTTAACACTTCTGACACTTCTGCTGTTTTTCAATATTAATAAACGTTCAAGTTTTAAAAGTTTACATTAACAAACGAGTTGGCAGATTTATAGAAGACCATTTCTGCGAACAGGGAACATTCTTGGGTAGGTCTAGTGCCTTAGGATAGGGAATAACCAACAACATTATATGAGTAGCGGTTTAATAACTTCGTTCGGGCTTCGTGCAAACATCGTTCAAGCGTTTCTAAGATAGCATCGTCACCAACTTACCAACAATCTACACAACTGTATGGCACTGTTTGTCACTCAACGAGTATGTACTCGTAACAGAGAGACTAAAACATAGGATATGAATAAAAAAATTGTCAGCGTATTTATGCCTTGCATCCATGACCTCTTACGTGGTTTCAGTGCTTCAGTTACTGTAGCTGCATTCTTCCGTTTTTCACGTGTTCCCTATAGCTTTCAGTTTCTACCGTTTCGTTCGTCAATGTGCACGCTTCCTTGTGCAATGCATAAAAGAAATTAAGAATAACGATAGAGGACGCGTTACACAATCCCAAAGGAGTCGCAACACATCCTTCTTCTGCGGTATGTCGTGAGACTATTTGAATGCGTACTTGGCCTATACGATGACATGCGGTGGCCAATCGATTAACTCTGGCACCAACTCATTGACCACGGAGAGGTAGAAGGCTTGGATAGCTGTAATAATCTGGCATCGAGTGTGTGTGTGTGTGTGTGTATGTGTGTGTGTGTGTGTGTGTGTGTGTGTGTGTGTGTGTGTGTGTGTGTGTGTGTGTGTGTGTGTGTGTGTGTGTGTGTGTGTGTGTGTGTGTGTGTGTGTGTGTGTGTGTGTGTGTGTGTGTGTGTGTGTGTGTGTGTGTGTGTGTGTGTGTGTGTGTGTGTGTGTGTGTGTGTGTGTGTGTGTGTGTGTGTGTGTGTGTGTGTGTGTGTGTGTGTGTGTGTGTGTGTGTGTGTGTGTGTGTGTGTGTGTGTGTGTGTGTGTGTGTGTGTGTGTGTGTGTGTGTGTGTGTGTGTGTGTGTGTGTGTGTGTGTGTGTGTGTGTGTGTGTGTGTGTGTGTGTGTGTGTGTGTGTGTGTGAGTGACAGCCGGCACTTCCTCCGCTTGCACTCCGCTCCTCCCGTAAAATAAATTAATAACAAATAGTTGAAAAAACTTACACCTTCTTTTTATATGGACCCGCCAAAAATACTTTATCACAGGTTTTAAGCCTTCAACTTCTATAATTTTCACAGCGCTAGGCGTTCGCCTGTTCACTATTGCACAACTTCGATTATATCCCTGAATTGTGTTCTTCGTTTTGGGGTCCGTTTCATGGAGGATGGGTTGGCTTCTTATCAAGAAAACCACGCTAGCGCCATTTCCCAATAATGGAGGAGATATTTTCTAGAACATCTCAAGTGCCCGCAAAACGGCATTCCATCATCAAATGATTAACGAGTTTCGGTACATTCTCCGACATTACCTGAAAATGAAGAGCAGCTGTCACAACACCATTAAAAATTCGAAATGAAATTCGAGCAACGCGTAAGGTTAACAGGAATGGTGCCAAAAGTAACGAATAAACGCTACGACAACATATCCCACTCCAGATACCACTTGTTTACGGCCTACTGCTGTCGAAATGTGAGAGCTATCGATGAAAGAAATACACGAAGCGACAAAGGTTCCTCGAAAATGTTGCGGCTGTTACTGCCTCCCATGATAAAGTGCTTTTCCCACCCAAAACAACTTCCAGTGAACAGAACGATTCTAGACAACGGGCAACATGTGCTGCGCCTCATTTGTTGAAGAGAATTCGAGAACAACCCAGTTCTGCATGGAGGGTCATGGCTTAGCCGTACTGCGATCCATATACATACATACCATTTTCAGATGAAACTCAACGTTTTTCAAATCAAATTCAACGTTTCTCAAAGCAAATTTAACGTTTTTCAAAGCAAATTCAACGATTTTCGAGCCAAACTTCATGTCTTCTTTTGCAAGTTGTACGTGTCAATGTTTACTTCTTCTCAAAAAAATCCAGCATGTCAAAAAAGGTCGTTCATCAAAATTAGGAACTATTTCGCATCTTATACTATTAGAACTACTAGAAAATTAGAACTGTTTGTTAAGGAAGAAATTTAGAACTAAAGGCTATCCAACACAAAAAGGAAATAAACTAGATTATAGATCCTAGTAGAATTGATTTTTAAGGAAGAAAATTAGAACTGAAGGCTATCCAACGAAAATTAGTACTGAATGCTATCCAACGAAAATTAGAAGTGAAGGCTATCCAACAGAAAAAGGCTGTCCAACGAAAATTAAAACTATTTCGCCTTCTCTACTACTATCAAAACTATTAGAAAATTAGAACGATTTTTTAAGGAAAAAATTAGAAATGGTTCGCCTTCTCGACTATATATTTCGCCTTTTCGTTTGTACAAGTTGATAATGTTTCGTGCTGTGTTCTCATTGACACCAGCAATCTGAGCAACTTCGTGTGTGGTCCTTCCGTCGACGAACACCAACTTGATCAGGATCTTCTTCTGACTCCGAGACACTCGACTGTATCGGCCGCGTCGCTGGCTTCGTTGAAAGTCTTGTTGAACATTGCTCACGTTGCCAGCAGACATGGCAAATCGCCCAATGACAAAGAAAAAGTGGAGAGGTCTGATTATATGATACGGGAGAAGGTTCCAGTAGAACCTTGAATTTCTTCTGAAAAACGTTGAACTTGACTTGAAAAGTGTTGAATTTGATCTGACAAACGTTGAATTTGATTTGAAGAACGTTGAAGTTCAACCGAAAATGGTATATATTTCATAATATTTTCAAACACTCAAAGGAAAGCTTAATGGGGCAAATCTGGCCAACGTAACGGAGACTTCCAAGCAGCAGGAAATATAATATAACCTTCCATTCAAACAGTCCGCTTTTCGACATGGGATGGCACCAATTGAATGTCGATTGTGTTCGTATGCAGCTAAATGTAGGCCGTCCTGAGGTGCCTGGCTAAAGTCATTAAATCATTTTATACGGTTTTTTATAGAGACTAATCCTTCCTCTAAAGAATGGCATCTAAATATTGCGTTAACGAACAGGATTCCAAGTACGAGGAGCGGAACCGTTCCGGAATTCAAACACTCTCTGAAGAAGGGAAAAGGACATTTTCAAGTACATCCTCATTTTTCGCCATGGTATGACATTAGTCGATGATGTAGAAAGGCTGATGGTGTAAGACAAATGCCCTACAAAACTTTTTGCTTTCGAACTTTTTCACGATAGACGAAAGTAGTGCGAGTATTTATGGCACACCCTGTTCACGTTTTCCTGGCAAAATTTTTCTGCCACCCTACATTTGCATCTCTACTGCACTAAATCAATCTGTCTTCTGTCTTGCTTTATCTGCAAAGGTCATGAGTGTGGGGCAGTTCAGTTCACGAAAAAGAACACTGATTTGTTGAGATAGCTATGCATTAATACAAAGTGCAAATGATATATTAAGTCGTTGCATATGAAATGGCAGATTTTGCTACCTTCATTTCTGGTCGATTTTTCGTGGCTACGAATGTCCCCATTTTAGGAGATGTATATAGCTTTTGGAAGCACAGAATCTCCGCTTTCTTATCATTTATAGCTTTTCTGACAAAACTGGACAGGATCGTGACATGCGACGAAAAATGGATCCTTCTTGACAATCGCCGTCGCTCTGGCTGGACAAGGATGAGAGTCGCGCGGAGATGCCGAGACCATCCAAAGAAGACGATGGTGGTGGACAGTGGCTAGTATAGTCCATTAGAAGTTCTTAAAGACTGGAGAGACTATCACAGCGGAGAAGTACTGTGCCGAAACTGAAGTGATGCACCAGAAGTTGATTGAAATACAGCTTGTTTCTGTCAGTCGAAGAGGCCCAATTCTGCTGCATGACAACGCGCATCCGCACGTTTCAAAAAATTTTGATCAGATGAATTGTGATACAAACTCTGCCATCTAGCATATTCACCAGATCTGTCTCCTACCGATTATATATATATATATATATATATATATATAATTAGTCTGTTCAACGTCAAATCCTTCATTTCCAGATTCCAGGAAACCATGTTCATTTGAGCTAATCATCAACATCAAAATCCACTGCGGTTTGCTGTGGAGACGAACTTCACAGCTCTTCTACGGAAATTTAGAAGCGCTTTTAACTGACTGTACCTGCCTTGAAGTCATTCCAAAGGAGCAAATGTTGTGATCCAATCACGTGACGTAGCTTCACATATTCTTTAATTCTTACTACCAGCATAGAAAACATGTCGTTTCACCAGGCATTTGTTAACCATTAGATGCTAACGACTTTAGACATGTACTATGTGATGAGATCACCCAGAGTAACGACATGTTTTCGTCGATGTTCCTACATGAAGCGTCTCCTCATCAGAGTCGAACTACGCTGTGATCATTCCGTTGCTCTGACGTAGAGTAGTCAATCAAAATTTATTGACGCTGCTTCCAAGGATAAGCCCTTCTTTAAGTTTTTATCACATTGCCACTTATCCTAACAAGAAAATGATAGATGCACAAGGAACAAGCAGACGGAAGGCTTGTTTTGCCTGGACGCGAAGCGGACCTACGATCGATACGTGGTGCCATACCAGATAGCCATTCTGACGACTACGTCACTTCCACTCCTCATCCACCGACCATGCATTTTCATCTTCTTCTTTTCCTTTTTTGTCAACGTAGCACCCCTTCCCGATTCCCAAGGGTTGATAAAGTCCGCGGCTTTCTCCTACGGATAAACGCAAAACTCCACATGTGACGGTGAAGCGGTCATCTCATATCAGCGGCCTAACCCCAACAGACTTCTCTTTGTGAAGAATGAAAGCTGCTTATGAAGCGTACTTTGCTTGTCGACCTCCTCCTCACTAATCAACAACGTCTTTGCCTGTCGGTGTTATGTCACGTAGATGATATGCCACCGATGGCTTCACACGGAGAGCTGCATTACCACGCCGATATGCAGAGCTTCGTGTGCCACTTATCTGAGCGAATCGTGAGCTTCGTGGAATTGCAGCGATGAACTCGTTGCGACCACGGCGACATAAAGTATTGCTCATTAGACATGGCATACTCTGGCAAAGTCGGTTAGTAATCGAGCATGAAAGAGTTTAGAGCAGATTTACTGCTTAACTTGAACCTTGCCGTGTTTCAGACACTAACTTGGTTAGTAAGCCACCATGAAATGGTTTGGAACCGATCACGAGAGGCGACCACGCCTCCCGCTGCGCAATAGCAACACATGCTGCGGGGGCTTGGCCGTCTATCGTGCTCGGCTCCAAACTTTCATTCTCGGTTACTAACCGACTTTTGCCTGAGCATTTCACATACAGATCGTGCGAAGTCCTCGGAACAGCACAAGGGCCTGACTGCCTTCCGCTGCAGCTTAATTTTGGACATGTTTGGACCCATTCTATAGCGAACGTCATGCAGTAGGTTCGAAGTCCGCTTTTTTGGTGTTTAAAAGACTTATTGTGGATAGTTCTGCGAAGTAAGACTTAGCTAGCATAAAGGTAATTCAAAAATTAGACCTTCTGTTCGCCGTGAAGGTATGTTTTCGTTCATGGAGTCTTCACTCCTCAAACGTGAAATTGTTTAGTGTAGGACATAAATGATAAAAGGATAAAAGGATAAAGGATCGCGTCAATCAATATCCTTTGGAATGCGCCATGTATTCTACCTCTACGGGATGGAGGCAATCTGGATGCGAATTTGGCCTGCACAATTACTTGCGGTAGTCATCGACAGACAAGTCAGTGCTTCGTCCCACCCAGACGACTCTGGCACCAATTCACGGACCCAGGAGGAAGGTGATGCCTTCAAGAATTCTCTGAAAAGTTGGTATCAAGATCCAATTGTGATGACTTGTGTAAATTTCGTCAAATACAAATTTTATGAGATGTTATGTAGATTCAATACCTACCTTGCCGCCATTGTTTTTCATTTTTACATTCTTTATTGAGCCGCCATTTTTTCTTAAACTGATGAGTAATCCTAGATAGTTTTTTTGTAGTCCTTCCTTCTTTTGTGCCAACATATTTAGTAAAAGCTGCTTAATTTTAACTGCTGCTTAGGATAGGAACAGACCTAATTTAAAATTCTAATTGAACTATCGTTGAATCTCAAGCTGCCGCCCCACACCGCCACCAGCTTCCACTCCTTTTGTATGACTTCGTTTTTTGTCCTATAAAAGGAGTTGCACGCTCTGCCCAAGCAGTTCCCGCAATTGATCTCGAATCTTTCCTGCTTCCTTCACCTGGGTTTCCACCTTAAAAGTTGGTTGCCTTTTTTGGTGTAAGGGTTAAATATTACTACCAATATTTTTACTCAAAGCTGTCTTTCTTAACCATAATAGCCTTCCAATTACACCAACCTAGGGTGGAAAACAAAGGATAAGAGCTAGCACATGCTGATGCCAGCTGCACCGGCGCGATAACATAAGTCTTATATAGAGAATATCAAAAAAGTGTCATTCACCTGCGATTTTTATTATGATTTTTGCATGGTTACGGGAATTGCAAAACTTTGCAACCAGCCTTGTTGGACCTCAGAATTAATCAACAGTTCTCTTAACTTGAGATCACCTACAAACTTTGAACCAGTGGTGGCAGTTTGAGGTTCAGCAAAAAATCTTGCTAACCTTGCTGATTATCGTTCCTAATGCCGATTTCTTGACTGGAGCAGCTTCCAAACTGTGAAGGAATTGAACGATGTGAACTGGTGGAACTACGCTCCACTTGGCATATTAACCGCTCACGTCCAACATATCTTGGCACCTAAGGTATGGTGATGGAAACGAAGCCATGAATGACGATAAATACGTGGATAATTGGACAGGTGCTGCTCAACCCATGGCTCTTTATAGCAACAAACTTTGGAATTCTTCAAAATCAGTAAATTGCTTTCGTAAACAAATAAAGTGCGCAAATACAAATGTTGACTCACCCCGACATTTTGTGGCTTTGATTACCAGAAAGTTTTATTTTAGCTTTGCATAGAATTTCCTCTGCTTCGGAATCATTTCACATAGTCGTTCTTTCATCAAAACTTGCGTGTTTTAGTTTGGACGGGTTACCTGCGGCTTGGCGTCAATAATTCAAGCTCAAAAGCATAGTTCAGAATTTTCTTAGATGTACAGCACGATTGCTTGGATTTCATATAGCAGCCGTTTTCTATGTGCTTAATCATTAGATAAGTCTACTGATGCGGAAACTTGAAAGAAAATATTCTTTTCAGCAGCAGCCACACCTCCGTATTGTTTTTTCTCGACTCTCATTTTAAAAATTAGCTACTTCTTCCTTTTTTAATGCGGCAATTATTAGTTTTCCCACATTTTTTGTAATGAAAGGTGAAAACCGCACGCTACGCCCACAAAGATTAACCACTTCGCACCTCTTACTAGACGTTGGCTATACTGTGTTGGTGTTCGGTGATGCCTCTGCTCGACGTGTTTCTCGTCCGGTCTCCTCAGTGTGCCACTTAAAAGTTGCATTTTATAGGATGAAATCTCTCAGGCGATGGTCTCTACTTGCACTGATATCATTGTTTTTGTTCGCACTACAAGCACGAGCAGATCAAGGGTAAGTGGCCCCATTGAATTGTCGAATACAAGTTCTTGCATTTGTTTCTCCTGCTCTGCGAACTGATGTTGCCAGCGGGTACTATGTGTTTTCCAAAACAGCGACGACGTCTCCTAGCTAACAGCGACAGCGTATAATCAGCAGTTTACGAAAATCATTCCAAATTTATGAAGAATAATAGAATAAAGACAGCGTTATCCAATCCTTTTTTGCGACCACGCTCTCGCATTCTACTTTTTTATCATTTCTAGGAGACGTCGTGAAGTCAATGTGAATGCGTATTTGACCTAAACAATTACTTGTGTTGGCCAAACGATGAACAAGTCAGCGCTCTATCCTTCCCAAGCACGTTTGGTACTATTCACCGACCATGAAGCGATGAAACGCTTGGTTGAACTAGGCGGGAAATCCGAACCAGGAACCTGGTATCGGATGCTCGCGACAGCCGGCACATTCATTCGACAGAAACCAACCTTCTGGAGTGCTTGAATGACTGGACAAAGGCCCTCGATGACAAAAAAAGCTGTGATGTGATATACTTCGATTTTTCGAAGGCGTTCGTTCGGGTGAGCCATTCAAAACTCATTCTTAAGCTTGAAAAGTTGGGATTCCACCCAAAACTTATAAGTTAGTTTAAGGAATCCATTAGTGGAAGAACCTTCCAGGTTAGAGTTAACCAGTCGTTTTCTGGGGTCAAGAAAGTCTTGAGCGGTGTCCCGCAAGGAGGGGTACTTTCCCCAGTCCTATTCGCTATTTACACTGCTGATTTAGTTCAGAAGGTCCAAGAGGTTGGTATCAAGTGCATGCAGTATGCAGATGACTTTAAGATTTACGGAGAGCTTACTCAATCTGAAAATCTTCAAATAGCTATAGATGCGACAGCTGCTGCTTCTTCCGATTGCACTTTCACGCGCTTCAAGCAATTGATAAAACATGTAATAAACTTGTTAACAGCTACATTGCAAGGTTACTCTAGTATTCAGTTCATTTTGTTTATTAAGGCGTACACGAATGTGTTACGTAAATAACGTCATAGGCAACAACAAACAAGGGGGATAGGTGGTCTGCCTCCATTTTTACAAAAGAAGAGGATCTTGGCGGGTAGGGTTCCGTTTTTGCTTCATAACCCTACAGCTGAATGTACCCTGAAGCTTCATCTAGCTTCATCTATTCCATGGGCCAGATTCATCAACGACTTACAGCAATTTAACGGATAAAATACAGCCGAAATTCCTGACAACGCGTGTTATCAAAAAGCGATATGGTGAAATGTTTCACCATAAATGGTGTCACTTCATCAGCCTGCACTAAAGTTATACCATTTTTGCCATTTTCGGACCACACGGTGGCCGTAGCAGAAACGAGAAACACTTCTGTGTTCCTCGTCTCATGAGTTCCTCGTCCCTACAAGGTTGAGAACCTTTGGGGGAGTTCATGTGGTTCCCTTGTTATGCGTGCAGTTTCTCTAACTTCGCCTGACCTTTCAGGACTCCGAAGAAGGCGGTTGCGTCGCAACGTCAGCTGGATAAAGTGTACTTAGTAATCTTGTCCCTATAGCTTCACCAGCTCTCAACTTGCACTTCTTGTACATCAAAGCTTTCAAAGCTTCATATAGTACCAAACTACTAACGAGGGCGTACATATGCCAATTATTTAGCTTAAACCTGACCATATGATGGCTGATTTTTAAAGGCATCGCTTTGTTGCGGTAATCGTTTCACTGCCATGGAGCGCACGCTTATCGCCTGTTCAAGAATTTGAAGACAACGCAAGTTAGCTCAATATCAGTTAAAGCAGAAGCCCTACCTGATAGTCGTGAAGAGGGGAAAATGTGGGAAGCTTCAGGGCTGCAAGGAAAGCGGGTTTAGATTTTTACGCCCTTATTTCTGTTCGCCATAAATAACAGAGGTCACTACTGACTTCCGCCCTGGGAAGGTGTTGCTTTTCCTTAACGTAAAACCCTTTCAGGAAGGCGTTATCACGTCATTTAGCGGTCGATATTCCGTTTCTCGCTCATTTTATGTTTAAACCCCTGTGAAGCCACATGCCCATTCAGTCGATTATTTTCACAAAAAAGAACAGATGTTCTCCCATCCCTATTTTAAAGACCGCTTAGGAGCGTTGTCGCTGATTTCTAAATATTAGATTGGAAAGGATTTTTCTTTCGTGAACATTGGGCTTGAGATCAGGCTTAGGGTTCCCCGCATTTTGTACCCATTGTCGTTTTCTTCGGAAGTTGGCATACAGAGCCCAGGACTGATCGCCTGTGACAATTCGCGGTAGAAACGATTTTCTTTCGTATCTGGACAGAAGAGCAGCAGCGATGCTGAACCGTTGACCTTTCTGAGGTGAGTATCTGACAGGGCATGTGGAATCCGAGCTCCAAATTTCCATGCAAAGCCAAAATTCTTCAGATGGATTTCCACTATCCTATGAGGCACTTTGATCTTCTCTGCTAGTTGACGTGTCATCTGCCTACTATTGGTACAATGAAGATGGAGTAGTTCAGTGTCGTCCAATTCAGTTGGCCTTCCTGACCTTGCTTTGTCCTCGAGTGAATTCTTCTTCTTCTTCTTCTTCTTCTTCTTCTTCTTCTTCTTCAGCGTTTGTCCCGCTTCATGACGGGGTCCGCTTTTCTGGTGCCATGTCGCCATCTTTCCCGATCCCGTGCTAGATCAGGGTGGACACCAGCTACTTTAAAGTCCTTGTGTAACGTATCAGCCCAGCGCTGCTTCGGGCGCCCTCTAGGCCGTTTTCCAGACACTACGAAGTTAAGGCCTATCTGATGGACGCTGTCTTCCTTCCCACGCAGAACGTGGCCGTACCATCGTAAGCGAGCTTCACGCATCTTGTCCGCTATCGGCGCGACACCGAACTTCTGCCGGATAGCCTCGTTTCGGATGCGGTCCAGGCGCGTGACTCCAGCCATCCAGCGCAGCATCTTCGTTTCCATTACGCTGAGGCGACTTTCCGTTTCCTTTGTCGCAGGCCAACACTCAGCTCCGTACATCGCTACCGGCCGGACGACGGTTTTGTAGATCTTCGACTTTAAGCGCTCTGGCATCTTCTTGTCGCAAAGTACTCCAGTCAACGAGCGCCACTTCGACCAAGCTGCACTCACGCGTGAGTTCACTTCAACCATCAGACTGCCATCAGAGGCTATTGCTGATCCCAGGTATTTAAACACCGAAGTGCGTGCAAGCACAGTAGTAATCTTAATGGAGCCGGACTCGTTTACGTCAGTCGTTAGGTACTCGGTCTTCTTGACGTTCAATTTGAGTCCGAACATCGCCAGGCGGTCGCACCAAGCTTGCACCTGCCGCTCGAGATCATCTTTCTCTTCGCAAGCGAGCATTACGTCATCAGCATAGAGCAGCGTCCATGGAACAGGCTGCTGAAGATCTCGCGTAATGGCATCCATTACGACAACAAAGAGGAGTGGGGAAAGCGCAGATCCTTGGTGCACCCCAACAGAGATGGGAAACTCCGTCGAGGTTCCTGCTGCCGCTTGCACACGACTCTTTGGACAAGAGTATAGCATTCGCACCCACTCTACAAGTTCTTCGGGAACACCGTGCTGTCGTAGGGCGTACCATATAACCTCACGCGGTACGCGATCGAAGGCCTTCTCCAAGTCGAGAAAGGCAAGATGCACCGGCCTCTGTTTCTCGCGATGCTTCTCTACCAGAAGACGGGCGGCATGTATGGCATCGATAGTGCCACACCAGCCACGAAGCCGCACTGATTGCTGGAAAGCTTGACGATTTCGCGAATTCGGCTATCGAGGATTCGCTCGAAGATCTTCATGCTGTGCGAGAGCAACCGAATCGAACGGTAATTTGAGCAGTCTGCAGGGCTGCCCTTCTTCTTCCAAATCGGGATCGTCGTACTTTTCTGCCAAACATCAGGCACCTTCTTCTCCGCTACAACCTGGTTGAAAAACTTGGCCAACCACTCAGCAGAGTACCAGGACTTCGACTTAAATAAGTCAGCTGGCAAGTCATCTGGACCAGTCGCCTTGCCCGGTCTCATCATCCTCAGAGCCGCGTCAGTTTCCTCCACAGTGATTTTGTGAACGGGACCGTGGATAGGAGCCACAGAAGGGACGGCCGGATGAGGGAACTCTTCAGTCGAAATTCCCTCGAAATAATCGCACCATCGCTTCAATGCCTTTTTGCGCTCTGTCAGAAGATGGCCGTTCTCATCATTGATGCCAAAGAACTTCTCTATATCCTCGGATTGGCGATGACGGTTTTTCGCAAGTCGGTACAAATACCGCTCGCCATCGCGCGACTCAAGCTTTTCGTAGACATCATTGTAATGAGTGGCTTTTGCTACGGCCACAGCCTTCTTGGCAGCTTTCTTCGCTTCGTGGTACTTTTGCCAATTATGGGCGGTCTTGTCGCCGAGAAACACATGATAAAGCGCTTTCTTCTCTCGAACCTTTTCTTTCACATCGTTCGTCCACAGCCATGCCTGCATGTCCACCTTTCGTCGTCCAGGCTTCGTAGTGCCAAGTTCTGACCTCGCAGCTTGGAGTATCGCGTCGGTCGCTTTCTTCCAAGTTTCATCGACAGTCGTGACTGTCGGTAACCGTACGCGAGAAATCACAGCTGCTTCTTTCTCTTTCATTCGCCACCACTTGACTCTTGCAGCACCGCATCGCTCAACCTGCTGCAGCCTCGGAGGAGCGATCTTCAAAGTACAGATCAGCGGACGATGCTGTGGGGCGACCGTTTCATACACTCGCCGGCTCTGCGAGTGCGCGTCGGCTCCCGCGGACGCCGTAGCATTATCTCGAAAAACATGAACTGACATACACCCATACGATGTGACATTGGGTTGTTCGTAGGCCGGCCTGTCACCAGGGCCTGTCGCCTGCATTCGAATGTCCGTGCTTGGCTTAGCTCGCAGAAGCGAGCAGTTTCCAGTGGCACCACGAGGAGGAACGGACATCGCCACCCTTCTCCTCGAGTGAATAATCTCCCTTTAAAAACTTTCCGAACCACTCTTAACAGGCGCGATGAGTAGTAGATCCTAAGCCATATATATGGCTAATTTGGTCGGTTGCCTGACGTACTGCAGATCCTTTAATGAACTCATGAAGAATGCCGTGCCGGAAATGGCCATCGGGTAGATCTGGCACTGATTCTGGAAGATTGGATAGAAACGAAATACAAGAAGGGTCTTGACCTATGTCCACTTGCGAACGGTATACAAGTGTGATAGGACTACGGAATCAGCAATCAATATTGACCAGTGCGTTTACAAGGAAAACGGTAAAAAAAATTCGAAATGAGAAGAGACTTTTTTCCAACCTAATATTTCCTAGCACATCTTGTCATGTTTACGTTGGCACATTATTCATGTCATTTTAATAAAATCAGCCATTTAGTAGACGTGTCTGTTTTGCAATGGTTAGTCTATCTGAAATGTCCACCCCAAATGTCTTTAAAGCAATCAATGGAGCACTATTACAGTTCTCAGATGCCTTCACACCTCGGCGATAAACCGACGGCTGGTGTATCATCCATCTAAAAATAGCTCTGGTTAGGAAGCAAATATCTCTTAATCCAGCTATTCGAGTGAATGTGAAGACATCACGTGAACTGTTGAAACTGTAGTCGGAAAGTTCAGCAAAGGAACAGTGAGGTCGAGTTGGACCTCACTGTTCCTTTGCTGAACTTTCCGACTACAGTTTCAGCAGTTCACGTGATGTCCGTATTTACCGGATGAAGAACTATGTAGAAGCGAGCGTAAGGTAATCTTTAAGTGACTCCTAATAAATGTTGGCATATATTATGAACAAATGTAGAAGAGTCTATCTTATGCAGTAAAATACCTTCACACTAGATTCTTCAGTTTGGATTTATGGACGAATGAACGCCAACGTATACGGGCTAGGAGGTATCAAGGCACCTGACACGACATTCGTCTTATACGTTACATTCGTCATATCTTACGCACAAATTCGGGGAAGGCTGTTAGGCGGAGGATACTCGTCGTCTCTCCGCATACCTAAGAGGACTTTTTGCACCGTTACCTCAAGATTAGATTGGGCGTGAGGTGCCGCGGTCGAAGAAGATTTCATCAATTTCCAGGTTCCTGGCTCAGTTATCATGCTCAGGCAATCCTGGAGTCGGGTTCATTAGCGACTGACAGCAACTTAATAGAGAAAATACAGTCGAAAACCCTGATAGCGCAGCTTATCAAGCGATATGGTAACGCATTTCAGCACGCTATCACGGATTTCGCCTGTATTTTCTTTGTTGAATTGCTGTAGGTCGTTGACAATTCCAACCCCAAGTCTTCTTCCTCGCCGGGTCGATGTAGACTGGTACCAGACTTGTTCGTGAAGGACAGAATTGATTTGCTCATCGGCTGACGCCGGGTCGATGTAGACTGGTAACAGACTTGTTCGGGAAGGACAGAATTGATTTGCTCATCGGCTGACAAGTTAGGAAGTTTGTCCAGGGCAAATACGCAATCATTTTGCCTCTGCGACATCCCGCAGGAGTAGAATGCGTGGCGCATCCCAAAGGAACGCCGTTTTTGTCTTTTATTCCTTACCCTTTACATCACAATTGATGAATCCGACTCTAGAAGTTTAAGTATTACTCAGTGTTCGCGTGCATTGCGCAATGTTGTGCGCGATCTACTAAGAATGCTTTCGAGTGGGATGGTACTTGCTTTGCCTGGAGAGGGTGAACGCTGTCAGGTGTCACAGTAAATAAATGTTGGAGAAAATTTCGCATACAAAGAGCCTCCGACATATTCATAGACGTATAATGCATGGTTGATCCCAAAGAACTGCTGATTATCGCAAACACGCATCCTTATCTTCACACGCTTTTTTTTGCTATAAGCCGTAATCCAAGAAAAAAGGGCAGGTGTAGTTTTAAGTCATCTATAAATTCACGTCAGCAGTCGATAGCTTGTTTGAAAGTTTAATGCGTTGCACAGAGAACGAATAATGCGTTCCCTTGTTAACTGTAACGCTTATGAGTATATCGGAGGATTGATGTCACCCCTGGCTGGGAAGGGTAAGACACTAATACGCCCACCGGCTGACGTGAGAAGTCATTGTATTGACCGAATACACATCCAAATTTTCTTCACGACATTCCGTAAAAATAGACGTCATGTAGAGATTGATAACCCAGTTCTTTATCGTTCATTTTTTGTCCAGCTCAGCTTCTAAGCCCATACTCAATAGAGCCTCCTTGATACCACGAACACAAAACAATTTGGCGAAGAAGTAGCGGTCGATAAAAAAGAGAGAATGAGCTTAGCGCCGCCGAAGACTGCATAAGCTTTATGTTAATAGACAAAATCTAGCTATGTTATTACATATTTGAAAAGCACTACAGCATTGTTTGAAATACCGTTAGAGTCTGATTTGATTTTAGGAAGTTTAGGCGCTTTGTGACTGTGCAATTTCGCCCGAGGAAGTGCGGAATAGTGGTGCAAAGGTTACTATATGAATGTTATTGCTGCAATAATGCGAAACAAATATAAGGTGTTATGGAGTCAATTTTTGCACAAGTGAAAATTTCTGTTTGATATCGTTTAATTGTTTGAGGTAAGGTAAGTATGAGGTAACTATGTACAAGGGCAACTTTGGTTGACCTACAGATGTACTTAAATTTCAGTTCATTGAAATTTAATTTCCCAGCAAATCAGTACATGCGATTATATGGGCGTTTTGGTTCTTGACTTGTTCTCACAACTGTAAGGATGGGTGAGACAGTTTTTGGCTGAACACCTCTTAACAAAACTACTTTAGCGCAAAATCTAGCCTATGTGCCAGTAATTTAGACTCGTTGTAGCTACTCACCATCGCGAGCACTACTACCACACTCTTCCGCATCATTTATCGTGTATCCAATGTTAATGACGGACTGCAGAAAGAGTCGTTTTCCTGTGAACCACAGCTGAAGTTTTGTTTAAGAGCCTTATATATCTCAGTGGTCACTGTGTAACCGGTAGGAAACTATCCTGAAAGCTTAGGACAGTGAGATGTCGCTGCTCACAGAAAGAAAAGGCTAAGCATAGAGGAACCCTTCAACGATAAGATAACTCAGAGCAACTGAATATTGGACCCATTCCAGAAGTATTTATAAACGATCTTTCCATCAAGCCAGAGTCTGGCAAAACTTTCTAACATTGAACAGAACCTCCGGCCTAGTATACACTTCAGGCGAACATCTCCTGCCTGGTTTTTTTATGAAGCTGGCCGAAAAGTCTTGAAATAAAATTTGGAAAACTTCAAAATTTTCTGGAAAAAAATTCAAAAACACTGGGTCAGTGAGGATCGTGTAGAAGGTTCTAGAATCTTTCGCTGCATGAGTATATAAGGACCCGCGCGCGTCATTTTGGTGACATCTCGAACATGGTTTTCCAACAACAGCTTCGAGTGGTGATCTTCTACGAATGATGCCGAGGCTCCAACGCAAGCACAACGCTCTCCAGTACCACTGATGCATTTGGAGAAGGCGCTGTAAGCCGCACCACAGTGCATCGCTGGTTCACTCACTTTGATTCAGGAGATATGAACTAAAGACGCAGAACGCAGTGGACATCCTTCTGCTACCGATGATGATAGATTATGGCTCGCTATCAAATCCTATCTAGAACCAACTACGCGGGAACTGGCAATAACCCTCGGTCCACCCACTACACCATCGAGCTGCATCTCCTCGACCTCGGCTATCGAAAAGATTTGACAAGATGGATCCATCATAGGCTGACCGAGGCACTTAACCAAGTGTGAATGAACATATGCCAGTCGCTCCTCGCGCAGCCGCATCGAAAGGAATTTTTGGAGGATATAGGGGCTGGAGATGAGAGCTGGATAGTCTACGATAACAGCGCACGTCATCCCGTCTGGCTCCCACACGACGCAGAACTACCAGTTCAGTCGAAGCCAGACCCACACCAACGTAGACATTTACTTTGCGTTTGGTGGGATGTGAAGGGGCCAATCTACCATGAGCTGCTGGCTGCTGGCAAGACGTACATCCATATACGTTAATCAGCTTCAGAAATTGCAATGCGAGAAAAAAGGCGAAAAAGGTCAGTGTTCACCCGTTGCACGACAATGCACGCTCACACGTTGCATTTACGGCCTGTGAGAAGATAGCCGAACTTGGCTGGCATATCCATCCACCTGTTGCTCATCCACGTATTCGCCGGATCTTGCACCACCGGACTATCATCTGTTTGGGCCGCTGGAGCATCATTTGCGAAGGAAAAAAATTGAAAGCTATTATGACCTTAGAATGACAGTCGACAACTTCTTCAAGTCGCAATCAGCTGATTTCTGAATGAAGGGAATCAACGATTTGCCGAGGTGATGGGAGAAGGTTATATCGTTTTATGGTAAATATATTGTTGTTTCATGGTTGGTAATTTGTAAAACATGGTTGAATAAAAAAGATTTTTATGTTTCAAGACTTTTCGGCCAGCCTAATGTACAGCCTTTCTTCAAAGGCAGAGAGTTCCTCACTGACAGAGCTATTTGAATATTGAGCACCAGAAGAAAGACGCGCTTTTTATCAAAATCGAGCATGGCATTAACCTATTTTGCCCTGCTCTTTAATTAATATATGTTAGACAGCTGTAGGTTAAAAACAAAGGTCGCACGTCGCGAAGATGCATTGGGAGGTGGGAACCCGCCAGCCAATCAGGCCGCATCGAGTGGACGTCCCATTCCGATAAAGCGTCCATGGCTGGCACCCTGATTACTTGACGTAGGTACGGACGGTGCTGTGCTTGGTGACGATCGGATGGCGCGTTCCCACCTCCAAATGCTGTGCGCCTGCGTGACATGTATCAAACGAATTCTCCTATTCACGGCTAGGATAAGAATACAGCGAACATTTTGAAGGAGGATTCGTTGCCTTATTTGTCTGAACGTACAGATTTGTTAATCTTATCTTTAACCAGCCGTTCAGCGGCCTTTCGGCCGCCAAACGTCTTTTTAGGGCTTCCCACCAAACTCCAAAAACAGAGCGACACTAGGTTTACTGGATTTTACGACCTTTCCACCACGGTCAACAAGAAAAAAAGGTCTCTCTTATTACAGCTTAGCGCGCGTCCTCACTACGGTTGACGCTAAAGTTGCCCGCGCCCCATTTTATTTGTGTGATTCGCATTCCCTACTGTCCAATCTGCACAAAAATCGATAAATCGAGATTGTTCGGTCGGTTGATACAATTAGGTTGCATCAGTTTCTCTCCGAACGCCATCATATTGGAGTATCTCCCACGAGCATTAGTAATTCTTTCGAAGTAACGGTCGCCTGACCCCCATCAAAATGGATCCAATCTGAGCGAAAACCGGCAACTCCGGTCGAAAACTCGATACCGTCAATCGATATTGGTCGCCTAATTGAACCCTACAGCCTGCAGTGAAGTCGACCCATCGGCCACCAAAATCACATGACTCCCACTCCTATGGAACAAATCTGAGCGAAAAACAATAACCTCTGCTAAAAATGGATAATATCGATCGGTCCGATCAAGCCCCTCTACCTTTTTTAGTCGTCCAATCAAGTCACGTCACCTTCCTTTTTTGAATCTGACAATTTTCGTCCATTTTCATCGATTGCATGTGAGAGTAACCTTAACAGGTCTTACATGTACGTTAGGGTTACCTTCACATGCTCAACACGTTTTGCAAGTTTACACAGGTTTGTGACACACACACACACAGACGGACTAACGCTTTTATATTAGTAGGATAATAGAATGAATCAATCTATGTTGTGTATCAAACACTATCTTATCACTTTCAGAGACCTCGACCGACTACTTGGGTCACGAATAGAGCGAAACTGTTTCTTCTCACCGATGACCTGCATGTTCCTGCCGAACAAGAAATTTGCACGAGTTCGACGTCTGCCCTTTCCGAATGAGGAGCGAACACCGCTGGAAGCGTTCTGGTTCCGATGACACCACCTCCACCTGAATCACCGCTGACCTCGGCCGTAACTACTTGTCCGCTCGTCATAATTTGATAGTTTTTGGCATACACTTTCACAATGTTCGTGTTCCTAAATATCATCAGCAACAGGTATCTCACAAACCACATTCACTGCACCCCCACTTATGATCTCATCTCATCGCCGTTTTGCTAGGAGTGAGAAGTTCCAATCTGTCGTAGCAAATTCGATCTATCGGCTCGCATTGGATAATCGTTATTTGTATATTCGAGTTGATCCATTTCAGCCAATCAATTCGGCATAAACACATTGTTGAAATAATTTTCTGTGATATGTACAGACGGCATGTCTCCGACCATGCACCGTCCAAATGCTTAACCTTTCGCCGTACGTGTTCGCATTTTCTTGCTGGCGCATAGATCTTCTGATTTACCTAGAAAGAGGCATAAAACCGCCCTGACATGGATTTACAACGAGGTGGTGTCCACCGCTATCAAGCCCTGGATCGGGAAATATGGCGGCTGGATATAAGGAAGGGGAACCCCACAACGATGCACGATAAATGAGCCGAAGAACAACATAATGGTGATGATTACGATGATGATGAAAATGAAAAAGTAGAACGGTTGAATACGTAGTAGGCCATTGCATTACCGAGCAGTGGAGAGATTGAGGAGTCAGTGCTTCTTCTTTCCTAAAAGGATCTGATGCAGTACGACTTTGCTACCGATACGATTTCGATAAGCATCGGCCCAAGAGTGGGGAAAAGCTCAGGTGGCCCTTCTTTGAAACGAACCTGTGCTCGACTCTTGGTGCCTTTCAAGGTCAAGCTCTTACCGGCAGCTTCAGTTATACACATATATTTAATTTGAAAACTCTACCTCGAAGCGAGATCCTAACGCCTATTCTGTATCCCTACAAGCTGTTATAAAGATCTTTTCTTGCGATCAAAGCTTGGCGAAAGGAAGAACTCGAACGCGCTCCTCCGTGTCCTGATCATGCAGGCCAGGATGATCAAGTACGACGTCATCGGACTGACCGAGGCGAGAAGACACCACCCCTACACGCCTCCTACGACTCCGGAGAAGAACTGTTCCTCGGAACATGCGACAGCAGAGGAGTAGGAGCGATGGTGTCCTGTCAACACACACTTGGCCATGAACATCGATTTGTACGAGTCTCTGACAAGCCGAATCGGACGTCTGCGACTGAAGCGATGTTGCTCCATACCAGCTTTGACTTTTTCTCTTTTTTTTGACGTTCGTCGCGTATGCCCCAACATCCCACTACGACGATGAAGAGGTTGAAGCTTCTACGTGGAGCTGGAGAAGTTCTATAGGGAAGATCACACCTTCTACAAGGTGATCGTTGACGACTTCAACGCCAAGACCCGGCCACGAAGGTCGCCGGAAGAAAATTACATCGGAACCCACTGTTTGGAGTGGAACGAGCAAGGTGAAAAGCTGTCTGAGTTTACCATGTCGACCAAGACCATCCATGGAAACTCACAGTTCCAGAGCCTCCCTCCCTACGATGGGAATCCCCCGGTGACTAAGGTCTCCGTTGTCCCCAAGTTCTATACGTTATCGGACCACCACCTCCTTCGCGCAAGGTTCCGCTTTTCACGTCAAGGAGAGAAGGCCGCGAAGTTTAAGAAGAGGAATCCCAGAACGACCATCAACTGGGACCTCTACACCTCTCTTGCTGGCCCTTGAGAAGATGCCCTCATGGACAACGTCGATGAGGAATACGATCGCTTCGTGCGCCATCTCCACGATAGTGTTAAAGGAGCCGAGGGCTTGAAGACCACTAAGAGACGCCGATCTCCGGAAACTTTCGAGCTGATACGCCAGCGTGGAGCAGCATGAGCGTCAGGCAACTACCAACTGACATCCGAGCTTGCGAAGCTATGCGGAGCCGCGATAAAGGAGGGTCTTAAGGAGAGAAGGGCGGAAGTATTGGCTGAAGCTGCAGAGGCAGGTTTGAGCATCCGCAATGCCCGCCGGAACTTCGCCAACTTCAAGACCAAGATGATCGCTCTCCGACGTCCTGACAGAACCGTCACCTCCTCCAGAAGGACCATGGAGAAGGTCATCCACGACTTCTACTCCGATCTTTTCGATAGCCACGTCCACTTGCCCCCACGCCATCTTCCGCAGGATGGATACGTCGTCCCCTCTGTTCTCCCTTACGAGATCCGACACGCCATCTCGTCGGTGAAGAAAGTACAGCACCCGGTCCCGACAGGATCAGACCCGAACACCTGAAGAACCTCCCGCCAGCGCTCATCAACACCTTGGCGCGGCTCTTCACACGCTTCCTGTCGGAGTGCAAGGTTCCATCTCAGTGGAAGACCAGCGGGACCGTCCTGCTGTACAAGAAGAGAGACGTGCACGACATGGGAACTATCGCCCGATCTGCCTGCTGTCCGTAGTCTACAAGCAGATCACTCGAGTGATCCTGAATAGGATTAGCAGAACGCTGGACGAAGGACAGCCATTCGAGCAAGCAGGATTTCAGAGAGGATTCAGCACCACCGACCACATACACACCATTACGAAACTCATCGAAGTGTCGCGAGAGTACAAGCTGCCGCTATGCCTTACGTTCATCGACCTGAAGAAGGCATTCGACTCCGTCGAAACTGAAGCGGTCATCGACACCCTGCTCACTCAGGGTGTTCCTACCCAGTACATCGGAGTCCTTCGAGAGCTGTACAGTGGATTCACAACCAAGATCTCACCGTTCTACAACGACGTAAAGAGAGGGGTTCGGCAGGGGGATACCATATCCCCGAAGCTCTTCAGCGCCACCCTCAAAAACGTCATGCACGAACTAGAATGGGAAGACATGGAAGTGAAGGTCGGCGGCCGGCAACTACAACATCTTCGCTTCGCTGACGACATCGTGCTCATAACACCGAGCATCAGCCAGGCGGAGCGAATGCTGGCCGACTTCGATCGTGTATGCGGAAACGTTGGACTGCAGCTGAATCTTACGAAGACGATGTTCATGAGGAAAGGACAAGTTTCTGATGTCCCATTCTCGCTCAACGAGACGAACATCTCCGAATGCTCCAGCTACGTCTATCTGGGTCGCGAAGTCAATATGGCCAACGACCTAGCGCCAGAGCTGAGCACAAGGAAACGAGCGGCTTGGGGAGCTTTCAAGAGCGTTGAAGAAGTCGCGAAGAAGACGAAGAACGCCCGACTCCGTGCCCACCTATTCGACTCCACTGTTCTTCCTGCCCTAACATACGCCTCAGAGACCTGGGCTATACGAAAGCAGGATGAACACGCGATCAGCGTCGCGCAGCGTGGAATCGAGAGGACGATGCTCAGAGTGACACGACTCACGCAAGTGAGAGAAGGCCTCCGGAGTTCCGAGCTTCGCCGACGTTCGAAGATCAGAGACGCTGTCGTGTGGGCCAAGTTGTCGTAAATTAGGTGGGCCGGCCACGTAATGCACTTCGTAGACACCCGCTAGGCGCTCGCCGTCACCGACTGGATTCCGCGGGATGTCAAGAGAACACCAGGGCGCCCACCAACGCGTTGGTGGGCGTCCTGGTGTCGTTGCTTGACATTCCGCGGAATCCAGTCGGTGACGGCGAGCGCCTAGCGGGTGTCTGCGAAGCGCATTACGTGGCCGGCCCACCTAATTTTAGACAGCTTGGCCCATGCAACAGCGTCTCTGATGTTTGAACGTCAGCGAAGCTTGGAACTCCGGAGGCCTTTTCTCTCTTGCGTGAGTCGTGTCATTTGTCATTTCAGAAGTATTCTTGTTTATAGTGATGGTTTTTTGCACTTCTTTAATGGTTGACAACTCCGACGTTTACCACCGCAGTAGTAGTCAACGGTCGATATTTCTAGTGGGTGCAGATGGTTAACTGAAAGCTCCAATTGCTTGCCCTTAGACCTTCGAACTATTGCGATCTTTACGATCCCATCGTTCGCTGGTTTTAGTTCTGTTACTATGGGTAATGGCCTCTGGCCTTGTTGTAGCGTGTCGTCAGCCATAATGACGACTTCGTTTATGTTCGTTGAGCGCGAGAATATCGTCCTTGCTTTAGTCGTGTCCCGCTTCTGTCCGAAATAGTTGGAAGGTATTCTGCGAGCTATATCTTCCAGAATTCCTTAAGGAGCGTTGTTGATTCGTAGGAGTGTTGTTGATTCGTACCACGTTAGCTGGTTCCTTGTTTTCGATGTTTCAAAGGAGTCGTCAATATTCGAAGGCGTTGTTTGAAGAACGGCTTGTGGCGAAATGAAATCGATCGGTCTTAAGGCGTTTATTTTGTTTGAAAGTGACGAGACGGTCGTGATCGGTTTGCAGTTTAGGACTGCTTCGATTTCCATCACTAGAGTCTGGGATTGTGTAATAGGTAGGACTGATTTCCCGATGGTTTTACTGAATGCGTTTTTGAACAGTCCTACTGGGCGTTCGTAGATTCCGCCTTTCCATGGCGAAAGCGGAGTGATAAACCTCTAACCTAAGTGATTGTTTTGGTTAGCGTAGAGGTCGGATTCGGCTAGATTTGAAAAAAGCTCTGTGAGGCATTGACTGCCAGCCAAACTTAGCTTTCGCGCTGGGTCTTCAACATCATCTGAAAGCTCCTTGAAGTTCATGTACGAGGGGCCATTTTGCTGGATGTAGTAGCGGAAAGCTAGGACCAGCTACCAAATATGATCTTCGGAATGTTCCGCATTCATGCTACGAGTAGCATAATCGGCGAGATTTTCGGAAGATGCGACATAATGAAATTCGTAGCGGTCGTCAAACAGCTAAGCATTTCCTTAATCTTCACCACATTTTTGACAAATAGTTCGACTGGTTCAGCAGAATGAATATAACAAAGCGCAATTTGAGAATCCGAGAATATTTTGATTTGTTTGAGCGGAATGTCAAGTTGCGGTTGAATAAGCGTTGCCATTCGAATGGAAATGAGAGCGGCGAGTAATTTAAGACGCGGAATCGACATTTTTCTGTTGGGATTGTGGCGACTTTTTGCCATGACTAATCTTAAGTGAGAAGAGATTGTAGTAGAATAGCGACAAATCAGGTGGGCGCAGCATGCGTAAATTTGCGAAGGCGCGTCGCCATAAACATGAAGATCGAATGAAACATTTGAAAATGAGACAACGAAGCGTGGAAGAGAGATGTTTGTGGTGCTGACTGCATTAGCAAGCTCTCTCCATCTGGTCGTATCGTCGTCTGATAATGGATCATCCCAGTCATACGACTTCGACCATAAGCCCTGCACGAAAACTTTTAACTTTACTAGGAAAGGCGTTGCAATCCAAGAGGATCAAACGTAGAAGCCAGAGTACGTAGAGCGGTACGCTTTGAGTTTACCTTCATGTGACCTATTTTGATGTTAACGCGAATTGAGTCCTCGTCCACGTTCCATTCGAGTCCTAATAGGCTGGCTTTGGATTTTTTACGCGATCATATATCGAAATAGCGTCGTTTACTTTTTTCTGCTGCACAAGAACTCTCGTAAATTCATGTTCATTGTGGCGAAAAGCGACTTCGATTTCCGATATCGATTGATTGCGTCTCATACGTCAGAAGCTCCTAGAAGGGTATTATCGACATTGATGTTTCTGCGAATGTCACTGTGTAAAGGATCATGGAGCCGTAATCTAATCCAGCTTGTTCCGCAAAAAATCACTTGTCTCGTCTTCTTCAGGTTTGGTTTTAAATTGGTCAGAACTTTGTACTTAACAAACAACAAGGTGTGTCCTGGGAACCGTATAGATTACTTATCCTGAGTGCAACACAAAAGGAACGTCTTTCTCGACCTCCTGAGCACAACACAAAAGGGACCGCAGGCCTGGCCATCGCAAGTCATTGTATGGCCAAATACGCACTCAAATCGCCTCTACGCCATTGCATAGAAGTAGAATGCTTGGCGCATCCCAAAAGGGACTGAGGAACGCCTTTATTCTTTTTATCCTCTTACTTTACAGCTGGTCCCTTCCTCTCAGAAAATGGCGATGACTGCCTCCAGTAGCTTACGCCACACCTGGAGTAACAGAGTTGGTTGAGAATCCGCGTGTCACCACCTGTTACGTAGGGGCATGTGCCCGCGTCTACATTGGACGTGCTCAAAGAACAATCACAGAACTAGGCAAGGAAAGGAACTGCAGGGTTGACTGACCTTACCCGTTTAGAGAGGCGGCGCGATGCGGACACAAGCCCGACTAGAACCCTACGACAAAAATTTGGACGATTTAGAGCAGAAACTAGCATTTGCAGTACGTAGCTCTTGCATTATTTGGTATCCGTTTCTGTGGTACCGACCATGCTGATTGTTGAGCATATTGTCCTGAGTATAACAAATTGTGAAGAATGAGCTTCAAATTGTTTATGGTATGCAACGCTTCCGACGCTACGGAATGTTTTGGAAGCAATTTGAATGCGTGTTTGGCCACAATGAATTGCATTGAAAGTTTGAATCGTGTTCAGAAGTGTTTGTTTGTGTTTTACTGCTGGCAGAACGTTTTCTATAAATACCCTTCTATCTATATTCTGATGATTGATCACTAGCAAAATGACTCTAACTTTTTTCGTTTGTCTCTCTTCCTTACCTCTAGTTAATTTTTTTTTTACTTTTTTCTAAACGTTATCGTGTTTAGTTACATTGCTAGCCTTTAATTGTTGTGATTAAAGGCGCGTCATAGGAAGCATAAATGAACTGACTTGATGCAATCATTTAGTCTTTTTTATATGCAAACACAAGTTTTTCGTGTCTTCGTCATAAAACTTATTGTGAAAAATGGATTAAAAATGAAAAAAGCTGTTAAATGCTGTTAACAGTAAACTTGTTGTTTTTATATGCTGTTTGGAAAATGTATTCTAAATTAGATGATAATCATGATATTGCGAGACATTAAATCTCTAAACGCCCAGAAGTGGAATTTTTACAGAATTTTATTGATAGCAATGCCTGGATTTGCGCGAGGACCATTTCCGCTGACGTAGACAGAAGCTGCATATAGTAGCTCTTAGAACATGCGTTTTGAATTCTGTTTTTTAGTACAACCGCCTCAATTGATTCTTAATGGCGGAATTTGTAAGCGTATTACTCCAATATATTCCCGTCTTTTTTAGATTGCATCCTTCGATGTGGTTACCTGTTTTTAGCTAAACTTCAAAATGAACATTATGGCTTTTACAACCGCTTTTGTTAACCGCCACGGAGTTGATTGTCTTTTTTTAATTCCACGTTGTTGTCTTTTTCTATATAGAAGTATCCAATAATTATAGCGGATGAACCAATAAACTGTTGCCAACTCCAATCTCCGCAATGGATTTGAAAATCACGTGTGTTCGAGGCTGTTGTTGAAGAGAAAGGGAAATGAACGAGACCTATTTACAAAGCATATCAGCGTTAAGTTCTGAAGTTCTGTCATGCGGCAATGAAGCTGCAATGGAAAATCTTGCCTCCGTGCGACAACGCTTCGTTTATGATTACACAAAGAAAAAATTACGCGGATTTTGCTGTAAGTTTTTGCTATATACCTTGGAGGGGAAGCTATTTAGTTACGTCGATTATCGATGTGAATGTATCAGATGGATTTATTTTCGATAAAAAATTCTCACTTTGACGCACTGATTCGTTCAGGCCATAACAAGTTGGTGAGTATTCAATAACTACAGGACAGCGTTGACGCCTCAGCTATGGGGAGCAAGCTGAAAATACAAAAGCGCGCGACAATCGCGAGGACTGCTGCGGCAACTGCGTAGTTTGTGCTGCTACAGTCACGACGTCTAATGCTCTTGTGACTGCATAAACTTATTTTGCTACCTCTGCTGAGCTATTTGAGGGTCCTCCGGTGCACATAATCAAAGAAAATGAATATTTCGAGGGGGAATTGGACGCCTAATCGAAGAGGTAAACAAATGCTTCCATTGTGGAAAAATTCAGTCTCTCTTTATCACAAGAAGTTTCATTCCTAAAACCAAATATCAACAATGCAGCATAAATCGGGAGTTTGTTAGAGCTCCATCTCCCCCATAACAGCCCACCCAGGGGAGGTGCGTCAGTGGCGCTTCGTCGCGCGTGCGGCAGAGTCCGCCGCGCGCGCGGCGAGAACTTGTATGTTCGTACAACCAGCCCTCTGGTATCAGTGATAGCACATTGTCCAGGATTGAGTCTGAATTTTTTAAAGCTAACCGACATGGTCAGCCATCTTCATAATCATTATGAGTTCTCCTAAAAATAAATGCTTAGAATGGCAAGATCCAATGAATTAAAGTAAGATTACTGACTGGGGTGTCCATAACACGCTGACGACAATACGTTCATTTTCGCCAACGTTGCTAATCGGTTTTCTTCAAAATGATACGATTCTTTGTTAAGCCTCAGCTCCTGCGTTTGTAACTGTAGCAGCTTGAAAAGGAATTCCTAACTTATCACTAACTTATGCCTTTCACTCAGCAACGAAAGAATTCGTCTTAGAACAGAGCCTTGAATACCAAGTTGGTGCTGCTTAATGAAGAGTTTTTTGGTGCATCCCTTGTCAAAAGCTTTGGACAAATCGAAGTAAATGACGTCAACTAACTTACTATTTATTGCAAAGTTCCAACCAAAGACAGGATCTGCGAGCTGATGTGTAGTAGAAGTGCCTACCGTGAGACTGTATTGCTCAGGAGCAAGTAGTCTATCTTTTGACAGTTGAGCCGCTATGCAATTTCGCACATATTTTTTCATAATTTTAATTGGAATAGGTATTATACTTATAAGTCGGAAAGAGAAAGTAAAATGAAAGTTAGATTTTTTTGAATAGGCGTAGTAATGAAATATTTAGAAACTTCAGGAACTTCACTATACATCAAGAAGGTAATAGAACTATACATCAAGAAGGTAATCATTGCCAACCCGTATGCGCATATTTGTGAAGTACAAATTGCGGAATCTCATCTAATGTTGCAGAAGTAGGACGTTTCAGCTGCTTCACAACCACTAACACCTGACTGGGCTTTATTACAAATCCACCTACTCTGTTTAGATACAGTGTCGGGTAAAATATTTACGTACACCTACTTTTGTGGGTTCTTCGATCGTAACTTTGGGAGCGAGGAGTCAAGAAGTGTGTGGGTTTTTATATCTCTCAAAATTCTCTACAAAAAGCAAATGAATGTTATCTTGATGGCGTTGAATTTACAGAGAAATTCGAGTAAAAGAAAATGATCATGAGTAATGGATGGGACACACCTCAAAATCACATAGTGTTACAATAGATCATCAGAACAGAATTCTTGTCAAAGATCTGATTAGTACTTGGTTGGATAGCCCATGTTCTTGATCAAAGCCAGCCATCGGTTCTGCACTGAGCCGACCAACTTTATGCAACGCTCCACTGGGATAGCATTCCACGCTTCCTTAATGACTGTTTCCAATTCATGCCGATTCTTCGGTCTCAAGCGCTTGACCACCTTGTCCACGTCGCTCCAAAAGTGCTCTATAGGGTTTAAATCGGGAGATTGCGCAGGCCACATCAAAACGTTGGCGCCTCAAGCCACTGCTTGACCTTTCGGCTGGTATGCTTTGGGTCGTTATCGTGCTGGAAAATAAATCCTCTTCCCATTTCCTTGTTAGCGTATGGTTTGATCACATTTCCTAGAATGTCAAAATACAGATGTTGGTCCATAGTTCCGAGGATTCGATGTATTGGCAAGGCCCGCGTCTGCTCATTGATGGCCATACCATGGGCTGCGGTTAGCCACTTGCCTTTCACCATCTTCAGGAGGGCTGCTTGGAGTTAAGTATGACAATAATCGATAAACACTATGCAATGCTACTGTTAGTACATTTGTGCCACACGAGGTTCTTAGGTGGACAGATTTATTCAGCAGGGCCTAACGGCGATTCGCCTCTACTGGTCACAGGGCGAACATATGCCCTCAACGGTAGACACTGGCCTCAGAAGATGACGGAACGTCGACGTTAGGCCCTGCTGAATAAATCTGTCCACCTAAGAACCTCGTGTGGCACAAGTATACTAACAGTAACAACTTACAATGCCGAGGTTTCAAGAAGAGTGAAGTTGGGAACTACTATGCAATGCTGTTTGACTCGTGCAAATTATTGACCTTAACGTTGATCATTATGATCTACTGTAATACAGTGTGATTTTGAGGTGTTTCCCATCCATTACCGCATGAGCATTTTCTTTTCATTCAAATTTCACTGCAAATTTAGCGTTGCTAGGACAAAGTTTATATGCTTTTTGTAAAGAATTTTAAGAGGATTCTAAAAACCTATTTTTACCCCCTACCAATTTTTCTTTTGATTGCTTGGTTCCAAAGTTACGACCTAAAAATGCCGCAAAGGTAGGTGTCCGTAAATATTTTGCCACCACTGTATATCGGATCTCTCAGTCGCTTTTGCATTCTTGAGCAATTTATTTATATCGTTTGACATCCCTTTTTATTTTGAAGAAAAAACAGGAGCAAAATAGCTTCCATGTTTTTTAGCCTTTTGGGCTTCGCCTTTGTCTACAAAAAATAAAAACCGGCGGCGTCTTGGAGGACATGCAATCCTGTGTGACCCTTCAGTTTATACAGCATTAAAAAGCCTTCTTATTACATGTTCTCCAGAGGTGCTCTCCACAGTAAGCTGTAATTCTACTCACGTGAGATCCAATTTCTGACACACCTTTTTGTATCGTGGATGTGAAAAAGGATTTTGCAGTGTGTTAAACAGACATGTTTTCTGGACCGTCAGGTTGGATATGTGCTTCGGATAGTGGTATACAAAAACCTTTGTTGAGGGAAAAGTAACGCAATGGGACAAACCAAAGTACACAACACGGCAGAACCTCGTTAGTGTTTTTGTAGCCTTGAAAACCTGCCCACCGATCTACGGGACCGAATTGGCACGCTAACCTAAAACAGCCTGCCTTGATAAAGTTTGGAAGTGGTAAATCCCGATGCGTGAGCAATCAAAAGACTGTTGCAGAAGGGTGAAGGGCAGAAATGTGATTTAGGAGACTGAATGTATGCTAAATTTTGGAAATCAGATCACACAATTGGAAACACTGTAAGCACTAAAAGCTCAATAATCTACACAAGAAGTATGTGCCAATATTGGAAGAGTGCCGCGAGGTTAAAGCCCATTTGCAAAAAAAAATCAACCGCAGCTTGAAAACATATAAGAAACGTTTACCAAAATTACGTTTTATAGGTGGATACGGTCCTCGTCTGACCTTATAACAACCCTAGTTATAAGGAAAACCTCAAGCTTTTAGACCTAAAAGTCTTTTCTACAGACGCATAGCTAGTGACCTTGTCTTCTGCCTTAAGGTACTACGAGGACAGTCAACTCCTAGAGTGAGCAAGCATTGGTTATTTTCGCTAACATTGGGTGACCAAAATCATAACAAAATTCGCATTCCTAAAATAAATTTTAAGAAATCGTGAAAAGATCCTGAATTCTACTTTTTTTAGGTTACCGGTGGCTAATAATGTTGCCTGCAACTCCTGCAGTCTTGCAGAAGAGCACGAGCGGGAATCAACACATCCCGTTTAAGGGGAAATTACAAGTATTGAAGTGAAACACAATCGCAAAATGGAAGAATTCAAACAAGTGCACGGCGCAAACCACACAGTTCATGTGTCAGAAAATTTCAATTTTATGCTTTCACCAGCCGTCCGTGCGGCCTCGGCCGCACCGACGGCTTCTTGACAGCTTCGCCGTGGCAATAACTTCTCATCGTCAATTATAGCTGCCACCTATGTCCTGGTTTCCTCAGGAAGAACATCTTAACTACATCGATTAGGGCAAGTTAGAAAAAAGCGAAAAAATGGACGACATGCACAAAAACGCTTATTTGCCCAATATCGATTGATGGCGATCGATAGTTCAAAAACGAACTTCAGATTTGTGTTCAGCGACCTAGACTACCCCCAGGGTTGAAGTTTCGTGCTGCTCGAATGACATCCACAAACAAATCGATAATATCGATCGATATCGATTGGACGACTCCAGATTCGTGTTCAGCACTCTTGAATACCCCCGGGGCTGAAGTTTCGTGCCGCTTGAACGACGCCCACAAAAAATCGATAATATCGATCGATATCGATTGCCTCCAGAAACCCCTCCCGTCGATGATTATCTAAAGGCACGGTTGCCGACGTGTTCGGCACGTCTACGGCTCGCCATGCATGGTCGCCGACGTGTTAGGCTGCCGCGCCCCAACTCAAGTGTGACGGACGGACAGTGTGACAGTGTGATATATACACACACACACACACACACACACACACACACACACACACACACACACACACACACACACACACACACACACACACACACACACACACACACACACACACACTTGCTCCTTTATATATAGTAGGATATTTGCCTTTAACCTCTTCAGAACCTTCACTGTGAGCGAAGTTATCACTTTTCAAGCAGTGTATACATTTTTTGAGACACCCTATATATTGATGACAAGTGCCCTAAAAAGCCTCTATGTGGGCTTCGCACTTGCCTCGCTTGATGCCCGACATTCGTTTCGCTAAGATATGGGTAAGATCACTCACACTGTGATGTATTGTGTCGTTCAATTCATGGAGTTCTTCTTGGTTTGGCTAACGTTATGGCAAGCAGTTCGTTCGAACCCGTTATAAACGTTATAAAATTCAATTTTTAGGCAGACTTCTGAGTGCTATTGTAAATGATATTCCCCGCACCTTCCAAACTCTCCACCGCTCTAATGGTAGTTCCAGAAGCTTGCGCCGCTGTTTTCAGCGTTAAGAATTAAGGTTCTACATTTCTGAGGATAGGCAGCAAAACGTGAGGCTTCAACTGGGCCACATCATCAGATCTTTCCCATAAATGGCAGCATCCTCATTTCCCCTCCTTTTACTTTTACTCTCCTTTATACTGTATATATATATATGGTATTCGGGAGCCGGTGAGCAATCATGAAAGAAACATTGAAGGAATAACGGCGGAGTGGTGTTCTACCCCGCCGTTTAAACAGAGCCGTGGCAAATGTCTGCGTCTCCACTATTTCGTATGCAGCTACTGGACTCTCGAGCAAGCCCAGGGGGTCGGAAGTGGGCTGGCTAGGGGGACGAGGGAATAGAACGCATATCCCTTATGGATAACCCTCATAGTCTTATTTCGTGTTCAGCCCATTGGTTACCGAAAAATATCCTACATTCCTCTTCCTTACTTTAACAAAGCAGACTTTTTCGAAGGGTGTGCGTCTATTGATGACGTCTACAAAAGGTTTTGTGTCGTAGTGTACCAGGAATTAACCAGATATGTTCTACAAGTGCTCCGTCACGCCTATCGGCGTGCCTCGCACTTGCGCGCTTCGCGCGATGTTGCAGTATCACTAAGCTAAGGCAGCATCAAGCTTGCTGCTCTACTTGTATAGCTTTCTTCCCTACTTAGGAGTACAAAACGCTCGCAGCACGTACAGTATATAGTATGATAGGGCGATCTATTGGTCCCTCATTACTGTTCTACCCTTAGTGAAACGGTCTTCCATTACTGGTTCCCCTCAATGATCTCGCTTAGCGGATGACGTCTTCGGTACGTCTACCTGAATCCCCAAACACGTTGAGAGACGTCTTTGGCAGTCTTTTGAGGCTCGGGCCAGGGGTGTGCGTTAATTTTTTACGGTAAATTTTTAACGACCATTTTTTTAACGAAAAATGTTTGCGTTAAAATCGGTAAGTTCGGTAAATTCGTCAAATAAAATTACCTTACTGCAGTCAATTTAGCAGTATTTTAATATGTGAAAAGCCAGATTTCTTTCATTATTGATTTTTCTGAGCCCTCCTACATGGCAATTATAAGACTGTCTTCATCTTCACAACAAATAACGACAGTCCATCTATCATCATCAAAACTGCTGTCGCCTATATTACCTGCGTCCCGTTGATCATCGAGTTGCTCAAGCGGGCGTAAGCAGCGTCTCCATTCGTGCCTGGCGTGCGCCAGAGTGCTCCAATCCTCCTCGCTCGAAGGACACGAAGAGCTTCATAAAGGTCGTTCAAGGCTTTCATGAATAAGTCCGACCAACGCGTTGATGGGCTTCCTGGTGTTCTCTTGACGTCCCGCTGAATCCAGTCGGTGACGGCTCTCATTCAACGTGTCTGCGAAGCGCATGACGTGGCCAGCCCACCTTATTTTCGACGATGCCACAGCGTCTGATCCTTGGACGTCGATGAAGCTCGGAACTCTGGATTCCTTCTCTCACTTGCGTCAGTCGTGTCACTGCGAGCATGTCGTCTCACGCAGCGCAAGGCGGATGGCGTGTTCGTCCTGCTTTCGTATGGCGCCGGTCTCTGAGGCGTATGCTACATACCACAGGAAGGACTGTGGAGTTGAATAGGTGAGCACGGAGCCGGAAGTTTTTCATCTTCTTCACGACTTCTTCGACGTTCTTGAAACCTCCCTGAGCTGCTCGCTTCCTCTCGCTCAGCTCTGGCACGGTGACAAAGGCTATCGATGTCATCATCACCGATTTTCCCTCACACTTCCCTCACACTCCTCCAACACCGGATAGAGGCAAACCGTTACCGGACCCCTTCTGGACAGACAGGACAAACACGTCGCCCTGGACAGAGTCCCCATCCCGTAAAGACTGACAGAAGTTGCACTCCCCTTAGCAGCTTATTATATAAAAAGAAGAAGGATGATGATGACCTTCACCACCTACACGGCTGAAATTTCATACCGCTTGAATGGCATCCACAAAAGATCTATAATATCGATCGACATCGATTGATCAACTTCAGATTCGGGTTCAGCGACCATGATTACGCCAAGGCTCATATTTTAGACCGCTTGAACAAAATACACGAAAAATCGATAATATCGATCGCTATCGATATCGATTGATCAACTTCAGATTCGATTTCACGTCTACGGCTCGCCATGCACGGTTGCCGACGTGTTCAGCACGTCTACGGCTCGCCATGCATGGTTGCCGTCGTGTTCGGCATGTCTACTGACTCGCCATGCACGGTTGCCGGCGTGTTCGGCACGTCTACTGACTTTCCATGCACGGTTGCCGGCGTGTTCGGCACGTCTACTGACTTTCCATGCACGGTTGCCGGCGTGTTCGGCACGTCTACTGACTTTCCATGCACGGTTGCCGGCGTGTTCGGCACGTCTACTGACTTTCCATGCACGGTTGCCGGCGTGTTCGGCACGTCTACTGACTTTCCATGCACGGTTGCCGGCGTGTTCGGCACGTCTACTGACTTTCCATGCACGGTTGCCGGCGTGTTCGGCACGTCTACTGACTTTCCATGCACGGTTGCCGGCGTGTTCGGCATGTCTACTGACTCGCCAAGCACGGTTGCCGGCGTGTTCGGCATGTCTACTGGCTCGCCAGGCACGTTGGGCAACGTGTTCGGCTCGTCTACTGAGTCGCTAGGCACGTTGCACAACTACAACCCCCCCCCCCACACACTTCAGCACCGGATCGCCAGGTAGGCCATCACTGATCCCCCTGGACAGATGCTCCCCTGTACAGACTCTCCACCCCGTACAGACGCTCCGCCCCGTACAGACGTTAGCGGCTTATTATATTAGGAGGATATATAACAGTTTGATTTCTTCGGAGCGATTTTGCTGATAAAATGACTCAGCAACGAAGATGTGAAATCGTGGAAATCTGTGCGAACAACGCTTCACATCAAACATTCAGTCATTTCCGCAAGAAAAATCCCGCTAAGGAGGTGAACTATGGAAAAACTTGAGTGAAATGGCTCACTCCGAACGTTTACAGTCACATTATAACTAAAACGGTCACCAAACATTCAGATCATTCTATTTTAAAACATAATACAGCAGGTCAAACTGTCGAAAAAGTTCGAGCTGAACGAATCATCGAGACATTGTCTCACCCCCCCCCCCCCCATCAGCGATCACGACATCTCCTCCGCTGTTCACCGGATCGCAGCGTAACTATCGATGAAGCTAATGAAAAGCAAGACACCCAAAAAGCAAGTCGAACTCCTCAAAAAAGAAAATGAATCCGTCGAAGACGTCAGAGAGCGCCACCGCGCTTTTATTAGGAGAAAATGAATCCGTCGGCAAAGTCAGAGAGCGCCACTGCGCTTCGATTAGGTCCCGCCTAGATTCAAAACACCCGCGTAATTTTAAATTCAAAACGTCAAGTCAATAATTCTTGAGAAAAAGCACTGAAGGGAAGTAGAGTGCAGTGTCTGCACCCTCCTGCTTAGAGATCGCTCACTCCAGAGGTAGAGTAGAGCTACGAAAAAAACTTCGCCCACACTTCGCCTAGGGGGGTGGTTAATTAGCGTGCTGATCACGAATCTAACATCCTTCTTTGAAATTTCAACCGATTATGGTAGGGTACGGTAGGTAACGGTGACTAAGGCTGTCGATGTCATCGTCACCGATTTTCCACTCACACTTCCCTCGCACTCCTACAGATATCGCTGATGAAGGGGGGGGGGGGTGAGACAACGGCTCGATGAAGGAGGCATCTTGATATCTGCCGATATCAAGATGCCTCCTTCCGCTGTTCACCTGATCGCAGCGTAATCAGTGAGGCTAATCAAAAGCGAAACACCCAAAAAGCAAGTCAAGCTCCTCGAAATAGAAAACGAATCCGTCGAAGACGTCAGAAGACGCGAGCCGAACATCAGAAACGATCAAAAACAACAGAAGACACTCACGCTCGAACTTCTAACCATTTCACCCGGACTTTTTCAACAGTTTGATTTCTTCGGAGCGATTTTGCTGATAAAATGACTCAGCCTCTGACTGAAACGAATCATCGAGCCGTCGTCTCACCCCCCCCCCCCCTTCATCAGCGATATCTTCCGTTGTTCACCGGATCGTAGCGGAATCAATGAGGCTAATCAAAAGCGAAACACCCAAAAAGCAAGTCAAACTCCTCGAAATAGAAAATGAATCCGTCGAAGACGTCAGAAGACGGAATCCAAACATCAGAAACGATCAAAACCAACAGAAGATACTCACGCTCGAACTTCTAACCATTTCACCCGGACTTTTTCAACAGTTTGATTTCTTCGGAGCGATTTCGCTGATAAAATGACTCAGCCTCTGACTGAAACGAATCATCGAGCCGTTGTCTCACCCCCCCCCCCATTCATCAGCGATATCTCGATGCCTTCTTCCGCTGTTCACCGGATCGTAGCGTAATCAATGAGGCTAATCAAAAGCGAAACACTCAATAAGCAAGTCAAACTCTTCGAAATAGAAAATGAATCCGTCGAAGACGTCAGAGAGCGCCACCGCGCTTTGATTAGGAGAAAATGAATCCGTCGGCAAAGTCAGAGAGCGCCACTGCGCTTCGATTAGGTCCCGCCTAGATTCAAAACACCCGCGTAATTTTAAATTCAAAACGTCAAGTCAATAATTCTTGAGAAAAAGCACTGAAGGGAAGTAGAGTGCAGTGTCTGCACCCTCCTGCTTAGAGATCGCTCACTCCAGAGGTAGAGTAGAGCTACGAAAAAAAACTTCGCCCACACTTCGCCTAGGGGGGGGTGGTTAATTAGCGTGCTGATCACGAATCTAACATCCTTCTTTGAAATTTCAGCCGATTATGGTAGGGTACGGTAGGTAACGGTGACTAAGGCTGTCGATGTCATCGTCACCGATTTTCCCCTCACACTTCCCTCGCACTCCTCCAACACCGGATAGAGGCATATCGTTACTGGACCCCTCCTGGACAGACAGGACAAACACGTCGCCCTGGACTGACACGGCATCCCGTACAGACTGACAGAAGTTACACTCCCCTAGCGGCTTATTATATAGAAGGAAGAAGGATGATGATGACCTCCACCACCTACACGCCTTAAATTTCACACCGCTTGAATGGCATCCACAAAAGATCGATAATATCGACCGATATCGATTGATCAACTTCAGATTCGTGTTCAGCGACCTCGATTACCCCCAAGGCTAAAGTTTCGGACCGCTTGGACGAAATACACGAAAAATCGATATTATCGATCGATATCGATTGATCAACTTCAGATTCGTGTTCAGCGACCTCGATTACCCCCAAGGCTAAAGTTTCGGACCGCTTGAACGAAATACACCCCCCCTACACCCCCCTCCTCTCTCTACTCCAACACCGCATCTCCAGGCACGTTTGGCAGCGTGTTCGGCATGTCTACTGACTCGCCAGGCACGTTGGGCAACGTGTTCGGCACGTCTACTGAGTCGCCAGGCACGTTGCACAACTGCAACCCCCCCCCCCCCCCTCCTCCGACGATTCCCCCTTACAGGACTCCAGCACCGCATCTCCAGGCACGTTTGGCAGCGTGTTCGGCACGTCTACTGACTCGCCAGGCACGTTGCACAACTACTACCCCCCCCCCCCCCCCTACACACCCCCCTCTCTCACTACTCCAGCACCGCATCTCCAGGCACGTTTGGCAGCGTGTTCGGCACGTCTACTGACTCGCCAGGCACGTTGGGCAACGTGTTCGGCATGTCTACTGACTCGCCAGGCACGTTGGGCAACGTGTTCGGCACGTCTACTGAGTCGCCAGGCACGTTGCACAACTGCAACCCCCCCCTCCTCCGACGATTCCCCCTTACAGGACTCCAGCACCGCATCTCCAGGCACGTTTGGCAGCGTGTTCGGCACGTCTACTGACTCGCCAGGCACGTTGGGCAACGTGTTCGGCACGTCTACTGAGTCGCCAGGCACGTTGCACAACTACTACCCCCCCCCCCCCCTACACACCCCCCTCTCTCACTACTCCAGCACCGCATCTCCAGGCACGTTTGGCAGCGTGTTCGGCACGTCTACTGACTCGCCAGGCACGTTGGGCAACGTGTTCGGCACGTCTACTGAGTCGCCAGGCACGTTGCACAACTACTACCCCCCCCCCCCCCCCCTACACACCCCCCTCTCTCACTACTCCAGCACCGCATCTCCAGGCACGTTTGGCAGCGTGTTCGGCACGTCTACTGAGTCGCCAGGCACGTTGCACAACTGCAACCCCCCTCCTCCGACGATTCCCCCTTACAGGACTCCAGCACCGCATCTCCAGGCACGTTTGGCAGCGTGTTCGGCACGTCTACTGACTCGCCAGGCACGTTGGGCAACGTGTTCGGCACGTCCACTGAGTCGCCAGGCACGTTGCACAACTGCAACCCCCCTCCTCCGACGATTCCCCCTTACAGGACTCCAGCACCGCATCTCCAGGCACGTTTGGCAGCGTGTTCGGCACGTCTACTGAGTCGCCAGGCACGTTGCACAACTGCAACCCCCCTCCTCCGACGATTCCCCCTTACAGGACTCCAGCACCGCATCTCCAGGCACGTTTGGCAGCGTGTTCGGCACGTCTACTGACTCGCCAGGCACGTTGGGCAACGTGTTCGGCACGTCCACTGAGTCGCCAGGCACGTTGCACAACTGCAACCCCCCTCCTCCGACGATTCCCCCTTACAGGACTCCAGCACCGCATCTCCAGGCACGTTTGGCAGCGTGTTCGGCACGTCTACTGACTCGCCAGGCACGTTGGGCAACGTGTTCGGCACGTCTACTGAGTCGCCAGGCACGTTGCACAACTACAACCCCCCTCCCCCCACGATTCCCCCTCACAGTTCAGCACCGGATGGCCAGGCAGACCGTCACTGATCCCCCCCTGGACAGACACTCCGCCCCGTACAGACGCTCTCCCCCGTACAGACGCTCCGCCCCGTACAGACGCTCCGCCCCGTACAGACGTTAGCGGCTTATTATATTAGAAGGATTCCGCTCTGCGGAGCCATTACCAGTCCGTTATCCCAAACATATTTCCAAACATGATTGCTCAAAAAAATCGTCTATTCCATTCGGTGCTAATTTTTTTACGCATCCCTAGTACAGACAGGTGCGCTTTGAATTGAACTGCCATTTGAAGATTCTTAGCCAATAAAAAAAAACGGAGCACAAGTTACAAAAACAAACGTGCTGTATTTCTCTCGATGCGAAATAAACGAAAGATAAAAATAAGACCAAGAATAAGCTCCCAGTGCTTCGAGATAAAACTGGGAAGCTGTAAGTGCGTGACTAAATAAAGCTGAGTCTTTAGCCAATTTCTTAGTGTCAGCTTTTAACTCCTGGTCTGGGAATGTAGACCAAAACCTTTCAATTGCTTTTCTGAACTTCGCTTTCCGAAAAGAGTTCATTATATCTCCGCGCGATGTTTTGCAATGTTTAAAAGAACTGACACATTCAACTTTCACACCATTTAACGGTATTCCTCAAACTCCTTATAAAAAATATGTTTATTCTTTATGCAAGCCTCTTTCCAAAATTTTCAACATATCTATTCTGTTCAGGAAGCTTCCGTCAATTTGGAAGGAAGCTACATTTACAGCTATTCTTAAGGTAGCAAATGCTAGCTCTCTTTCAAATTTTCGTCCAATAAGCGTTACTCCTTCACCGGGAAACTTTTGGAGTAGATCATTAGAGATAACTTATTGGAGTGGTTCACAAAAACCATCTGATTCCAATTCAACAATATGGGTTCATTCCCGGAGCCTCAACCATCACCCAACTCTCAGATTGTCTTTTTGACTGGACTCTGGCTATCAATAGTGGAAATTTAGTGGATGCGATATATTTTGATCTGTCAAAAGCCTTTGTTAAATTCAGCCACCAAAAGCTTTTGTTGAAGCTGCTTCAACTTGGCGTAGATGGCTCGTTATTGGCTTGGCTTGGATCCTATGTTAATCAAAGGCATATGTGTGTTAGAGTAGGACACGCGTTCTACACGTGCATCAGTGGCGTTCCCCAAGGCGGGGTATTATCACCATTATTGTTTGTGGTATATACAGCGTTGCTTTAAAAACGCATTCCATGGTCAAAGTTCAACTATATGCCGAATTTACAATAATGGAAGTAAGGTGCAGGTGTCACAAGCTCAATCTCGCTCCATTTCAAACATGCTGGAGTGCGCTTCTGCTTGGGAGATACCTAGGAACCTTTCAAAAACTTCTGTCTCTCAGCTCGGAAGCCCTGCCAGTCTAGAATACAAATATCGAAATGCAATACTCAATACTTCAAATGAAATATGCGATCATGACATACATCATGATACGAAATTGAAGTTTGAAACTTATATAAGTTTGACGGTTCATAATGCAACTTTCATTGCTATGATCAGGAACATTCACTGCACAGATAAATCAGTTTTATTAACGTTTAAAAGATCACATGTGTTACCTATTTTAGACTAGGGGTCTCAGTTATGGAAATTCCTCACCATAAAGCTTCAGAAAGAATTGGAAAACGTGCAGCAAGTTTTCACCAGAATTCTCATCTCAAGATGCTTCCAGAGCTCCCACGGTAATCTCGATTATAGGGAAAGACTCTATAATACGAAAAGCTTCCTGTATAGAGTGTGCTCAATGACATGGTATTCTGTTTCAGGCTGCTTACAGGAGAGTCAAGGCTTAGTGCTAGCAAGTACTGGGTTTTCACGCCTGCTCGTGGACGAACTCACACTATTTTGTTACAGTGTGCTAAGATGAACCGCAGGCATCGCGATCAGGCATATAATTTCGTTTTCTTCCGTAATGCTAGGTGGCTTCAGTTTCCACCAAAAAAACTGTTCTGGCACGTGTATGGATGCATTATCTTGTTGGAAAATAAGGTTGTGCGTACGCAAACTTCTGAAATATGCCAGAAGGTGATCTCCGAGCAATTGCTGATAGTGCTTACTATTCATCAGTGTAAGAGACCAGAACTTTTGTTGAAAATTTAGCAAATAGAGACCGGTGTAAAATATAAGTTCACTTCATAAAAAAACTGATTAATCACAAAAGTACCTGCAGACAAAGCAAGATTAGTACTCCTTCACATCATCTTTATTGTAAACAACATCGAAGATTCTATTTGGCATACCACTGATAAGGTTATCAATAACAGTTTGCTCTACATTGGTCCATGCGTCAAGTATGGCGTTCTTCAGATCAGAAACCGAAGTGTAATTTGTTCCATTTTTGTACACTTTGTGTGCAAAAATGCTCCACAAGTTCTTAATCGAGTTGAGATCTGGACAGATAGGCCACTCCAAAAGTTGAATTCTTTTAAAGTTAAGTAGTTGACTGTGGCACGTGTATGGATGCATTATCTTGTTGGAAAATAAGGTTGTGCGTACGCAAACTTCTGAAATATGCCAGAAGGTGATCTCCGAGCAATTGCTGATAGTGCTTACTATTCATCCTACACAAGGCGAACTCCAAGGCAACAATTCCGTATCCAGAAAACGTAGCCCAAGCCATGAAACTTCTATCGCCAAAGTTGCACCTGGAGAATACTCGCTCCCATTCCTTAGATCTCTTCAGTAATGTCAGTATCCATCGGGCCCATCAAGGTTCTACCCCTTCTCAACGGAGAATACCACCACCAGATTGAGGCTCTCATCTTTTGCAGAGAGCTTTCTTGGACGGCCAGCTTTCGACTTTTGCTTTTAGGCTTCTGTGTCCTTCAGATAGCGATTGATGCAGTTCAACGGCCTCCCTAGCTGAGCTGCGATCTTCCTGTTTGGAAGGGCGGCCGCATGAAGAGCATCGACTTGAGCTTGCTCACACGTAGAAAGCTTGGGGCCCTTTACCATTGTAACAATTGGTAGCAGTGATGCGTTTCGTTGCATTATTGACCTATTTATACCGAGTTTTACGCAGGAAAATGGTGAGCGTCGGAAGTTTCCTCAAGTGATCCTATTTTGTACCGACCTCTATTCGGTGCTTCTACAATAAAAGTTCGTGGTATCCAGCACTGTTTTGTTGCGATCAAAACTCTTGCGCCAGGCGGGACTCGAATCCGCATCTTCTGCTTTCCGGGCAGCGATGTTCGCCTTACACCACCGGCGCTGTTTAAAACATCCTGTAACAACATGTAACCTCTCTATCAGCCGCTCCAGGCTTAAGCAAATGTGTTCAAGCATTGTTACTAGTAAGGTCTTCAGCTTAACCGGTTCCATGCTGATATCAGCGGCCGACCCATCCCGTATCACGGGTGGGTGCTGACAGACCTCGAGGATATCGCGGATGTTACGTGCAGTTAAACAGCGCCGGTGGTGTAAGGCGAACATCGCTGCCCAGAAAGCAGAAGATGCGGGTTCGAGTCCCGCCTGGCGCAAGAGAAATGCAAGACGATTTAGATTTTGCTGTGTCGACTCACTACAACCTTGTGCAGCTAGGTCCAACCATCACAGCAGAGTCCCACTGTGACGAAATCGAGGAAACGTTCCGAAAGTTGCGTGAGCTGCTGCCGACACTGATAAGCAGAAGAGGTCCCGTTCTTCTGCACGACAACGCCCACACGTTTCGCAAATCACCATGTGAAAATTAAACAAACAAGGAGTTGAAGTTCTACCTCACTCGCCATACTCAACAGACTTTGCTCTAATCCACTACCGCATTTTTAAGCACTTTCAGACTTTCAGATCAGATCAGCGCAAAAACATCCTTTCTAGACTAACGCATTCCGACCGCCTGGCTTTTTGCTGATTAAATTTGTCAGCTAGTTTCGCTTTGGGAAAAGTGAGCTGATTCGTGGGGTGCTTATTAAGGTATACTCGGGTTTATCCCAGTGCGTACCTTTCACCTCAACAAAGGCTCCTGTATAGCACTATCCGAAGCACATATCCATCTAACGGTCCAGGGAACATGTCTGTTTAACACACTGCAAAATCCTTTTTCACATCCACAATACAAAAAGGTGTGTTAGAAATAGGATCTCACTTGAGTAGGTTTCAGCTTACTGTGGAAAACGTCCCTCGAGAACACTCTCATATGGTATGCCGTCTGTGCTGTAAGCGTTTTCACCCTCGCTAACCATACTACCGCATACTGACACCGGCACTCTCGGTCATACCGTGAGAGTCTATCCTCCTTTTTATGCACTTTTTTGGTGCAATATAAGAAAACATTACGAGTAACACAATTTTGTGGACTCATTAATCTTTTTCTGAGATTCCGCTTTTAGTGGCATGACACCGTCCATTCCTCCAATATTCACCTGCGACATTCGGTATGATGTGATCGATTTTGCTCCTCAAAACCTCCGCCTCTGAGGATGTTCCATTATCCTCATTAAGTTCTAAAATAGTGGCCATGATGACTCCATTCACACCTCCATTCCCACCTCTCAAACGTCAAAGACTATGGACATACATGGACGTCATGAACAGGCAAAATCCTTTGCATCAGTGGATAAATAAGCTCGTCCACTCTACAGCTTACCTCCGGTGCAAACGGGACAAAACCATGTGAACATAGCTGACGAAAGTTCTTGGCCTGCCACTAACGCTTGCATTTCTTGCGAAAATTCAAAAATTAAACCCAAAATTTTACTGACTGTCTTTGTCAAAGCTGTCGATACGTGCCTTCTTGCAAAGACTTAAAAATTTGAAACAACAATTACAGAACACCCTGAAACTGATGGCGGGCAATATGATGTTGTACTTGAAATGTTTCCATTATTTCATGACTTGGGTTATCTTCGATACGGTGCCTATGCTGCTAGCTGGTTGTCCGGGATCGCCCGATTTCCATCCACCTCAGACAGAAAATGGTGAACGAAATGGAATGGTTTCGAAATTGCCTGAAAGCACCTTCCTGAAGAAGTCGAAACATGAAAGGGAAGTTCTCCTTATCATAGCCGAGTACATTTCCTCACTTAACCCGATAGTAATGAAATGTGTCCGGAACTTCTGTTGCAGGCGTATTTTTACAGTCAAGACATTTTGTTTAGAATTGTCTGTTGTTCCTCTTCACTGTAAGAGCTGGATCATACTATCGACACGATGGGTAAGCATGTTGGGCGCACTCACGTCTCCATTAGCGTTGTATTGTAACCCTCGGCAACGTTCTGCTTTTCCTTGGAATGCTCCAGGTCAAGAACTGGTTTTATCGCCGTTGTTGATGCTGCACAGAACGCTCGCATCATATGCTTAATTTACGGCGTTAGGCCAAATTGCTAAATGGCACACGCCGCCGCATCGTTGCTTGCGTTTTATGTAAACCCATCCCCGTTCTGCATATTTCTATCTCTCAGACCATCGAATAATGGCGTCTGTTCCGACATTTTACATGTATCAATCGAATCTTCAAGTTGTATGGGATGAAAAGCCCGTTTTCTCACATTTTTGCCGGGCGCTTCTACTCTATTTCATGACCTAAACTCAGAAAGGACACGGCGTATCATCTGTAACACTGTAGGGAATACATAGTTATCAACACCACACTTTTAGAGACCGTGGGTTCGCAGGGTGGCCTTAAAACCATGCCACAAAAACTGAGCAGTATAAAAGCCACTGGAGTGGCGTAAATTTGACGCAATTTGAAATAGCATTTGCTGACGCATTAAAGATCATGATGGAGCAGTGCATTTCGTAAGGACTCCTGTTGGCTTTACAGAAGTCACGAGATCATATGGGGAGAACTCGTTCTCCACTTCCGAAATTTGAATCCTCATATGCTTCAGAGGCTATGCCAGCTTCTACATACTGTGAAGAGCAGGATTTTTTTATCTGAAAGATAAAAAAATGATAAAAAACTAAAGTTAAAGTTTGGAGAATTTTCTTCCGAATCTCTCGCAGGTACGAAGTTTGACAAATGGACTGCCGGAGATGGTCCGCTACGAAACCTTTTGCATTTGTTAGAGTCGTCACTTTACCCAAATTTGTATAGCGGGGTTGGGTTCAAGAAGGAAGGTGCTTTATTATTGTGCCTACCGTACTGAGACTTCTAATGATTTTAGCTCTTATTACCAGAATACAGGGAAGGGTTTTTTGTCCGGTTTTGTTCTAGATGCGTACATAACTGAGCTGCCATTTATGCTTGATTAAAGCGGTGTTGGCGGCATAGTCTGTATGCAATTTGCAGATTCTATCAAGGAAAAGGAAAACTATAGACCATAACTGCTATAGGAAAATTGTAAGAGATTATAACGCAGAAAGAGTACATAGTGCACTGGAAAGGATTTATGAGAGGTCAGATATTTTGTGGTTACCTCTACCCACTGAGAAAACTGAACAGATGAGAATAGAAGGGTCGGAGTGCTCTGCTCGCTACTCGTTTGGAGGACAGACGTTTAATGCAGTGCTTAAGATAAAGGATTTCGGATTCTATTACAACAAGCTCCACTTTTCTGAACACTGCAAAGCGATTTACAGAAAATCGTTGCAGTCCACGTACTCTATTTTTAGATGTCTTGCCTTAAAGACGGGTGAGACAAGCTCATGTAACTGAACCTATCCAGTCTCAAGCCAAGCTTCCTAGTCAAATTCTTCTGCACCTTTTTTCATCATAAGAGGAAATTTTCTTTTGTGGCAAAACACTGAGGTTCCACTCTCCACTCGTGGTCTTAGAGGTAATTTATACGCACACGCTAAAACTTGTTTATCATCTATTGCAAGACATCTAAAAATAAGGTAAGTGGACTGCTCCGATTTTCAGTAAATCGCTTCGCAATGTTCAGAAAAGTCCATCTCGTTGTAATGGAATCCGAAATCCTTTACCTTATGCACTGTATTCAACGTCTGTCCACACAAACAAAAAAAACATATGCCTCAGAGACCTGGGCCATACGAAGGCAGGATGAACACGCGATCAGCGTCTCCCAGCGTGGAATCCAGAGGACGATGCTCGGCGTGACACGGCTCACGCAGGTGAGGGAAGGCCTTCGGAGTTCCGACCTTCGTTGACGTTGAAAGATCAGAGACGCTGTTGCATGGGCTAGGTCAATGAAAATTAGGTGGGCCGGCCACCTAATGAGACCCGCTGGACGAGAGCCATCACCGACTGGATTCCGCGGGATGTCAAGAGAACACCGGGACGCCCACTAACGCGTTGGTCGGACTTCTTCGTGAAAGGCATGAACGACCGATATGACGCTCTTCGTGTCCCTCGAGCGAGGAGGATCCATTGGACCACTCTGGCACGCGACAGGGACCAATTGAGAAGCTGCTGGTGCAGCAACTCTATGATCAACGGGACGACAGGTGAGACAGGTGGGGCATCAGATACTTGTCGGTTCTTTATGAAAATCGTTTTCGTAAGATTCTCAGCTGCAGCCCAACGCTCCCACATACGCGATAGAAATCGGCAGGCATTCGCTCCGCGTGGCTAATGCGCGGTGTGATGAGCACGATGACGTCAGCGAAGCAAAGATGGTCAGTTGCCGGCCAACGATCTTCACTCCTATGTCTTCCCATTCTAGTTCGCGCATGACGTTTTCGAGGGTAGCGCTGAAGAGCCTAGGGGATATGGTATCCCCCTGCCGAACCCCTCTCTTTACGTCGATGTAGAATGGTGAGATCTTGGTCGTGAATCCACTGTACAGCTCTCGAGAGACTCTGATGTACTGAGTAGGAAGGCCTTGAGTGAGCAGGGCTTCGAGGACCGCTTCAGTTTCGACGGAGTCCAATGGCTTCTTCAGGTCGACAAACGTAAGGCACCTTGTACTCTCGCGATATTTCGATGAGCTTCGTAATGGTGTGTATGGTGTCGATCGTGTTGCATCCTCCCCGAAATCCTATTTGTTTGCATAGCTGTCCTTCGTTCAACGTTTCCATTCAGGATGACTCGAGTGAACAACTTCTAGGATACGGATAGCAGTCAGATCGGGAGATAGTTGCCAATGTCGTGCACGTCTCCCTTCTTGTACAGCAAGACGGTCTTGCTGGTCTTCCATTGAGATGGAACCTTCCATCCTGCGGAAGATGGCATGGGGGCAGGTGGACGTGGCATTCGAAGAGATCGGAGTAGAAGTTGTGGATGACCTTCTCCATGGTCCTTCTGGAAGAGGTGACGGTTCCGTCAGGACGTCGGAGAGCGGTCATCTTGGTCTTGAAGTTGGCGAAGTTCCGGCGGGCATTGCGGATGCTCAACCCTGCCTCTGCAGCTTCTGCCTCTCTTTCCTTAAGATCCTCCTTTATCGCCGCTCTGGTAGTTGCCTGACGTTCGTGCTGCTCCACGCTGGCGGATCAGCTCGGGAGTTTCCGGAGACAGACGTCTCTTGGCGGTCTTCAAGCTCTCGGCCCCCTTAGCACTGTAGCGGAGATGGTGCACGAAGCGGTCGTATTCCTCGTCGATGTTGACCCAAAGGCGGACAAGAAAGGTGTACATGTCCTAGTTGATGGTCGTTCTGAGACACTTCTTCTTGAACTTCGAGGCCTTCTCTCCTGGGCGCGAAAAGAGGAACCTCGCAAAGGAGGTAGTCCTATCCCGTGTTTGACTTGGATATGACTCTTTGCAATTGATAAATGTCTCCTGACAAGATCACGTAATTTTGTTAAAGTACTTACTGTTGACCCTGTAACGATTAGTCTCGAGACATTTATGTAACAAAAAGTGCGTTACTTCTTCTCCTTGGACGCCTTCTTTTCCATTTATGAAGTCATTCGAAATTGACACCTTTAGCAAGCATTATTTATGATAATGTGTGTAGCCTCAATAAGGGTTTTAGGTGACTAAACAAATTCTGTTAAGAACTTTTAAGCAGCTTACGAAAGAGTGAATTTTGAGGACAGCATTCCATGTCCTCATCCCCGTCCTCACTCTAGAAGCACGGTGTTCCACTACTAGATTAGGTACTTCATTTTACTAGTTGATCGTTGGCTCCACGAAACATATTTCGAATTAGTCGTTAGACGTATAGTTCTGATGGTGAGACATGGTCTTGTATCATCACAATTCCTTAAGCGGGTTCAATGATTCCGTAAGTTTCGAGAAATCATCAAAGCTACAGAACAGATGTCCGATGGCGGGTCGCTTGAAGAGCATTCACTATTGCAGAATCTTTCAAATTGCAGTGGATATCCTAGACATCCGTTGCAATTTGCATATGTATTTGCCCTATATAATGGCTTACGGTGGCCAGCTGAATTTTTCTTCTTTTGAGTGGCACGTTTCAACCTTTTCTACATCCACCCACACTCTAATCAGAGAAGCTAATCAGCATTGCTGATATATACTTCACTATTTAGGACGTCAGCTGTATTCATTGTTTTGAACGTCAGCTCCATATAAAAAATTCAATAAAGGCGTCACCACAATCACATGTCGCACCCTACCATATATACCCTACTATAAATACGTGGTGCCACCCAACTAGCCTGCTGGTAATGTTCTCACCAAATTTGTCGTTAGGAAAGTGGCGTGTTGTCGAATATGATGACCTTTCGCATTTAACCTTTTCTAGCTCAACGGCTCTATTATGCAGCCTCAAATTACCCTCCCTGCATCTGCATGAAGTATAAAGGACGAATGATTACTCAATCTGTTTTGGGTGCGCCACGCATTCTATAATACTTCTACGGGATGTCGTGAAGGCAATTTAATAATAATAATTTACTACGCGGTATAAGACGCACGTGAAAGACAAAACACAGAAAATCAAGAAGCCCATAATCAAACCGTGTTACCTCTAATATTTCAGAAAGTCAACACCTTCTCCTGCACTATACGCTTGAAAGAGCACAGAACAGAGGATCAAGTATGAAGTGATGCCTTAACTTCAAATATGATGAGGCTGCCCTAAAAATGAACGTGGAGCAACGTAATTTTGTACTGGGCCTGCGATAGGATACCTTTCCGACTCGCCCCTGGTCTTAGAACAGTTTGTTGTATAAAATTGAGAGACGTCCACGTCAATGAATTTTGCAAACATTTTAAAGAGCAGACACACTTCCCTAACCTTTCGACGGGACTCCAGAATGTTAAGACTGAGAGATTTGTTTCCTTGTTAGAACGCAGTACTCTGGAGTAAAGAAAACTCTCCGATCTAAGAACTGCCTTTCTTGTAAAGTTTTTCTGAATCCTTTCTAAGAATTCGATATCATTCTTCTTTGTAGGCGAAAATACTGTGGAGCTATGCTCCAGAATATGTCGAACATAAGTCTTATACGCCTGTAGTAGAACCCTCTTACTTCGATTCGAAAGGCCTCTGAAGGTTTGGTAAATCTGCGCCCGAGCCTTCCTGTGGATAACTTTATAATGCTCCGAAAAACGAGGCTATGGTTATAATGAAATTCAAGGTCTCTTACAGCCTGCACTCCTTCAATAGTACTATCTATGTATCCTCCAACCTTACATCCAAAAGGGGCCGAAGAGACACCAGTGCGCATGAAAAGCGTTTTCTCTGGCGCCAAGGGGAGACTCCATTGAGAAGACCACCATTGCAGCCTATCAATTGCAAGCTGCAAGATGTTACGATCTTCACGAAAAATGACTTTTCGGCACACCTTAACATTTGAATGCGTATTTGGCCATACAATGATTTGCGGTGGCCAGCCGATGGACAAGTCAGCGCTTTGTCCTTCCCAGACAAGTCTCGTACCATTCACCGACCCCGGAGGGATGGAAGGGTTGGTTGGCCTGGGCGGGAAGTCCGTACCGGGAACCTGGTATCGGGTGCACGCGACAGCCGGCATCTCCTCTGCATGAACTGTACTGCATAATTCTCGAATAATTCGAATTCGTTTCCTCCTTTCACCGCAGGCCTCCACCTACTGCACTTTGCATCAGTTTCTTGCTGCTTTCCTTTTCCGCAGTAACTTTTCGTTAAGATGATGAAAAATTGTATTCTTGGCGAATCGCTTTAAACCTCGATACGAACTCGGCCTGCACAGTGATCTCTCTAATATGCTGTTATCCTTCCCACTGGGCTAACTCCGTTTTGACTTCTGCACAAATAGAAAAATAAACGATAAGGAACGACGTTATCCACCTCTGTTTGGGACACGAAACGCGCTCTACCTCGCGATATTGTAAAGGGGACTGAAAATCGGATGTGGCCAGTAATGGGCTGCGGTGACCCGCTGGAGGACAAATCAGTGTTTTGTCTTTGCCAGACGGGCCTGGTATCAATTCACCGACCTTTTAGGAAAAGTAAGATGGGCAGGTCTGGACGAGACACGAAAAAAGATCCTTGAATCGCTGTGCACGGTCCTCTGAATGTGCTACCGCGACCACTGCACTTTTTTACTTCATCGCCTCCTCCTGTGCTAACGTGTGCCTCCAAAACCTGAAGTCTATGCAGGCAGAACGAACGCCCGCTGAATGCTTTTTATTATACAAATTGCACACGATTGTACTTGTACTCGTGTAAATAAATAAATAAATAATGCCATAGAGGGAGAAATTATGATGAAGATGCTAGCAACTACACGAGTCATGACTTCTGCGCAAAGGATGGATAGCTCTCTGAGTACTTGAATTTGGTTTTAATCTCATTTCGCTCACCTCTCACGCTCGGACTCTGCTCCACGCAGCAATGCGCATTCTGTTCAACTCGTCTCATGTCTTAGTGAAATCTCGTCCGAGGCAGGCGCGGCACACGATCAGCCTACGGTAATCGAACGCGTCGGTCTGCCGTGTACAGTAGTGCGGGACACCTAACGTAACACACCTATATCCTCCCAATTCTCATGTCATTAATTCCAAAACCATGGTACTAGGCACTTTACTATGACATGCTCACAACTCCCCAGCTTCCTAAACTGCCTCAGCCATTTTAGGGCGGCGGGGTTAGTGGTTGAAGCTTCCCTACTCACCCATATTTGAGTTGTCTACAGTCGCAATAACACCGTTCTGTTCAGCACGAAAATCTCTACCGAAAGGTGTCTCGATCAATTTCGGAAAATTCGATTTTTTGACAGTTTCCCATCGAGGACAAGGGCGCTCTAGCCGAGCTTGTGCGGACGATAACGTCATCGAAAATCAATATTTTCGAAATTGGTTAAATTTTTCGTCCAAACTTTGTCCAAAATCACCTACAGGATTATTTGGGGGGCTGATTACGAATACGACGTCCATTTTTGAAAACTTCGGCGATTTCGGTATACTACCTCTCGTTTGGTTAACAGATGGTTGGGTTTTGGTAACTGATTTTGCCGAAACTAGGCGCGGGGGGGGGGGGAGCTATTCGGGGCTATTCGGGATACCGAACATAATGTCGAAGTCCATTTGGACGATTACGGCAGGAAGCCACTAATACCAAAGACCGTAAAGACTGCACTCAGAGACTCGAAAAAAACTGGACATTTTCGAAAACATCGATTTTCGATGACGTCATCGTCCGCACAGGGTCGGCCTAGAGCGCCCTCGTCCTCGACACGAAATTGTCAAAAAATCGATTTTTCCAAAATTGGTCGAGTTTGATGCTGTTCGATAGAGCTTTCCAAGTGAACAGAACGGTGCCATTGAGAGTGTCGAATACTCAAACATGGGCGAGTAAAGGCGGAAGAAAATTTACTGCTGCCCTCTGCCGCCCCAATATGGCAGCTGGGATTAAAGCAGCTTAGGCAGCGGAGAGTTGTGAACATGTCATCGTAAAGTGCCTTCAGGGTTCTGCTGGCCCGTGTATTTGTATGCTGTTAGCTCTACGCATCTTCCCGCAGTGATCGACGGAAATCAAAAAAAAAATTGAAGCGCGCAAGCCTCATCTGGATTTTTGCACCGCTGTAACTTACAAGGGAAGGGTCTGAAGTGTATGTCTGAACGGGGAGAGCGAGTCACATAGGGAGAATCCTCACCCCTCAACTAGTATAAAAATGTGTTTATTTTTTGCCAAGTCATTAAATCCCAGGAGTAGGGGGTCTTTCAAGTCATAATGGCACATCACGAGTTTGGGGATCTTGTACGCCCGCGATGCCTCTGCCGGCAAGCGTCTCGGAGCGCAGTGGAAGTGCGGTTGCTTTGTGCGTGGAAGGTCGGAGGTTTGGTTTCTCTGCGCTGCTGCGTTTTTGCATTTCGACTGACTCGTTGGGATTTGCGGGATTCTGATGTCTATGGCATTTTCAGATGTTTTTTGTGCATTTTCTAGTGTACCGCTGTGGAGACTACCTTTCTTGCGAATTGTTTTGTGCGAATTGTTGACCAGTGATGCTCCGCAGGAGCCCAGGCATGAAATCGCGGTGTGTCTTCTTACATGGTTATGAGACGCAGACGAATTCCTCGGAAGGCTCTGTGAAAGCAGGAAAAATATGCGATCAACATTGCCAACGACAGGGCGGCGCTAGGAATACCACGATTTACTTAAGTGGTGGAAGGCTTCTGGTGCTTCAACCTTTGCCCCTGACATTTCAAAATCAAGGTGAGAATAATAGATTGGCCCAAAATAATGGCGGATCTGAGCCGTTTAGTCAATTAAAAATATCTCCGCCTATATATCAGTTTCTTAGCTCAAATAAAAATTTTCAGAATCTCTGTCTTTTCTGACATAGCACGGAGGCCGGGTTGTCACGCTCTCGAAACCCAAACTTCCACAGTTGAGAAATTCGGAAAGTAAAGTATTCGGTATTCAGCCAATGCTGTTAGAGAGAAATTAGGGAAACACTTGGTTAGAGTTTGTTTAATTCTGGAGGGGTCTGCAGAATATAATATGTAGAGACACAAACGTTTTCACTCTTGGTGCAAGAAGTTTGCGAATAGTCGACATCATCGCATCACTGAGCATTTTCTTGCCTTCTACTCAAAATTGCCGCTGAACAGGGCGGCTGCTAACAGAGGGTTGAGTATGTATTACTATTTCGTAAAAGTTTTATGAGGACTCGACGGTGTTATAACGTTGAATTCCGTAGAAGCAGGGACCACAATGATTTTCGAGACTAATTCATCTTCAGCAATCATCTATGAATGCCTTTAACGTGTTCCATCCTTTTTAACTGTACGACTGTTGTCGACGCAGGATAACCGATTTCCACAGAAGTACCAAAGCAACTCAAAAATTACTTATATAATAGAACATAGTAAAAGGTAGAAAGTAAAAAGGAATACTTAAGAAGGTTCGTTTCGCCACTTGAAACTTCATACGAATCTTTTTTATGTTGTGCCATCTTCCCAGTGGCAAAGTTAAGGCTTAGATTCCTCGAGGCAGGAGAGGTTTGAACTTGTAAATGAAAATATCGCGGACCCGTGTTCTGCGTATCTGAAAAGAAAACTAAAAAATCAAAAAATCTTCGCTTTCAAACAGTGTACCACGTACTCTTAAAGAATTTAAAAATCTTACGATTAGTGCTATTCGAAGTTCCCGCCCAGGTCAACCAAGCCTTCCATCCCTCCGGGATCGGTAAATTAGGACCAAACCCGCCTGGGAAGGTAGAAGCACTGGCTTGGCTAACCACCGCATGTGAATGTATAGCCAAACAGTACGCGTTCAAATCGCCCCATGACACCCGTGGAATTAGAACGCGTGGCGCTTCCCATCAAAGATTGAGTAGGGTCGTCCTTTATCTTTTTATCCATTAATAATATAGGCAGTTGAATACAGCATGGCACATTGCTTTTGGACCAGCCTAGTAGTAACAGCCAGGGTCCGGCAGGATGCCAAGATAACATCACCTTGCCCACTGGCATGTCGGTCGCCATTCTTTTTGAGGGCTCTGAACAAGACATCAAGGATGTCCCTGTATTCGGTCTATTCAGTGCTCCTTTCCGCCTTTCGGCTACCCTTTTGACTACTTCAACGTCGTCGAACATTTAACGTTTTCAGTTTTTCACTTGCTATCCACACTCCAAGTAGGGCGAAGCCAGGACCTCCCTTTTGTTCTACGAGTCATCTTTTGGTATAAAATTTTACTGCTTCTCAGATACCGTCCAGATCGTTCGCCCCTTCTGAGACCTATTAGGGTGTCCAGAAAGTATTTGTAGAAAACTTCGCAATGTTCCAGATTTTTTCTAGGGTGTTATGAAGATTTCAGCATAAGTGCTATATAAAGACACTATCCTGCCGTATCCAGTTCCGTCTTCCTTGCCTATTTCACTGTACGATGACCGAACTGTCTACCCATATTAGACACGTACTCCTTTCTTCTTCTTCTTCTTCTCCCGAGCGTTTAGTCCCGCGCAGTCGCAGGGTCCGCTGTTCTTATGATCCGTCGCCACCTCATCCTATCAAAGGCGTCGTCTGGCATGGCGCCGACTTCAGCGAGATCTTTCTTGATGACATCCTTCCACCTTTTCCTTGGGGCTCCTCTCGGACGCTTTCCGGGTGCCTCGAAATCTAGGGCCAACCTTATGGGGTGATCCTCTGGTCTTCTGAGGACGTGTCCATACCACTTCAGGCGCTGCTCTCTCATCTTCAGCTGTATCGGGGCTGTCTTCATCACTGCCCTAACATCCTCGTTTCGCACCCTGTCCCGACGGGTCCATCCACAAGCCCACCTGAGCATCCTCATTTCCGCCGCGTGCAATTGCCGCTCCTGCGCTTTACCTAGGGCCCAGCACTCACTGCCGTAGAGGAGGGCAGGCCTCACCACTGTTCTATAGAGCTTTCCTTTGAGTGTCCTGGAGCACCTACGGTCGCAGAGGATTCCTGTGGACTCCCTCCATTTGAGCCAGGCTGCGTTTATCCGTCCCCTGACCGCCTGGTCCACACTTCCTTCCTCGGATAGGTCACTTCCGAGGTAGCGGAATTCTTCCACCTTCTCGATCGCCTCCCCTTGGCAGTCTAGGATCGGTCTAGTGCACTGCTCAGAGCTGATAAACTTGGTCTTCTTCACGTTCAGCCGCAGGCCGTTATCCGCGAGGGCTACTTGCCACAGCCTCACCTTCTCCTCCAGCTCCCTTTAGACACGTACTCCTTTACGAGTTTGAATCTGGGCACTCCGCAGCAGAAGCCTATCTAAACTTGTGTCGTGTGTTCGGCTCTGAAGCTCCTTCTGTACGGTCTGTGTATAGCTGGTTCGAAGCTTCAGAAGCGGGAACAAGAGTCTCGAAGATGAGCCTCGCTTTGGTCGACCGATAACGATGTCTTTGGATGAACTGAGGAAACTGGCGAAGCAGCATCCATATGAAGGCGCGCGTTATTTGCTGCTGCTCTTGGCTGTTCCCAATCCACCGCGGACAATGGAATGCGACCTCTTAGAATGGTTTAAAGCTCAGCCAGTGGCTCCCACACGAACTGACCGACGACAAGTGGTGAAGACGTCTGGACATATGCACTCAGCTGCTCTCCTGAAGTCGCACCTTCAACTGCCCGGACACCATCGTCACAGTAGACGAAAAATGGGTCCTCTGCGTCAACCATGCTCGTAAACGTGCGTGGTGCCAACGCGGTGAAGTGCCGAAATCTTTCGTAAAAGGTGAAACTCATGCGAGGAAAGTCATGCTGGGCGTCTGGTGGGGAGTTTATGGGATCTTCCACTTCGAGCTGCTGCCTGACAGCACAACGGTCACTGCCAAGGTCTACGCCGCTACCCAACTGCAGAGACTGGCCGACAAGATGCGCAAGGAACAGCCCAGGCTCGACAAAATTCGCTTGCTGCACGATAACGCGCACACATTGCGAAGACGACTTCTCAGAAAATCCTGGAACTGGGATGGGAAGTTGGTGCATCCTCCGTAAAGCCCAGATCTGGCCCCAAGTGAATACCACCTTTTTCGATCACTTCAGCTGGAAGTAAAGCGTTATTAAGGTGAGGCAGGATTATGATCAATCCTAGATTCTCAAAACAAAGAACCTCAATTGAAGATCACAGGTTACCGTATGAAGGCCGTGCTTTTTGAAAAACCAATTGCATCACAAGAATGCGAAAAAGCTGAACTCGGGATTCCCTAATTAAAAGTAGGCTAGCTCGGTCCGTTCTTCAAGGAAAAATGAATAAAGCTAGGCTTACACAATCCGTTCTGTGATGCATCGAACGGTATAGTTTAGTGTCATATCGTAGAAAACATGAATACGTATCAAAGGATGAAAACAACAAAGGATGGCGTCAATCAATTTCTCGGAATGGACTACGCATTATAATACATACCTCTACAGGATGACATAGGGGAAATTTGAACGCGTATTTGGTCATATGTGATGTGGACTTGCGGTGGTCAGCCGATGAGCAAGTTAGCGCTTTATCCTTCCCAGACAAGTATGGTACTCACTCACTGACTCTGGAGAGATGGAAGACATCGTTGACGTTTGCAGGGAATCCGATTCAGGAACCCGGAATCGGGTACTCGTGCCAGCCGGCACACTCCAACTACACTCCCTCGTTCATGAGTATATATTAGGGTTATAAAGCAACTTGCCATGAGCTGCCGGAGATCAAATCAGAGTGTTAGGCCTATATAAAACGAGCTCGTGGTAGCGCATTAGCAGTAGGTGCCCGCTGTCGCTTGCTCCCAAATTCGAACTTCTGGACGAGGTCTGGCCGAAGTCATACATCCCTGGGTGTCGACGAAATGATGCCAAAGTTGTCAGGAATATAAAAAAGTAGTCACTCATTTGCCCATCAACTGGCCTTGAGGTGGCCAGCCGATGAACGGGTCGGTGCATATGCTTCTCAGCCTAGTCTGATACCAATTCACCGGCCCTTGGCGGATGGAGGGTTTGGATGGCCCTGGCGGGAAATCCGAACCAAGGACCTAATTCGGGAAGCGGACGACTGTCGACGCCTCCCATGACTACCCAAGAGATATTTCGTATAGGTATAGTATTATGCGGGCGCGTGTAGCGCAGTCGGAGGAGGCACGGCTGTCGCGTGCACCCGATACCAGGTTCCTGGTTCGGATTTCCCGCCCAGGCCAACCAAACCTTCCATCCCTCCGGGGTCGGTGAATTGGTACCAGACTTGTCCGGGAAGGATAGAGCGCTGACTTGTTCATCGACTGGCCACCGCAAGTCATTGTATGGCCAAATACGCATTCATGTCACCTCCACGACATCCCGTAGAAGTAGAATGCGCTGGCGCATCCCAGAAGGGATTGAGTAACGCCGTCCTGTATCCTTTATCCTTATAATATTATGCATGGAACAGGGCGAACCGGGATTGATTCCGCCTTTTATCCTTTAGAAAAAGCTGTGGCACCTAATCAGCAAGCAGGAAAGTACGGAATGTTCGGTAGGGCAGGTTGCGTTTTCATGGTGAGCGTAAGGCCAGCGGACGTCTCCACCCTACTGCGCCACGTATGTCGGATCAGCCGAAAAATGAGCGCTATGAAGTTTATGCCTGGCACACAACCCGATAGCAAGACACTACCCGATCCTTGACTTGCCAGGTTTCGAGCTTGGACGCATGTTTTTGTTCACAACAGAACCCATAAACAAGGATCGTTGTTAATCACGAAAGGGCAATAATAAAGTAGTGACGAATTTTCAAACTATCTTGCGAATTAAGTGCTAACACGTCGTTAGCATTTAATTGCTTACGACTTTTGAAAACTGGGATTGATTGCGCCTCTTAGTTTGTAGCCGTTATGAAAAAAATGGGAATGACGAAGGCGTTTTCCTAGATATTGCGGGTTTCATGTATTCATTTGGTGTCTATATAGTTATTTCCTGAAGATTTAAAGCATAGACAACAAACTGTGGTAAATGACGTTTTAAAAAGGGAATAATATAACCGCGTAATATGAACGGGGCGCATGTAGCGATGTCGGAGGAGGTGCCGGCTGCCGCATGCACCCGATACCAGGTTCTTGGTCCGGATTTTCCACCCAGGCCATCCATACCATCCATCCCTTCGGGGTCGGTGAATTGGTCCCAGACATGTCTGGGAAGGATAAAGCGCTGACTTGTTCATAGGCTGACCACTACAAGTCATTTTATGGACAAATTTCCATTCAAATCGAAATGATATCCCATAGAATAGAATGTGGGGCGCACCCCAAAAGTGATCGAGTAACGCTGCCCGTTATCCCTTAATATGAATATGGTCTGACCGTTAAGCCGTAATCAAATCCAGCTTGTTCCGCAAAAATCGATTTGCTCGTCTTCTTCTGCTTTGGTGATAAATTTGTCAGAACTTTGTACTTAGCAAGCAACAAGGTGCATGTCCTGGGAACCGTATAGATTACTTAGCCTGAGAACAACCAAAAGGAACATCTTTCTTCGCCCCAGCATGGTTTCGTTATCGCACTTCATACCATAGTTACTTCATTCGAAATTCATCGATGCTTCTGATGAGTTGAACGATCCGCGCATATTTTCTCTGGTATGTGAGTATCACATAATTGAATAAGATGCTTATTCTCGTAGTGGGACTACGAAACCCTCTCAGTGTTGTTGTACCCAGAAGCGAGCCACGCAGTTCTTCGCCTAGCACCCTTACTCCACCCCCTCCTATGTGAGTCTTCCAGAGGAAATCCTTCAGTCCTCCATTCTATTCTTAGCTGTCTTCCTGGTTCGTTGAGCTACGTTGTACCTAGTTGAACGACGGAATTTTTTAACGACGGACAGCCACACAACTAGTGTTGCTAACAACATATTCAAATGTGTGACCAGTCTGACAGCAAGCGAAATTGGATTTGAATTTTGCCGAAACTTCCGCCCATTCGAGATATGTTTGATGCAGAAACAACCACAGTCACTTTCACATGCGTTTGATCCGTTTCGTCAAATGCATTTGCATTGATTTGAAAACCAGTTCAGCTATCCTTCCAGCTGCACTAACGAGGACCTTCCCTTATACGGTAGGATCCCCACACCTCTTCTACGCCATGCGGTTAAAGCGTTTTGAGAAAGCCGTCATTTTCGACATTCCTCGTGCAGAACGTTTGTAGGCAGACTTTAAAATAAATAAATACTCCACTTTCAGCATGAACTACACACTATGCTGGATAACGGCAGCGATTTGCTCGTTTTTTCTACCACGGATCGCCTTCACAGAACTGAGGTGTCTTCTTGCATTTGGCAGCAACGTTAGTCGCAATGAGGGCTTATAAGGGGTTATTGGATTAAATGTAAAATCTCCTACAAACACCACAGGATAAAACTCCACTGACGTAGCGATGACGAATATGGGGAAATGAGAGCGGGATCAAACCGCCTATATCCAAAAAAGAGTCAAAGGACGAGGAATACATGACGTAATCATTTTTATCCTGTGTGAATGGGCTTTAGAAACCTGTTCCTCAATTACTGTCATCAGGTTTTTTAGACATAATGAAACGATCGTTTAAGAAGATCATAAACCTGTGTCACTAATCGTAGGAAGTAATTAAGGCTCTTTCTCATAGGAAGAGAAGATAACGGAGTATTAACTGAACTACTCCGAATTCACCATGCCTTTTTCAAGCAATGGCTCAATCTGGCTAACATCAACTAAGAGCGCGTTCAAGTGGAGTTGAGGGGGAAATAAGGCCCAACGACACCTGCGAAGTGCTGAACCTTTTCCTGAGCATGGGTGATTTCTTGAGCTTTAGTGCTGCTATGTTGTCAGATTTTGCACATTTTGAATCTCATTGTTGTAATGAGATTCTTCTCATCTCAAACACAAATTACATGCGCACTTTTAGTTTACCTTTACCAAACCTTTTCACATTTTTGTCTACAGTACCGGACGCGTCTTTTGAATAGACGCCGAAAAAACCGCACTTTTGCGGTTTTTGCGTCTTTTTGCTATAACTCGCCCAAAAGTCATCCATTTGAAAAACCAAGGATACCTCTGAGCTCAGGAGATCGAGTTCTATCGTTTGGTATATACATTTCATATGGAAGGTCAAAAATGGCCAAAATTGAAAACTTGCGCTCCATTGAGAAGGCCGGCCGCGGACGAGTTGTCGGCCGCAAGGCGTCAAAAACCGTTGCATGGTCACAATTCCTCTAGTTTAAGGTTTTTTGAGAAACGGTTGGTACCGTTCGATTCGTCTCCTTGAGGTCTACACAACCGTATATACAACTTCGCCAAACCACCGCATTTTCGCAGTGGGTGGTCAAAAATTACTGGAGCAGACTTTTTGCTATTGGAGAAGCTTATATTTCAGGACTTGCATGTTATCGGAGCATCTCAAGCATGGCGTAAAGTGTTTTGTCGTGCCAGGAATCCTCCGAGAGTGCGCCGTGCACAGTGCATATCGGATCGAAATTATCAATCGAGTGGGCGCGGCAGCTCGTAGAGTGAGCATTTAGGGAGTTTTGTGAGAAATTCTCAGCCGCCCTACTCAGGATTTGCTGAACTCTGTCCGGCGAGACTTAGGAGTGCGCCGAGAGCAATGCATATAGAATCGAACCTATTAATCGAGTGGGGCAACCGCTCGCAGATTGCACGCGCGGGCGTTTTCAGAGCGCAGTAACTCTGTCAAATTCGAATCGTTTCGGCTGCAACTCCTGGGTCTTGTAGTCAGTAGAACAGTCTAGCAGTACGCTAAAGTAGAGCAGGGTAGCTTAGGAAGAGGCAATGTTACAGGGGTGCGAATATGAAGGTGAGGCTTGTGTGACGTATTTTTTTCCGATTTCGGTGTACCACTGCGGGAAGACGCGGGAAGCTAACAGCCTCAAAACGCGTTGGCGAACAGGCCGTTTAGGGTACTTTACGACTACATGCTCCGAACACCTCAGCTTTAGCTGATCGGCCATCGTAGGCCATTAGCTGATCGCGCGTCTCAACAGTGGTCGACCGAAATCGGAAAAAATCGTGCGACACAAGGTTTACCTACATTTTCGCACCGCTGTAACTTTACACAATCATAAGCTACGTTGCTATGTTTCAACGCACTCCTTTAACATTCTACTGCTTACAAAATTCACAAGTCGCAGCCGGAAAGATTCAAACGTGACAGAGTTATTGCACTCAGAACATGCCCGTGCGTCCAATTTAGCACAACAACGGTCTATGTTCTCCGTGCTCTTACTCGCCCAGATAACAGTTCTCGCGACTCATAAACACCGTTCAATTCAGCAAGAAAAGCTCTATGAAATGGTATCAAACTCGACCCATTTCGGAAACATCGATTTTCGATGACGCCATCGTCCGTCTGGTGCGACCATCTTCGATGAGAAACTGAATCAAAAAATCGATGTCTTCAAAATTGGTCGAAATTGATACCATTTGATAGAGCTTTTCGAGCTGAACAGAATGGTACGCTGACTGGGGCTAGAAAACTCGGACGTGGGCGAGTAAGGGCGGAAGAAGCTTCATCGCTGACGTCCGCCGCTCTAAAATGGCAGATGGGGCTAAGGCAGTTTAGGCAGCTGGAGAGTTAGGAGCAGATCGTCGTAAATCGCTTTTGCTGTTTTGCTCGCCCGCGAGCTTGCATGCCGTTAGCTCGCCTAGTGTACCCGCAGCGGTCAACCGAAATCTGAAAAAGTCGTGTCACACAAGCCTCACCTGCATCTTCACAGAGCTGTAACTTGGTCCAATCATAAGCTACATTGCTGTGTTTCAGCGCGCTACTAGAGCATATTACTGCCTACGGAACCCACTCGTTCCAGCCAGAAAGATTTGAAGCTGACAGAGTTATCGCGCTCCGAACACGCCTGCGCGTGCAATTTAGCACAATAACGGTCGATGTTCTCCTCGCTCTTACTCGCCCAGATTACAGTTCTGTCTGCTCTTAATAACACCATTCAATTCAGCATGAGAAACTCTATGGAATGGTGTCAAGCATGGCACAATTTGAAGATATCGGTTTTCGATGACGTCACCGTCCGCCTGCCGCGGGCGGCGGTCTCGAGCGGCCTCGTCCTCGATGGGAGACCGTCAAAAAATCGATGTTCCCGAAATCGGCCGAAGTTGGTACCATTCGATAGCGCTTTTCATGGTGAACAGAGTGGTACCATTCCAAGCGTTGAAGACTCAATTCTGGCCGAGTAAGAGCGCAAGAAACTCTAACTGCTATCTTCTGCTGCTTCAAACTGGCAGCTGAAGCTAAGGCAGTTTAGGCAGCTGAGGTGTTCTGAGCATGAAATCGTAAAGTAGTTTAAACGGCCTGTTAGCCTACGCGTTTTGAGGCTGTTAGCTTGCCGCGTCTTCCCGCAGTGGTCCACCGAAATCGGAAAAAATACGTCACACAAGCCTCACCTTCATATTCGCACCCCTGTAACATTGCCTCTTCCTAAGCTACCCTGCTATACTTTAGCGTACTGCTAGACTGTTCTACTGACTACAAGACCCAGGAGTTGCAGCCGAAACGATTCGAATTTGACAGAGTTACTGCGCTCTGAAAACGCCCGCGCGTGCAATCTGCGAGCGGTTGCCCCACTCGATTAATAGGTTCGATTCTATATGCATTGCTCTCGGCGCACTCCTAAATCTCGCCGGACAGAGTACAGCAAATCCTGAGTAGGGCGGCTGAGAATTTCTCACAAAACTCCCTAAATGCTCACTCTACGAGCTGCCGCGCCCACTCGATTGATAATTTCGATCCGATATGCACTGTGCACGGCGCACTCTCGGAGGATTCCTGGCACGACAAAACACTTTACGCCATGCTTGAGATGCTCCGATAACATGCAAGTCCTGAAATATAAGCTTCTCCAATAGCAAAAAGTCTGCTCCAGTAATTTTTGACCACCCACTGCGAAAATGCGGTGGTTTGGCGAAGTTGTATATACGGTTGTGTAGACCTCAAGGAGACGAATCGAACGGTACCAACCGTTTCTCAAAAAACCTCAAACTAGAGGAATTGTGACCATGCAACGGTTTTTGACGCCTTGCGGCCGACAACTCGTCCGCGGCCGGCCTTCTCATTGGAGCGCAAGTTTTCAATTTTGGCCACTTTTGACCTTCCATATGAAATGTATATACCAAACGATAGAACTCGATCTCCTGAGCTCAGAGGTATCCTTGGTTTTTCAAATGGATGATTTTGGGCGAGTTATAGCAAAAAGACGCAAAAACCGCAAAAGTGCGGTTTTTTCGGCGTCTATTCAAAAGACGCGTCCGGTACTGTACTACACCAATTAGCCAGACAATGATTCCTCAAAGTAACTGCAAGTGCTATCCCTTTTGAGGGAGGTGCTGTGTCTTCAGCCGCAGGACTGTGGAGACCTGCTTGTATTTAATACGGCAACTTCACTAAACCACCAGATTTTCAGATTAAACGTTACGGATTTTGAAGAGCTCCCACGGGACGTGGCTGATGCAAGCAAATTCTGCTTCTGAAATCTGCTACGTAAACAAACATGGCGTATTCCAACGGAAAGCATCAGGGCAGCATTTCTCCTCACATGTATCAATAGTCCGACATAGGAGGACAAACTGATACAAAAAGTTCTAGCAACTTGACAACATCGCCATATCACAATTATATCTGCCATTTTTAGCACTTGCTCTAACATAACATAACATGGGGCATCGATAGCCTTTTTGCTTTGATGTGGAGTTTTAGATCCTCTGTGAAGTGCTCCTAACAACTACAACTTGTAATAAGAAGATCAACAACAAAGTCGGTGTTCAAGTGCGAAACAGAAACAGTACGGCGGTCTGCCAAAAGTCTCACTAATGAACGGTTCAAGAGAGCGGATGAGACGTTCAGCAATCAGCAGGTCTTTCTTACTAAGGGCAGCGTGAGTGACTGAATCCTTCTGGCTGCGATGTGGTCCTCTTCAACTAGACCCTGTTCGATGCCTTGTCCATGCTGAACCGCGCACTGAAACTGCTCTTTCCGCCATTCAGTCGGAGAATATGGACAGGTGGTGCTAAGAATCACTGTTATTTTACGCGTCAGAGCAAAACTGCTTAACTCCTCCTCACACCGGATTACATTCAAATGTTCTGAGAGCTTGGGGGTGTAATCTTGGTCCGCTGCTATAGGTGCTCTACCGCTTCTTCGAAAAGCAACCCCGTTGAACTAGCAGCATCTGAAAAGATCGGCTTGGTGGAAGCCTCTAAACTCCTTATACATTCTACGCATGCAATTGCTCATCAAGAAATACATTTCTTCTGCTCGAGCCGACTAAGAAGTAATCACACTTGATTGCAGCCGCACAAGAACACAAACGTTGTTCTTCTCAGTCGCCTTCCGAAAACGAAACGTTCATTCTAGAGGAATTGTTGCTTTGGCAGAATGGCTTCTAAACGCATGAAATGTCAGTGGCTGGATGGATCACAAAATGCCATTTAACAGCATATTAGTTTGCACCTGCATGTTAAATGTCTTGGACAACTAAAGCGCTTGAGGCAATTGGAAAAAAAGCGTTGGAACTAGTGCTGATAAATTTTTACTAAACCCCAGCTGAATTCATTTACATCTACTTCAGCTCGATAGACCTACAAATAGCAGCCCGAACGGAACGCAACTGCTTCTTCTCGCCGTTAGGATGCCTGTTCTTCTCCAATATCAAAAGCGAGCATGTTCGAAGTCAATGGAAAACGGTTCACAGACGCCGCCTGTAATCACCACTATAGGATCTACTCGTTTTCTCACGACTCTATCTTACGTGAATCTCAACAATGTGATACATGCGGACGAGTTTAAGGTAGTGATTAGCGCCTGATGAATGGTCTGCTGATGTGAAACCGAATTCTGAATACGCAGATTGAACAAAGTTTCTCGCTCTCACAGGTTGTAGGTTTTTATCTTACATATGCTTAATGTTTGCCGAATTCAAATAATTGGTATTGCTGATGATGCAAATTCGATGTTTCGTTGAATAAATTTTTAAAAATACATACGATTACGGTAGACAACAAATCTACGAAAATAACGAGAATGTTGTTGTAATGATAAAATGAGAATGTGACCTTCAACACTTATTTGCCTGTTTAACGGTAGCCTTGTTATGGAGTGTAAGTTGAGTTTCATGCATTTAGACGGTCCTTGCTGCTTGTTGAGTTAACTAAGATATGCGTTGCTTTTGCAATCTGCTGTGGCAACGTAAGACAATATGAGCCAACCCCTACCGGCGTTGTAGCGAGCGTAAGCACATTTCAGTTTTACTGAAAGGAAAACACAACAACCAGCGCCACTAAACATTTATATCAAATGCCATGAAACGAAACGAAGTGAAATGAAGTCAGATCCCAAAATCAATTTTCCCATTCGCTCCCTTTCTTCCGTCCAATACATATAGTTGTAAAAGCTAAAAAAAACGACGGCACCATTACATAGCCTCCTCTGAATTTTGAATTTTGAATACGAAGGTCTTCTCACCTTTGCCAGTTTAATGAACAATTTCTTTCAGAGATCAAACCTTGAAGGGATGATCAGATTTCTTGCCATTGGTCTATAGGGAAAGTCCTCATGACAACAAAAAATATAAAATTTCATTGCTTTTCAGGAACTGAAAACCCACTAAGAAGCGTAGTAATGTCCGTCATGTTCTATCACGCTTCGGGCAGACTTCTTATGCTAGCGATATAGATCGCTTCCGTCTTCACTCGAAGAAGTTAGACAAGCAACGATGTCATCTTCATGAATGAACGTTTTTCCTTGTCGCGTTGGGGAGCGAGAGAAAAAGGTTGTAACTATTCGGGAAGGTCTGTGCTGTAAGGTGGGTGGAGCAGAACTTCTCATCCGAAGTCGAGCAGCTGCTGGCGAGTCACTCTTGCAATGTGCGGGCGAGCGTTATCGCGCGGGAATCGGATGGTGCTGTGATTTGTGCGCTTCTTTTCTTTTCGGTCTATCGAGCTGCTGGCCAGTCTATCGAGCTGCTGGCAGTACAGGTCATCGGTGTGCGTTGCGTTGCGTGACAGCAGTTCGTAATGAATGACGCCTTTGCAATCCCACCAAACGCAAGCCATAACCTTTAGCGAGTCTAGCCCTGCCTTTAGTTGCGGATCAGGCTGCTCAGCCCTGTCTACCTACTGTCGACTCCGCTTATTTTAACTCATGGGCACCACTTCTCATCTCCTGCGATGATGGACGTCAGCATACGCCTGTGCGAGAGCAATTAGGTGGCCACCTCCGCAGGCCGTCGAAGATTGGGTTTTCAAATCATGGGGACCTACTGCGCCAACTCGTACCCTCACTCTGTTGTGATCGGCGGCGATGGTAATGCCCACTCGGTCACGCCTATGGGCTTGTCTCGCACTTGCGCGCTTCGATGTCAGGCCTATGTTATGTCATTGCTCACCCAGAACGAAGGTCCATGATAAGCTCCCATATCGATCGCGAGACGCGTTGAATCGGTATGCGAGCTGATCATTAGGCTTCGTTCGTGGACGAGAGCAACAGCTCGAATCCACTGAACAAGCGAGCTGACGAGTCCGCTGCCTCAAGCCTCCGCTTGCCTGACCCTTCTTCGGCTGCCTGTCCGTAGGCCGGCTTATATTAGATATGTACGAGACAAGTGAACGGATCCTCATGTCTAATGATGCATCCTGAACGCAAAGTTCATGAACAGATGCTGAACAGTTGGCCTCAAAATGTTCTCGATGGCTTTTGATGAAGTTCACCACAAAGATATTCGACATTCGCCAGTTCCCCGCCCCCTCTTCATCTAACTACGCTCTGTTTTGTCGGAATGAGGACAATTTAGAGTTGCCGGCCTAATCTAATTCTGGCTGATGAATAACGGAGATGAATGTGATCCTTGCAAAATGCTATTTGTTCCCGGCTCTCATCAATAGGGTTGACGCAGATTTGATATACACAGCCCTCGTAGTAATAAAATGAAATGCTTTCGTTTCATTACTGCAAGGATTTTTTAAATTGTGTTTCAGTATAACATCCTTCGGTGAGAAATTTTCTGTGTAATCTGCATGCGTTATCACAAGAGATTCCCATTATAACTGCGGTATAAGTGCAGATTTTGTTACCTGGTCAAGTCTCATATACACGTTTTGAACATCCCTCTGATTCACCACAGAGATCACATAATCGCAGACGGTGTAGTGTGAAGCTGCTGCGTTTAAAAATCGAAGTCAGCATGATCAACGACAATGCTGATAAAACAGAAAACAAAAAACACAATGCTCGAGGCGAGGTATTTCACGCAAAGAAAAGACCTCCAAAGTTCCGAATTTGCTCGTAATTCGGCAATCACTCAATGTTGAATGAAGTGAGTTTTCATGAGTTTTCATATTTTGCTTGAATTTCACGAATTTTAAGAAGCGTTTTTTATCCTTAGTGTGGGCAATTTTTTTTCAACACCTCTATTGTACTTCCTTAATCTTTCACTGAAAATGAAATTAGGTGGATGACACACGCAAGGCGTTTCGCAGTCTCCGCTGGACGTGAGCCCTAACTGATTCAATCCCGCAAGATTCCTTAAGAACACCGAATGCCCACTTGAGCAGTCCGAATGTTAACGGAATGCCGATAAAAGTTATCTATTTATTTTAATTTTTGCCAACTAGCAATTTATAGTTGAATATTACTAATCTATATTGCTCATCCCGTTATGGTTATGAGCGTATGATGGCACTCCAATGTGCACTACGAGTATTTTGGCTCCTTCGTGCTTACCTCTGCGAGTTTGATGGCTCGTCAAAAGGTTTATTAATAGGAGTGGTGGTCAGTGATAGAATAAGTTTATATGTTCATATGTCAGTATGATTAAACATAGGCGTGGCCTGTTTCTATCAGGCGAGGTCATATTGACGCAAGCACTTACAGCAGGATTTTCGACATAAAGTGGCAGCACCCTAAGCAAGCATCATAAGTACCATTGTCTAGGATGAAGAGGAAGAGCCGACATTTCTGGCGGAATACCGGAACACTCCGGGACAACAAAAGAAGAGAAGATGAGATGGACGTAATGGATATGTAAGGATGAGACCATGGAAATATGAGATAGCACGAAGAGAATCGTAGGGTTATAGAGACATGGCATGGAAAATCTGAACTTGAGGTGGGCGGCATTGAAGATGACAGCAAGCTTCCACAGTCGATTCGCTTTAACCGGTTGTTTGAAATTAATCTTTCATCGTCCTTGTTGTAAGCTAATGAATTGGTGATATGACGTGCTCTTCGGAAGAAAGTATGTTGATGCGAGATTGATCATGGTCAGTGGCGGTTGCAAGTTCAGCTTGTGGTCGCGAGTGGAGTTTAGTGAAGTGGCGTGACGGATGGAGGATTATACTGAAGACAGAAGTGTTGTAAAAGACAGCAATGTACCATGAGAAGTGAGAAGTTATGCGCATGCGCATGCAACCAAAGCTAAAGTGAGTGAAGCGCTTTCTTGCTTCCATTTCACTCCATTTTGACGAAGGATTCTGCTTTTGTTTGGTATCGGAAATGTTTTTCCACGTGTAATTTGTGCTCTGCCACTGAGTTCTCTCATTTCGATGAAGGCACACGTTGACAGCTCTACCTCTGTTGCATTGGTCCATAACTGCAGGAGGACAGAGGTTATGCTGTCATTAGCTGGTGGGTATGGTCCAAATAGCCCTCTACGTCCACGGCAGTGGAAGTGGCATTCGTGAACTGTTTAACCCTTTGATCGCATAGACCTTGGGCAAGTTGGATGTTCCCGCCATGGTCTATGATGAGCTCTGATGAGCGTCCAGCGAACTGCGGTAGCGCCTTTGATGTAAGGTTAACCGAACGCGAACCCTTAGTCGGCGGTATAGCGTTATTGCTTCGTTCATGGGTGGAACTATCTTCCCCATCGCTATGCTCATATACAACAGAGTGCATTACTAGCAATTTTCTCCTCAGCGGTACCTTTTGCAACTCACACTTAGTATCTGCTAAATGTGATTCGATCTTTAACACGTTGACGACCGCGTCTTTTTCGCGTGTCTGGCGCGTGGGACCAATCGATTTTTTGCAACGCCGACAGCGTGGCACGACATCATGTCGTACGGTCCTACGCGACCACAAAATTCGTCTCTTGGTAGAAAGCGATGATGAGGATGACGAGCTAGTCCAGGTCGACATTGGTGCTGAGACCGATATCCTTTCACTACCAGCTGACGATGATGATGGCTCAAAAAGTGAAGTACTAGAATCCGAAGCAGAAAATGAGGATGAGGAAGTTTGGAAGAGCGATTTTGAAGCCCCTACTTGGTGGGACTTTGCAACGGAGTCCGGCTTTCATGATGATGTGTTCGACTGCGTAAGGCCGATCGATTATTATCGATTATTTTTCAATGACGAACTGTTAAATGAAGTCATTACTTGACGAAAAGCTCAATAAATCAGTAACCGAAAACTGCTTTTGAGGATTACGCTTTTTACAGCAGTGTCTAAAGATGAGGTGCACATAACACAAAAAGAGTTCCTTGGAAAGATCTGAATAAAACTAGAAAAATAAATTATAGCCTTATAATTGTGGCCTTACATCAGGCCACACGGTCGTCAACGTGTTAAAATGAAAGGCCCCCTCCATCCTCAACATCCCTTCAACGTCGGCACTATTTTCAGACAGTTCAGAAACGTAATTTGTTTGCGTTAATCAGCGCTTTCGTCCTCAGACTGTTGTGGAGCATTCCTTCGGCCATAGTACCCGCGTGTCTCCCACCCCCGCCCCACCCCGAACGGTTAAATCTGGGAGAAAACCACCGGCGTGTCCCACCCCCTCCCTCTCCATCCCGATCGGTTAAATCTGGGAGGAAACCACTGATAATATCGATCGATATCGATTTTCTCCCCTGCTGTGAAGGCCTTCCGTCGATGATCATCTAAATGCCCAGGCACGGTTGCTGACGTCTGTTCAGCGACCTCGATTACCGCCAGGACTGAAGTTTCGGACCGCTTGGACTACATCCATAAAAAATCGATAATTTGATCGATATCGATTGATGGTGATCTACACGTCAAAAACGAACTTCATAATCGTGTTCAGCGACCTCGATTACCCCTGGGGCTGTAGTTTCGGACCGCTCGGACGACATCCATAAAAATCGATAATTTGATTTACATCGATCGATGGTGATCTACACTTTAAAAACTAACTTCACAATCATGTTCAGCGACCTCGATTACCCCCAGTGATAAAGTTTCGGACCACTTGGACGACACTCATAAAAATCGATAATTTGATCGATATCGATTGATAGAGATCTACACTTCAAAAACGAACTACATAGTCATGTTCAGCGACCTCGATTACCCCTGGGGCTGTAGTTTCGGACCGCTTGGACTACATCCATAAAAAATCGATAATTTGATCGATATCGATTGATGGTGATCTACACGTCAAAAACAAACTTCATAATCATGTTCAGCGACCTCAATTACCCCCAGGGCTGAAGTTTCGGACCGCTTGGACGACACTCATAAAAATCGATAATTTGATCGATATCGATTGATAGTGATCTACACTTCAAAAACGAACTTCATAATCGTGTTCAGCGACCTCGATTACCCCTGGGGCTGTAGTTTCGGACCGCTCGGACGACATCCATAAAAATCGATAATTTGATTTACATCGATCGATGGTGATCTACACTTTAAAAACTAACTTCACAATCATGTTCAGCGACCTCGATTACCCCCAGTGATAAAGTTTCGGACCGCTTGGACGACACTCATAAAAATCGATAATTTGATCGATATCGATTGATAGAGATCTACACTTCAAAAACGAACTACATAGTCATGTTCAGCGACCTCGATTACCCCAGGGCTAAAGTTGTCGGCGTGTTCGGCACGTCTACGGCTCGCCTTGCACGGTCGCCGACGTGTTCGGCACGTCTACCGAGTCGCCAGGCACGTTTGGCGACGTGTTCAGCTCGTCTACTGAGTCGCCAGGCACGTAGAAGGCGTCTTGGTATTTTCCGCTATTTTCTTGCCTTAATTTGTGCCCCGTAACTTCCCCGTAATTTCCCCTATTTTATGACTCATCGCGTCGATCGATAGTGTGACTCATCGCTTAGCGGATTATTATATAGTATAATAAGCACTTTGTTATCGTTTATGGCCAGAGCTCTGAACATATTGTACATACGAGCGTGAGCTGTTCTGTTCAATTAATGAGGAAAAATGTCGAGCGAATCATGATACCTGAACCCTTTGATTTGTTTAACCTTTGCAATTTCAAACCATTTACGCAGTACTTACTAGAAGTCAAGGAAATTCATAGCCGCTTTTAGAATGATTTGTGCTGTGAAAGCGGCAACTGCCAATCTTCGGACCATTTGAGCAAACTATCATTTCCTGTTTGGAGACTACTGGAATACGGACTAATACTCACTTTCAAATAGATTTTTAGGTCAAAGACGACTTGTTTAGCAATAATGCCCATGTTTTTCAAAGTGTTGCCCAGATCCGCGGTGAATACTGACAAAAGGGCTCCGCCCTGAGGAATCCCGCTAATGACCTTGAGTACATCCGAAAAAGTAGAGTTGACACGTATTTGAAAGCTCTTCTCAGTGACGAAACATTTCAGCTAGTTGTAAATTTTCTGATGAAGTTTGTAGGCAGCTCTGTCAAATGCTTTCACAAAGTCTAAGGATATTACGTCCAAACCTTTTTTTATTGTCCAAAGAAGTAGTCCAGTCATTCAAGAACTCCAACATGTTGCTTTCAATAGACTTTCCTTTTACAAAGCCATGATGAGCTGATGGAATTAGGGAGTTCTTCGCTAAATGTTCCATGACATGAGGCTTAAGAGGTTTCTCGAACACATACAAATCAAGGAAATGACGCTAACGAGTCTATAATTGGTAGGTTCCAGCTATGTAGCTGATGAGGAGACTAAGTTATAGCGGTGCAAAAATGCAGGTCAGCCTTGTGCGCCCAATTTTTTTCCGATTTTGGTCGACTGTTAAAAGACGCGGCGAGCCATCGGCATGCAAACGTGTGGGCGAACAGAACCCCGAAGTCACTTTACAATGAGATGCTCACAACTCCCCAGCAACCTTACCTCAATCTGTTATCTTAGAGCGGTAAACGGCAGCGGTGGAGTTTCTTCCGCCCTTAGTCACCCGTATTTGAGTTTTCGACATTTGCAACGAAACCGTTAGCTTCACCACGAAAAGCTCTACCGAATGATCTCAATCTCAGCCAATTTCAGAAAAATCGATTTATTGACAATTTCCCGTCGGGGACGGGGGCTGTGCCTGCGCGAACGATGATGTCATCGAAAATCGACATTTCGGAATCGGTCAAATTTTCTCGTACAAAATCACGAATCCTACGTCCGTTTTCAAAAATTCTGCCAAAAATCTCAATAGGTTACTTAACGTTTGAGTGTGGTCGGGTCAGCATCACCGATCACCCTCAGTTATCGTAATGGGTGGTCTTCTGCCGTAAGTCCAAATAGGCTTTGGCATCGTGTCGGCACCCCGAATAAACCCCCGCCGCTATACGAAGTTTGAGCAAAATCGGTGATCCTGACTCGACTACCGTCAAACAGGAAATAACCTACAGAAATTGGAATATTTTTCAAGATGGCAGCTGGAGGGGGGGGGGGGGGGGAAGAGGGGAGCGGGCTAAGATAGCTGAGTCAGCATCGGAGCAGTGGGCACAAATTCGTAAAGTACAGTAAGTGTTCTATGGTCTACTCACTTTTAGGCAGTAAGCAAAGGGAAGAGTATCCGCGTCTTCCCGCAGGGGTCAATTCTTCTTCTTCTTCAGCGTTTGTCCTTCTTCGTGGCGGGGTCCGCTATTCTGGTGTCATGACGCCACCTTTCCCGATCCAGCACTAGATCAAGGTGGACACCACTACTTTCAAGTCCAGATGTAACGTATCAGCCCAGCGCTGCTTCGGACGTCCTCTAGGACGTTTTCCTACTACCTCGAAGTTAAGGCCTATCTTACCCACGCTGTCTTCTCCTCCACGCATAACGTGGCCGTAACTATCGCAAGCGAGCTTCGCGCATCTTGTTAGCTATCGGCACGACACCGAACTTCTGCGGAATGAGATCGTTTCGGATGCGGTCCAGCCGTCCAGCGCAGCATTTTCGTCTCCATGACGTTGAGGCGAAGATGCTGCACTGGACGGCTGGAGTCACGGCGTTTCAACTTCCTTAGTGGCGGGCCAACACTCAGCGCCGTACATCGCTACTGGTGGGATGACTGCTCTGCAGATCTTCGACTTAAAGCGCTCTGGTATCTTCTTGTCGCAGAGCACGCCAGTCAACGAGCACCACTTGGACTAAGCTGCACTCACGCGTGAATTCACTTCGACCATCAGTTTGCCGGTCAGACGGGGTTGCTGATCCCAGGTACTTAAACACCGCAGTGCGTGCAAGCTCAGTAGCTCAATCTTAATGGAGCCGGACTCATTTACGTCAGTCGTGAAATACTAGGTCTTCTTGACGTTCAATTTGAGTCCGAACATGGCCAGGCGGTCGCACCAAGGTTGCACATCTCGCTCGAGCTCACCTTTGTCTTCGCAGGCGAGCATCACGTTATCAGCATATAGCAACGTCCAAGGGACGGGCTTCTGAAGATCTCGCGTAATGGCATCCATTACGACAACAAAGAGGAGTGGGGAAAGCGCAGATCCTTGGTGCACCCAACAGGGATAGGAAACTCCGTCGAGGTTCCAGCTGCAGCTTGAACTCGACTCTTTGGACAAGAGTAGAGAATTCGCACCCACTCAATGATCTCTTCAGAAACTCCATGTTGACGCAGGGCATACCATATCAATTCACGCGGTACGCGGTCAAAGACCTTCTCCAAGTCGAAAAAGGCGATATGCACTGGTCTCTGTTTCTCGCGAGGCTTCTCTATCAGGAGGCGGGCGGCGTGAATGGCAGCTACGGTGCTACAGCCACCCACGAAGCCGCACTGATTGCTGGACGATGTCTCAAATTCGATGCTGTGCGAAAACAAGCGAAACGGACGGTAATTGGAGCAGTCCGCAGGACTGCCCTTCTTCTTCCAAATCGGAGTCGTCGTACTTTGGCGCCAGCACTCAGGCACTTTCTTTTCCGCCACAACCTGATTAAAGAACTTCGCCATCGCCAGAACCACTCAGCAAGGTAGCAGTACTTGAACTTCCATAAATCTGCTGCCACGTCATCGGGCCCAGACGCTTTGCCTGGCCTCGTCTTCTTCAAAGCCGCTTCAGTGATCTTCTGAACGGGGCCGTGGGTTGGAGTCGTTGAAAGGATGACTGTATCAGAAAATTTTACCGTAGAGATTTCCTCAAAGTAGTCGCGCCATCTCTTCAACGCCTTCTTGCGGTCCGTAAGAAGATGGCCGTTCTCGTCATTGATGAAGAACTTTTCAATATCGTCGGTCTGCCGATGGCAATTCGTAGAAAATCGGTACAGATACCGCTCACCATCGCGTGATTCCAGCTTCTCGTTAACATCACCACAATGAGTGGCTTTTGCAACAGCCACGGCCTTCTTTGCTGCATTGCTTCGTGGTACTTCCGCCAGTTATCGGCTTTCTTTTCGCCGAGAAACATGTGATAAAGCGCCTTCTTTTCTCGAACCTTGGCTTTCACGTCATCTGTTCACAGCCAGGCCTACTTGTTGACCTTCTATGGCCCAGTCTTCGTAATGCCGAGTTCCGACTGCGCAGCTTGTTCCAAGTTTCGTCGACAGTCGTGACTGTCGGTAACCGCACGCGAGAAATCACTGCTGCTTCCTTCTCTCTAATTCGCCACCATTTGATTCTTGCAGCACCGCATCGCTCAACCTGCATCAGCCTCGGAGGGGTGATCTTAAAGGTGCAGATCAGGGGCCGATGCTGTGGGTTGACCGTCTCATATGGCACGACTTTCGCATTTGTGACAATACTTCGGTCGCGATCCTTCACAAGCACAAAAAGTCTATCTGAGACTTGGAGCTCCCACTATAGTATGAGATAAGGTGGGAGTCGCGATTTCAGAAGGCGGTGTTTACAATGGTGATGCTGTGCGTTTCTGCATACTCAAGTATACGCTCACCATCGGCGTTACGAGAACCGTATCCGAAACTACCATAATAGCTGTACCCGTCCTTCGCAGCACCTACGTTCCCTTAAGATCACGAGCGATAACACCTTTCGGCGGTACCTCTGCTGTCTTTTCATCAAGCAGGTTCCAAAACTCATCCTTGGCTTGATCGGAGCAGCCAGTCTGCGGAGCATACGCAGAGAAGAAGTGATAGAGTCGCTCCTTAGCAGCGACAACGGTCTTCGTCAATCGATCGCCAAAGCGCTCGACGCTTACAATCGAGTCACGAAATCGTTCGGAGACGATTATCCCGACACCACTGGTGGTCCTGGGACTTCCACATAGAACGGCCTTGAAGCCACGTCCTACGTCCCTTGACTTGCGGCAGGACCACCTCGTGCGAGTTGGTTGAAGCGCTGGAGCGTAGAAGAGATTAACTCTTCTACGCTCCAGCGCTTCAACCAACTCGCACGAGCGGCCCGGCAACGTAGCCACATTCAGCGGTGTCACGCGAGTCCCCGCAGGGGTCAATTGAAATCCGAAAAAAATCGTGTCATACAAGACCTTCATATTCGCACAGCTGCAAGTTTGTCCCAACATAAGCTACGTTACTGTGTTTCAGTGCACTCTTTGAGCTTTCTACTGCCTACAAAATGCGCAAGCCGGAGACGGAAAGGTTCATACTTTGCAGAGTTATCGCGCTCAGAACACGCCCGCGCGTCAAATATAGCAACAAGGGTAGATGTTATCCGCGCTCTCAATCGTCCAGATTATAGTTCTCGCTGTTCTCAGTAACACCACAACAAGCTCTATCGAGTGGTATCAAATTTGTCCAAATTCGAAAATATCGTTCTTTGATGACGTCGTCGTAAATTTGCCGAGGCCCGAGCGCCCTCGTTCTGCGAAATTGTCAAAAAATCGATACTGTGGATGAATTTGATATCGTTCAATAGAGCTTTTCAAGCTGAAAAGAATGGTTTTATTGCAAGTGTCGAAAACTCAAATGTGGGAAAGTAAGAGCGGAAGAAACTCCACTTCTGCCGTTCGCCGCTCCAAAATGATAGATTGAACTAAGGCAGCTGGGGAGTTGTGAGCATGTCATTGTAAAGTGACTTCGGGATTCTGTTCGCCGACACATTTGCATGTCGTTGTCTCGCCGCATCTTTTAGCAGTGGTCGACCAAAATCGGAAAAAATTGGGCGCACAAGGCTAACCTGCATTTTTGCACCGCTATAACTTAGTCTCTTCATGAGCTACATAGCTGTGCTTCAGTGAACTTCAAAACATTGCGCTGCCTACAAAATCATTCAGATGCGGCAGAAAGTATTCACGCTTGACAGAGATATCGCGCTCCGAACACGTCTGCGCGTGCCATTTGCGAGCTGTCGCGCCAACTCGATTGATGTAATCGCAAAGGCCTATTTCAATAATTTTTTGGCCACCCGCGGTCAAAATACGGCGAATTGGTAAATATGTATACAGGTTTGTGTAGATCTCCAAGAAGCGACTTGAATGATGTCAACCTTTTTTTTTTAATCTGAATCGGAAGGAGTTATGAACATGCGGTGGATTTCCCGTCGCAAACCGCCGTTTTGACTGCGCGAACGTTTTGACTGCGTGAGCGGTACTGTGCGCAAGCATAAAATTGCTAAAAAGTTAGAAATTCTATAAACATTCAAACGACGCAAACGTTTTGTTGAAACACCATGAATAGGCTAAGAGGTAAAGTTTTCAATCAACAATTTTTCGACTCTTGAAACGTGTTAAGTTTGATTTGAAAAGTGTCTTAGTGGAAAAAAACGGAAAAAGGAAGTAGTTTGGTAAAAAGACTTTTCAGCCTAAACTGAAAATAACTTACTTGCGATACTTGCGATACTTACGACCCGTTCCTCAGCAACGATTTGTCTTGCGCGGGTCCCAACTTGTTCGCCACCTTGTTCGATCTTGAGCCAAAGTTGACCAGTGGACGAGCACCTTAATCGAGTTGATGTTAGAGGCACGGATGTTGTTCCGATGAGCGAGCGAATCTTGCCATCGTAGAGGAGGGCGACCGAGTGGTCGTTTCTTGCTGAGTGGTTCCCAGTGTACAGTGGCAGTACTCCAACGTCCGTCCTTTCGTCTCATCAAATGTCCAGCGAAATGATGTTTCGCTTCATCGATCTGAAGAATGACATCCCGGACTCTGAACATTGCTCGGATTTGTTCATTGTGCAAACCGGAGAGTCGTTGCTGGAGTAGAGAGATACCGACCATCTTCCTTTCCAAAGCCGTTTGCACTCTTCGTAATTGATCTTCTGTTATTTTTGTTAAGGCCCATGTTTCACAAGCGTAACATAGCGCAGGAAGAACTGTGGAGTTGAAGATATTAGCTCTCAGTTCACAGTTATTGCAGCTCTCGACCACGTCTCTCACAGAATTGTACGCCGCCCATGCCGCTTTTTTCCTTCGTGAAATTTCCGGTCTGAGGTCTTTCTTCATGCTCAACAGTCGCCCGAGGTAGACGTAATCTTCGACTTCCTGTAAAGGAACTTCTTCAAACAGTACTGGGTCACCGCCCACGAATTCGTTCCTCATAAATTTCGTCATCGACATGTTGATCGTTAGTCCAGCCTCAGCCCCTTCGATGTGAAGTTCGTGCAGCATTCTTGACGCCTGCTGCGTGGACTTTGTGATGAAGAAATATCATCGGCAAATCTCAGGTGGTTCAGCTGCCTCCCATCGACTTCGATGCCATAGTCGCTCCAATTACTGCGACGGATGGTTGATTCCAAACACGCTGAGAAGAGGTTGGGAAAGATGAGATCACCTTGACGTACGCCTCTTTCCACAGCCACCTCTAAGTCGCGATGAAATGGGCGAAATACAGTGATGCATCCGGTGTAGCATTTGTTCAGAATGTTTGTGGACCGTGGTTCGATCCCCTGCTCGTTAAGTGCTTCCCAAATTTTCTGCGGTTCCACTGAATCGAACGCTTTGTGGTAATCGATAAACGACAACACTAGAGGTTCGTGGTATTCTCGAGAAGCTTCAATTTGTCGACAGCAGGTCAGTATGTGATCCAAGGTGCTGAACTTCCTTCGGAAGCCTGCCTGCTCCACCGGTTGCGCTTCTTCCAGAGATCTCCTGATGCGCGATAAGAGACACCTGGTAAAGACCTTGTACAGCACCGGTAGGAGGGCTATTGGACGATAATTAGAAAGGTCCTCCCTGTCGCCTTTTTTAAAAAGCAGAATCGTCTTGGATCTCTTCCATGCAGACGGTATTTCACATTGCGTCATATAGTGGGAAAAGCGCTGCGCTAAGGCGTTGAACATCTTATGACCACAAGCCTGCAGAATTTCCACAGTGATTCCATCGGCGCCTGGGGATTTACCTTTGGACATCGTCTCAATCGCAACGCACTTCAGATGGCAGGAACGTCGGAACATTGTCGCCAAGAGGTAGACGTGCAGCGGTGGAGTGGCGTCTTGTCTTGAAAAGGTTCGTGTAAAAGTCCGCCATTATAGATTCCATTTCTGGCCTAGATGATGAACGCGTTCCGTCAGGAGCCTTTAAGCAGGGAATCACATGACGATATTCTGCAAGATCACGTTTTGTTTTCTTCAGACTCCGTTTGTTGGCTGCTGTGTCCAATAGTCGCTGACGTGAGAAACTCCTGTGATCCTCCGTAAGCTTTTGTCTGGACAGCCTGCACAATATAGTGTACTCAACGTGATTTCGCTGACGGTCCATCAGTCTTCGCTGTGCAAGGAAACGTCGCGTGATATCGGAGATTCGGCGAGAGCTGTGATTTGGAGCCGCAGCACAGCACCGGTGGGCAATCGTCGTTACTGCGTTTATCAGCCGAGTATAGTCTTCATCGATGCCGCCCGATATTTCTAGTTTTGCACTTTCCACCATTGCGTGAATCGCCTCTGTGTTCAAAACCGTCGCCCTGGGTATCCTCGATCGTATCCGTGAAGGGCGTATATGAGACCGGTCCGCGTGAAGTCGAGCTCGCAATAGACGGTGATCGCTACCCGTATTGAAGGATGGGACGACTCCGACATCCGTCAGGGCCCTTCTGCTGCACAAGATGTGGTCCAGCTCGTGGAGATGCTCTCGGTCCGGAGATGAGTGTGTCCATCTCTTCAATGGCGACTTAAAGAATTGGCTGTTGCAGTGATACAGATGATGTACTTCGCAAAAGTTTGCCAGCTTCTCACCATATTCGTTGTGGATCTCCGCACTATTAGGCCCGATAAAACGCTCACCAGCTCTACGAGGTCCGATACGTGCGTTGAAGTCTCCAGCTACAACTACATAGCTGCTCTTCTGTGCTCTAACCAGATCTTCTAGATCTTCATAGAAATCGTCATGGAGTTCCTCGTTGCTGTTGGCCATCGGGGCGTATACTTGAATTACGGGGACATCGACGTTCCTTGCCAGAGTTCCAGTGAGCACGCCGAGTCGATGGCCATAGAAAGTGACACTAGTTACGTTCTTCGCAAAATCGGGTGCCACAATGAAGCCGACTCTTCCTGATGTTGTTTCTGCTCTACGCGCTCCGAGGAATACAGCAATTCCATCGTTCCACATGCATGATAGAGGATCCTTACGTTTCGTTTCGCTCAGTCCAATTACGTGATACGAAATCCGTTTTGCCTCTTCGATTAAGGTCGATAACTGAGCGGCCGTGCTCATGCTACGACAGTTATATGTGCAAACAATCAAATGGCTCGCTCGTGTCCGTCTCCGATGGTAGCCTACGGCCCTGAAGATTTCTTCGCCTTTGGCTGTTTGCTGATCCAGCGCTACCGTACTGGGCAGTGACAGCCTGCAGGGGACTAAGGCAGGAGAACGAAGTTGTTGTAGCATAATTCGTCCCACAGGATAGCCCTGCTGGGGCGTTCCTTTTGCTCAAGGAGAGCGCCTACTCACCATGAGCTTGGGCACTTTGGGTTCTTTAGTCACGGAAACTGATCAGAGGCTTGGCAGGCCTTATCCTTGCGGATATCCCGGTTTCCGCTACAAGCTGGTACACCACGGCAAGGTAGAACCCAAGTACCAGACTGGAAATAACATGATAAATAAATAAATATTGTTCCTCTGGAAATTTATTTGTACTACACTACATCTTTACGATTTACGATTTACGAAATTTCGGCTTTTATTTAAGCACATCCCTGATCCTAATTGATAAGAAAGAGGGTTTTTCAACAACCGCGATGTCTGAGCGAGGTAGGAATTAAGCGCCAGTGTTGACCGTGTGTTTTCATATCTGGAAGGGTTAAAACTAGGCCTTTTGGAATGTATTGGTTTAAAATAGCAGTACTTAGAAAAAGAAACTGCAAAGTCGCCTTTAACAATTTTAAATTCTAGTCATAGGTCAAAAGAAACTTGTCTGTATAAGAGGCTTTTAAGACCAAGCTCGGTAAGTCTTATGTTGAAAGGAGAAGTTCAAAAGTGTAGATTGATTAAAAATAGATGTGGCGACAATATGTACTGCTCCTTAGTAAACTCCAGATCGGCGTGGTCCTGATTGTGAGAACTGCTTATTTAAACGTATAGTAAACTGTCGCTGTGAGAGATTGGATCTAAGCCAACTAAAGTACTTTCCCCTTATTCGAAGACTGTTTAGCTTGATGAGAGGGCCGTCGTGGTTGATTGTATTGAACGCCATACTTGAGTCAAAATACAAGACATCAACCAACTTCAAATCACATAACTTTGCAATCCATTGGTGGGCGCAATCAAGGAGCTGAATGAGAGTAGATGTTGACTTCATGAACCCATATTGTTTTGGGGGACTTAACTTATGGATCTCTAGTCATTTTAGGTGGTTGTCTTTCAGTATCCTTTCCAAAACCTTACAAAGAGTAGAATTGATGCTGATTGGTCTGAAGCCCTGCATTGAGGGGCCGATGATGTTTTAGAAATGGGCTTATCAATAGCTTTTTCCAAACGTTTGCAACCTGGTGCCGAGCGTCACTCCCAAGAAGAAGAGGTCGAAAAGTTCCTTGGCCTCAGTGACCAATCATCTTCTAACGGATCCTAATGTGATACCACTACTTTAGGGATGTCTCGGATGTAAAATTTTCCATCCTGCTCACTGTCTTGCATTTGTATACGAGAGCCCTGGGATGGAGCCAGACAAATTCAGTCGTTCAGAGAACCTCCCGGCTGACCAGTGGAATTAGTAGAAGGTTGGTGCAGAGCTAACTGGCTGACGAAGCTTTTTATTTAGGTGTAGCTGAGAAGAATACGCCTGAGAAGTGGTAACAAAGCACTGCTCCAGCGATTTCGAAGAAGAAAGGAAGCCCTGCGGACTGCGATAGCCACCGTGCAATTCTACATTTCCACACCATGAAAATCTTTGAGCGAATTTTCGATGTATGTATCCCTCACCTTGCTATCACCCACTGCGGTTTCGTCGCCGAAAGCTAAAGACCATCTAAATGACTAGGAGCTCCGAGCAATCCTTTTCGACTAAAGTGTTTTCCCTGCGCTCTGTAATGCACCGGAGATATAGGCCGGCACTCCTTCCATGTCCAAGATGCTAAGGACCCCTCATCTTCGAGAGCCAGCGGTCTACGTGTGCAAAGCTAAATGCCATGCCGATGGGCCGGTCGCATTGCGAGCAAAAAAGACGACCGATGGAAGAAAAGAACACTGGAGTGGATTCTGAGGGACGCCAAGCGTCTAAACGTTCTACTATCCATTCAATTGTTAAGAAAAACTAGGACTTCGCAGCTATCGTCTGCTCATTGGATAGAATTTGATAGAGTAAGCCAAGCAAAACCGAGAGAAGTGCAGGGAGCTGCTAAGGCTTTTCTCAGTGCGCCGCGACGAAGATGTGCTGTGGGCAGATGAGAAACTTTTTACATTCGAAGTCGCACACAGCGCTCAGAATGATCGCCAGCTCCTCATATCCGATCAAAGACACACTCGGAAAGGGAAGATCGTCATAAAATCGCTGTTTCCCAAAAGACGATGGTGCGAGCTGGTGTCACAACAAACCGTTGGTTTTCGTCTAAGCAAACGTGAAAATCAACGCTGAAACCTACCAATTGAAGGTTCTCAAGAAAGTATTTTTCCTTCTATGAAAAATCTTGACATGATCTCTCAACAGGGCTGGGCTGCTGCCCACGGAGCGAGGAAGAGGGTTACGTCTGGACGCTAATTTCCCTGAATACCTAACGAAGGATCAATGAACATTTAACAGCCCGGATTTAAAACCTCTACACTTTGCCATTTGGAGATACCTAGAGCAGAAGCTGAGGAAGGGGACCATCACCAATTTGGATTAGCTTCGCCGCGAACTTAATCAAGCCTTGGCAGAAATCGATGCCTTATATATATATATATATATATATATATATATATATATATATATATATATATATATGGTTATTGCGAAAGTTCCCGCCATTTTTTGAATGTCCTTTTCTCACTAACGCTGTCTTATTTCTCACTACCGCTAGCAACCTATCTTTTGTTCACATAAAGAGATCAGGTATGTATAAGATCACTATTATTGCCAGCTACTCACACTCGCGTAACTCTTTCTAGAAGAATTGAGCTTTCAAAGGAGTACATCCGAGATCTCTTATTGTGTGACTTCAAATTTGGTGAGTCAGCCGCTTCCTGTCGTCGCATCAAAGGTGCATCTGGGGAGGGCACAGTGTCCGATCGCACTGCACGACAATGGTTCGCACGCTTTCGCAAAGGTGAGTTTAAGCTTCGAAATTCGTTTAGGTCAGGACGTCAATAGGATGTTGTCACGGTATAGTGGAGACCGCCTCTATAAGCCACGTCCCTACATGGGTTGAAAGGTTAGCAGTCTCCCTAACTGCATCCTTGCTGCATGGTTGTTGTATATAATATCGATTAATAATAAAGGTTGTAAACTCTCACTCCCAGACAGGAGCATGACACAGAGGTCCCAGGGAGATCCTTTTGGACTTTTGCTCAAAATTTCCTAAAGAAGTTAGCAGTAGGGGAGACTCCGTTTTGACGGCCATCAAAACGTATTTAAATCTCGAGATACACACACCACACCGCATGCACATTACATATTTCTCACGAAGCATACTGGCATGATTTTTTTTTGTACTGAGCATGATTTTTAACATTTCCAATTTTTGGTTTGTCTTCATCGTGGCGCATGAATGAGGCAGGGCATGTAACTAAACTGCTATTTTTCAAAGAATTACTATTACTATATTCAAAAATTTGAGCCGCTGACTCTATGCTATTTTTTAAACTCTAATTATCGATTGCGAAAAGTACGATTTTCGCTATTCGCGATAGCGATTTGAAGCGAAAATCGTATTTTCCGACCTGGCGTCTTCAAAAACACTAAGCGTGCGGAAAGTACGTTCTTCACATGAGTCACTGCCGAGCGCAAACTACATCCCTTGTGAACCTCGTATTTTTCCGCTTTTCCGTTTTGCGCACGTCCTAGATGATTTCTTTGCATTCATGTTTTCGTTATCACGTTAATAGCTTAATAAAAGCTTTCACTTTTAGCATATTAAAAAGTCTAATTTATAGCTCATATAGTTAATCTTCGATTTTAACCTATTAATTCACTTCCTACATTTTACTCTGCCATTCATGCCACCGCTAGCTTGTATATAATCTGTACAAAGGACGTCCAAAAAACCGAAAAAGAGAAAACTATTTTTTAGATTTACTTTATTTGACGTTAATAGAACTTCGCTCTTGGCAACATTACCGTATACTAGGTAATGTCGGCATTACAAAGAAGCCGAAGCATGGCTTCGAGCATACAATCGAGGGCGTCGACCAGAGCTCAGCAAGTACCCACTTAAAAATAGCGGCGTCGATAAAGTTATGATAAACCCGCTCAAAGGGAAAAGAGAGCGGTAACCCACACTGAGGTCATCTAAGAGGCATTCCGTTATCGTGACTCCAGTTGGACGATTGGTTTCAACTGCGTTCTTTGCTTACTGCTTCTTCAGCTCTCTGCCTGTCTCCTATTTCTTCATCTTAAGAGCGACTCGTCAACATAACGGATAATTACTTAGTGCCGAACAGCTCACCAGCTGAGAAACGGTATGCTCGCACCGAGCAAAAAAATCAAGCGAAACTAACGAGTCGTCTTATTGACGAATCACGGTAATTAATAGAACGGTTGCTCATGGCGAGAAATGATGACGGACCAATCGGGGGCCTGTCCAGATTTCAGAAAGGCCTCTTGATATTCGGGTCAATATAGCGGATCTGTTCCTTCCCGCATTGCAGTGCTGGCCTAATTATAACGGAATTAATATGCCAGTGGTGAATTTTGTATGAGAGATGAACGAAAAAGCCAATGCAGCGGGATATGACGAGCAGAAACTGGCGAGGCTCCTCCTCTGCAATAAAGCGGTGCAGCCAAAATAAACTATAGAACTATGATAACGATGTTAAGATGAATTAAAAAAGGTTGTTGGCCAGTTGAAGCGTCGTAGCCCTAACTATGTCGAAATAGCCAAAGCAAGAATTTATCACGTGAAGCAGGAACCCGATGAAAATGTGATCATTTATGGTCAACGGGTGAGAGGTTTAGTTGCCGACGCTTTTGCCGAAAGAAATCTTATCGCCATTGAAGGAATGATGTGCGAAACATTTGTGCGCGGCCTTACTCGAATCTTCGAATTGCGGTAATGAAAAGAGGCAGTCATCACAGACATTCAATGATCTGCAACAAATTGCAGAAAACGAAAGTCATCTTCTTGAAATTGTGACGCGTGAGAGGAGAGTAATTGATAACACCCTAGTAAATGCTATCGTTCAAAACGCAAACATTAGCGAAAGCTGCCCCATCGAAATTGCCAAGATCAAGGGAACTACCAGCGTGAACGGTGGAATCAATCGCCAAATCCTGCTGTTAGTGCATCGCCAAATTTTTCACCACGTTGGAACAATAATAGAGCATATCACGAACGTAGTCCTCAATCCTATAACGATAACGGTTACTACAATAACGGAGGAATTCGAAGCCCACGTGGATATCACGGACGGGATCCTAAAATCCCTAGAAATAACGCTTCTCACAATTACGTGAGAAATTATGATGACCAGCATGATACGACCGATCGGGATTATTCTAATGAATTTCCGCACAACTGAAAAGTCACTGTGACGGCATAAAAATCTATTGCATTCAAAATAACGCCTATATTATAACGAAGGTGAAGATATTCGGTTAGGTAAAGTAGACGAAAGTCACTAAAAAGAGATTATGTAGCAGAATCACGAAAACCACTTGGCCGGAGGTTAATTGAGCAGTAAAATTACCTTGCAGTAAGATTCACGTACGATTTTACTGGAAGAAAATGAATAACGAAATAGCAAGTTTTGTTCTAAGCTGCGTCATTTACCAAAAGGTAAAGTCATAACGATTTCGAAATATTTTTGACATTTTACAGAATATAGCGATGTCCGTAGAGCTGATAAGGACATAGGGAAATTCGCACTATGATTACAACAGTGAATACATTCCCGTAAAAACTCATTTCGCGGTAACTAAACATTTTGACCAGAAGGTCGGAAAAGTAACGACTAGAAGAATAACGATTTAACATAAACCAAATTCATAATGATATCTAATCAATATTTGAAGGAGCTATGCGGAGATACCAGTGCTCGAACTGGTCCCTTGGAAGAAGAGGTACGAGAACTCCAACAAGCACTCTTGACTTGTCAGGAGCAAGATGATGCGATGGCAAAGATGGCGAACAAGGACTTAAACCTGGTCGCCAATGTGGGTCACGTCGATAAAACGTACCCCAGAGATGTGACGGTCGACGGCTCTAGAGATGCGGTGGCAGTATGCGGGCAGCGATTCGAGCAATGCCTCGAAGGCACATGATCCGGAGGCCCTATGACGTGGCCCTAGGCTTATGCACAAAATTTCGCCTTGTGCGTACTGGAAAAAATCCTCCCATAATCGTCTCTATGTCCATGGACCCATCATTTTAATTATCATTGGAGTGAATATTTGTTTTTTGTTGTTATTTAAAAAATTGTTGTGTTGTATATTTGCATTCTCGCTGCATGGTTGTTGTATATAATATAGATTAATAATAAAGGTTTGTAAACCCTCACTCCCAGACAGGAGCATGACAATGTCGACAACGACCGATTGCGACAGCTGGTGGAATTGGACACACGACGGACTACACGTAAACTTGCGCAGGACTTGTGTGTGCACTTTGGCACCTACATCAACTGGGTAGAGTGCACAAGTTGGCACAGTGGGTTCCCCATGATCTCACCGACCCGACCGCCAGCGACGTGCTGAGGTGGCCACGCAACCGCTCTCGTACAAGCGCCAGACAGTTGGCTGAAAGTCCATCATAGGAGATGAAAAGTGGTGCCTGTACGTCAACACCGAGAGGTGCAGACACTGAGTTGACGAGGGTGAGCAGCCTGAGCCACAGCCAAAGGAGGGTCCCACCCGTCGAATACATGCTTTCTGTTTGGTGGGATTATAAAGGTGTCATTTACTACGAGCAGCTGACCAGTGACGAAACTGTAACAGCGGGCTTTTACTGTCAGCGGCTGTATAGACTGGCCGCCAAGATCGGAGAAAAGCGTCCGAATCATGGCACAATCCGATTCTTGCACGACAATGCTCGACCACACATTGCAAGAGTGACTCTCCAGAAGCTTCTCGACTTTGGATGGGAAGTGCTGCCTCATCCACCGTACAGCCCATGTATATCTCCAACAGACTACTATCTTTTTCTGTCTCTCTCCAATACGTTGCAAGGAAAAACGTTCGATGACGAGGACGACATGGAACGTTGGCCTGCTGGCTTTTTCGAATTAAAAAGGCTTTTTCGAACCAGAAACGTTCTACGCTGACAGGATCGGTAGTAACCGCCATCATGATGTATTGCTCTTATCCACCTGAAAGGTGGATAAGAGCAATACATCATGATGGCAATACATCATGAAGCAATACATCATGAAGCAATACAACATGATGGCGGTTACTTCGTTTCTTGACGTGTTTCGCTTTTGCAAAACTAAAAAAATGTGGTGTCTTGAAAATGGCGAGAACTTCTGCAACAACCTTCACCTGTATCACCTGTCGTCCCGTTGATCATCGACTTGCTCGAGCGGGCGCCAGCAGCGTCTCCATTCGTCCCTGTCGCGTGCCAGAGTGCTCCAATGGATCCTCCTCGCTCGAGGGACACGAAGAGCGTCATATCGGTCGTTCAGGGCTTTCACGAAGAAGTCCGACCAACGCGTTGGTGGGCGTCCTGGTGTTCTTTTGACATCCCGCGGAATCCAGTCTGTGACGGCTCTCGTCCAGCGGGTGTCTGCGAATCGCATTACGTGGCCGGCCCACCTAATTTTCGACGACTTGGCCCATGCGACAGCGTCTCTGATCTTCGAACGTCGGCGAAGCTCGGAACTCCGGAGGCCTTCTCTCACTTGCGTGAGTCGTGTCACTCCGAGCATCGTCCTCCCGATTCCACGCTGCGCGACGCTGATCGCGTGTTCATCCTGCTTTCGTATAACCCAGGTCTCTGAGGCGTATGTTAGGGCAGGAAGAACAGTGGAGTCGAATAGGTGGGCACGGAGTCGGACGTTCTTCGTTTTCTTCACGACTTCTTCGACGCTCTTGAAAGCTCCCCAAGCCGCTCGTTTCCTCCTGCTCAGCTCTGGTGCTAGGTCGTTGGCCATGTTGACTTCGCGACCCAGATACACATAGCTGGAGCATTCGGAGACGTTCGTTCCGTTGAGCGAGAATGGGGCATCACAAACCCATCCGTTCTTCATGAACATCGTCTTCGTAAGATTCAGCTGCAGTCCAACGCTTCCACATACACGATCGAAGTCGGCCAGCATTCGTTCCGCCTGACTGATGCTCGGTGTTATGAGCACGATGTCGTCAGCGAAGCGAAGATGGTGCAGTTGCCGGCCGTCGACCTTCACTCCCATGTCTTCCCATTCTAGTTCGCGCATGACGTTTTCGAGGGTGGCGCTGAAGAGCTTCGGGGATATGGTATCCCCTTGTCGAACCCCTCTCTTCACGTCAATGACGACGTCGTTGTAGAATGGTGAGATCTTGGTCGTGAATCCACTGTACAGCTCTCGAAGGACTCTGATGTACTGAGTAGGAACGCCCTGGGTGAGCAGGGCTTCCATGACCGCTTCAGTCTCGACGGAGTCGAATGCCTTCTTCAGGTCGATGAACGTAAGGCACAGCGGCAGCTTGTACTCCGACACTTCGATGAGCTTCGTAATGGTGTGTATGTGGTCGATCGTGCTGAATCCTCTCCGAAATCCTGCTTGTTCGCCTGGCTGTCCTTCGTCCAGCGTTCTACTAATACTATTCAGATGACTCGAGTGAACAGCTTGTAGACTACGGACAACAGGCAGATCGGGCGATAGTTGCCAATGTCGTGCACGTCTCCCTTCTTGTACAGCAAAACGGTCTTGCTGGTCTTCCACTGAGATGGAACCTTGCATTCGGACAGGTAGCGTGTGAAGAGCCGCGCCAAGGTGTTGATGAGCGCTGGCGGGAGGTTCTTCAGGTGTTCAGCTCTGATCCTGTCAGAACCGGGTGCTGTACGTTTCTTCACCGACGAGATGGCGTGTCGGATTTCGGAAGAGAGAACAGAGCGGACGACGTATCCATCCTGCGGAAGATGGCATGGGGGCAGTTGGACGTGGCTATCGAAGAGATCGGAGTAGAAGTCGTGGATGACTTTCTCCATGGTCCTTCTGGAAGAGGTGATGGTTCCGTCAGGACGTCGGAGAGCGGTCATCTTGGTCTTGAAGTTGGCGAAGTTCCGGCGGGCATTGCGGATGCTCAGCCCTGCCTCTGCTGCTTCAGCCAACACTTCCGCCCTTCTCTCCTTGAGATCTTCCTTTATCGCCGCTCTGCATAGCTTTGCAAGCTCGGGCGTCAGTTGGTAGTTGCCTGACGCTCGTGCTGCTCCACGTTGGCGTATCAGCTCGAGAGTTTCCGGAGACAGGCGTCTCTTGGTGGTCTTCAAGCTCTCGGCTCCCTTGGCACTATCGTGGAGATGGTGCACGAAGCGATCGTATTCCTCGTCGACGTTGTCCATGACGGCATCTTCCCAAAGGCCGACAAGAGAGGTGTAGAGATCCCAGTTGATGGTCGTTCTGGGATTCCTCTTCTTGAACTTCGCGGCCTTCTCTCCTTGACGCGAAAAGCGGAACCTCGCGCGAAGGAGGCGGTGGTCCGATCCCGTGTAGAACTTGGGGACAACGGAGACAGGCAATACTTGCGATTGAAGATGATGTGGTCGATTTCGTTATGGAACTGGCCACCGGGGGATTCCCAGGTCCACCGTAGGGAGGGAGGCTTCTGTGACTGCGAGTTTCCATGGATGGTCTTGGTCGACATGACAAACTCAGACAGCCTTTCACCTTGCTCGTTCCACTCCAAACCGTGGGTTCCGATTTGAAGTTCTTCCGGCGACCTTCGTGGCCCGATCTTGGCGTTGAAATCGCCGACGATCACCTTGTAGAAGGTGTGATCTTCCTTATAGAACTTCTCCAGCTCCACGTAGAAGGCCTCGACGTTTTCGTCGTCGTAGTCGGATGTTGGGGCATACGCGACGAACACAGTCAAGGCTGGCACGGAGCCACATCGCTTCAGTCGCAGACGTCCGATTCGGCTTGTCAGAGACTCGTACGAATCAATGTTCATGGCCAAGTGCGTGTTGACGAGGACACCAACGCCGCCTACTCCCCTGCTGTCCCATGTTCCGAGGAACAGTTCTTCTCCGGAGTCGTAGGCGGCGTGTAGGGGGTGGTGTCTTCTCGTCTCGGTCAGTCCGATGACGTCGTACTTGATCTTCCTGGCTTGCATCATCAGGTCCTCGACGGATGCTTCCGATGCAAGCGTGCGGGCGTTGTAAGTACAGATCGTCATCCTAGTCCTTCTCAATTTGCGCAGCCTGGTTAGGCCCTGAGATTTTAGCAGCCTCTCCGTACTCGTCCTTCCCATCGCTGCAGAAATGGGGGCTCTTTCGGGGTCAGGGGAATGAGGCCCTTTAGTGCTGCTGTGTTTGACTGGAATACAACACGGGTAGCTAGTCAGGCTCTGTCGTGCGGGCGGGGTACTCCGGACAGCCAGCCAGACTGCCCGAAGGGACGGGGCGAGACTTAAGGCGGCCTCGAATCGCCTTACATGTACTCCCAGTCTAGCGAGTGCAAGCTTTTGGCCGAGCCGACACAGTTACAATCCGCACAGTCACGGACACATCCACGCACACTGTCCACGAACATGCCGCTCCCACGCACAAGGAACGCGTCGACCCGACACAGCAGGAGCAAGGAGTCCATCCCCTGTATCCCACCTGCGTCTCTGGGCAGTACACGGTCGCATTTGGTTCGCGTTTATTTCCCCTATCCACCACCCGGGGACGCGCCGCGTGGCCCTGCGACAAGCAGACCGAGATCCCTCTTAACAAGAGAGCCCGAAGGCTCTCTATCGAGGGAGATCCGTGGGCAACAACCTTATATATATATTCATTTATTCATTTAGTCATATTTATATAAATGCTTCGCCTTCGAATATTTTAAACACTTCATGTGGGAGAAGAAGCACATCTTAAGCACGCTGTTTTTTATGAGAAACTACTCAGTATAGTCACGGAGTAAGGACTTCCTGTGTTCATAATGTGAAGTCCGACGTCTTGGCGACCTCTATATCTTCGAGTTCATAGGGTTTAACAAAGCTGGGAACGATAGATAGCACTCCTCCAAATCAATTGGACCAATCACTATTCTATCGTATAATGATGTCAAGAAATAGGAGCTGCTCAGAAAAAATTTCTTACGGTGTACCCAAAACGAATACTCCGTCATGTAGTCTCACGTGCAGAGCTCCAGCTTCATCTCTCTAAATTCCTGTGTCCCTCGATCGGCTGTTCACGCACATAGCTAGGCGCATGCATTTCTAGATTTCAAGTGTTTGTATTTCAGTGTTCTTCTTGTATTAACAATAGCTTCTTATTGTACTGCTAACTTACGTAAGCCTCATGCATCTTACAGAAGTAAATAAATAAATAAAATTGCTCCACTCACGCTAGCGATTCAGACTAAAAGCAAGAACACAGAACTAAACACAAAACAAACCCACACGTCCAGTGTTAGGTTAGGGACTGCATTAGCACCTCAGGTTATTTCGTCTTAATCTCCGCTGTCCACGTTTTAGAAAAACAGCTCCATATTGCACTCCCTTCAGTACGAGTTGGTACAGTCGTGTTGAGTTGACGAGGTGCTCAGAGGGGATCGACCTCCACCGGCCTAGGCCAGCGGAGTTTCTCAACTCTTCACTGTCGATAGCCATATGTCTGGAATGAATATCTATTGCATGGTTAAGTCTCACAAACGAGCCAAAAGCGCATTTCAACTGCCCTCACCTTATACCGTGAAAGGGAAATGATTGACGTATCCTGAAGGGAATGACTATCTCTAAAAGTGTCCAATTTCGCACAACATCTGAATAACTCTTCATCAATTCACCGGATTCGATTGTATAGCTGATTATTAGGCACCGCTGCTTTTGAAAAAATCTAGTCTGGACCTGAATAGTCTTTAGTCATAGAAGGTGTTCGCTAACGGGTGTCGCTTCATGAGCCCTTCTTCAGAAAGCTTCATCAGCTTTTATTTTATTTATTTATTACAATGCACATATTTGTGCGCCATAAATAATATATATGCAGATATAGATATGTAGATATATAGGCAGTATAGTCGTTATAATTGCGAGAACAGTCGAGCAATATGGATATAGATACTGTCGTCGTTATAGTCCGTAAGAATAATTGAACACTGTCGATATAAATATTAGGGGGGGGGGGGGGCCAAAAGTAATGAGACACCCCACGCCGTGTCCATATATCTCGTGGCTGGAGTCTGGTTTCGTGCTTGTTGTATTTGTATGTTTGTATGCTACTTACTGAAGCCCATCTGAAAAGTTACCACTTCCGCTCTTTCCAGAAGCATGCCAAAAACCCCAGCCTGTCTCATGCCGAAACCCCAGTCTGACGAGTCGACCTGTGTCGCTCAAATCTCCCCCAATTCCCAACCCCGAGCAGCCTTGGCTCAATATTCACGCAAGATGAGAAGTACGTCTTCTACCTTAACCCTGCCAAGCAGCGAGTCTGGGTGAGGCCTGGTGAATTGTTACCGACCTTCGTTCGGCGAGATGTTCACGGTGAGAAGCACCTTTGGAGCTTTTGGGTCTGCGCCCATGGACCGGTTTACCGGAAGCTGTTTCCCAAGAGCACTACGATGAACTCCAAGGCCATGGTGAACGAAATAGAGGAGATGGGCGGGCAACTCGCTCTTATTCATTCGCAGCGCTTCAAGAAGGTTCTCCTCTTCGACAACGCCGCACCCCATCGGGAACAAGTAAGCACGGATAAGCTTGGCCAGCTGGGCTACGTTCACGTGCCTCACCCACCGTATTCGCTGGACATCTCTCCATGCAACCACCACTACTACTTGAGCCTACAGGACTTCCTAGTCGGAAGGGACACAAAAACCCAAGCAGTCCTTGACAACCATATCGAGCAGTTGATCAACACCAGGCTCGAGCAGTTCTGCAAGGATGGGATCAGGAAGTTGGCTGAGCGATGGCAGCAAGGTCCTTGCCCTTAATGGCAAATACACTCCTCAGCATTGTTGAGTTGTAATTGAGTTATAAGGAGATAAAGATTTTTTTTTCATTTTGTCTCATTACTTTTGGCCCCCCCTAATATCGGAGCCCATGAGCGTAATAGAGCAATGTCAGGAACGTCCGAAGAATTATTATTATTTATCTTTATAATAGGATGCCAGCGTTATGTAACGATAATAAGGTAGTCCATCTCGAGTATTGAGCTAGAAACGGTATAATTATTGTAGCCTGTCTTTTCTTCTAATGATTTCTTGGTTTCTTCGTGTGGCAGCATAAATAAAGAGTAAACGTCATGCTTATGTCGGGATAATCAGGATCTCTTCATTGTCAGATAGATTTGTTGGGATAGTCCGGAACCAGAAACCATCACACATCCTAAAAAATGTGACGTTTATACTATTTAGATAAGGGGATTATTTGAGAAAAATTTCTAAAACTGCTACTTCACTTAAACTAGTGTTAGTGACCAGAAGAAGTGGAAACAGACCAATTAGTTCACATCCTCAATCCGAAGTATTTGTAAAACATTTAGTTTGCGCAACTTATTTCTGAAGTCCTTAGAATTTCTACATGAAATCAAATGCTGTGGAAGTTGATTAAGCCATCTAGCGGTTCGCAAAAAGAATGAATTAAATGCATTGTTTCCGATAGGAGGGTTCAATTTACGGTGTTGTATTGCTAGAACTGTTGCTCTTCCACGACTTGGCCTAAATATAGTCCTCAATTTAACTTCCATGCGAAAAATGCGAAAAGAAAATACTAAATCTTTAACAATTCTTCTGTATTTCAACTTTTTAGACCGACAAAGTGAAGCCGTTCACTGTAGGATGGCAAAGTTCGCGGGTAATTTGGATCGGGAAATGCTCTATAGTAAACTATTCTGGTGAAAATTTTTTGAACTTTTTCTAATTGCTGCAGATATTTCTTAACGCAAGGATTCCAAATAGTAGAGCCGTACTCCAAGTGTGGTAAGACATACATTTTATACAATTTGACCAGAGAAGGGGGGTCGTTGCACTGTTCATTCCTTAGAAAAAGCGATGATGGTGCCTTTCTTGTAACGGTTTCTATATGCTTGCTGAACTTTAAGGAAGAGTCAACAATAATACCCAGATCTCTAACATATTCGGTCTGTCTTAGCACAAGGTTGTCGAAACTGTATCTGGGTAATGGAGGAGGGCCTAAATGTAAATGAACTGTTTTACTGAGGTTAACAGGAATTTCCCACTTGTCAGACCATTCCAACATTTTCCGAACAGATTGTGAAATATAGTCGTTAGCAAACTTTTGGTCACAAGGCTGGTAGGCATGGTAAATTCTTATGTCATCCGCAAACATCTTAACCTCCAAATTTGGATGAACTTTTAGAGTTTTCGGTACATCAGCAGTATAGGCTAAAAACAATATGGGAGATAACACTCCACCCTGAGGGACTCCGCTAGGACACGAATGTCGATCAGAATAACTATTACCTACCTTTACTGTCATGTGCCGGTCCCGCAAGTATGATGGTAACCATTTCAAGAGTTTTATATAGTTTTTTCTTTAAAATGTGCGCTAATTTTTCAGTTAGTTTTAAAAATATATCAAGAAGATGTAGATATATATAAGATAAGAAAGAGGAATAAATTATATACTAAAAATATACATGGAAAAGATATACAATTACTGGCTGAGAAAATTGCCTATACGCTAGTTGGCTATTTGTTTCACATCTCGATGAACTGAGACCCGCATCGCTGCAAAACTCTTTAGGTTGTGGTTTCAGACTGTCACAGCATCTCTTTCACAGGCAGTGTACTGTTTCACAGTTACCGCGACCAGAAAGAGAACCAAAAATTAGTAACAAGGCTGAGGAGGATCACATCAAGGAAATCACTGATGCCATAAAGTCAAACACAGTCAATTAGACTCTAAAGGGCTTCCAACGGGTACTCACCGGTCAGATTATTTTTTGTCCTCGTAAGGTGTCGTCTCAAAGAGATATGCGTGTGCAATAGAATTAGATTCATGAAGAAAATGAGCATGTTCCCCCCAATGGAGAGAGGCTGCAGTGTTGGCCCCATTGTCTGCCGTAATTCTGTGATGAAGTGGTTTACAACAGCTAAGCGTTTTGACTACATCAGGCTGTGAGAGGGAACAGGACCGACGATTCTGGACACTCTTTGATCCGTTCGAATATATTGTTGTCGTGCGTCGTTGTCATTTGTTTCCTTTAGATCGCAATGCATACATATCTGACGGTAGCGTGCGGTCCTCTTGAATATTTTCCATTCATCCTTAAAATGCTGCAGCTAATGACGGGAAGGTGCAGCCTCTCCCGTTTTTCCCAGTGGATTCTAAGCAGTGGATTTCCTCATATTTATGGATGCGTATTCGGTTTCAGACATGGTGTCAGATACCCCACTGTGTGTTCAACGATAAGAGCGGTCTTGTGCCGAAGGGCTGAGGAATCTTTGCAAGAGTCCGTAGCAGTTTATTCACTTGGTAAACGCTATGACTCAATTTTAAATAATGTCAATCTGATGCTCCCAACTCTCGAATGTTTCCTATCGTTCTTTCCTTCCGTTCAGGAGCAATGTCGCGCTGTTGTGTAGTTTTACTCCAGCAACATGAAGTCATGATGACAGTAATCTAGCCAAATCACTCCAGGGTGATTTGTCTAGATTACTGTCATGTCTTTATTCATATGTTAGCTGAACCGTTTCTTCCCGTCGTCAGATGATTTAACTGATTGCCTTCCTCGAAGCTCATATATTGCTCACCGCCTTTGTACAGCGAGAATAATTCAGGGTGAACCATAAGCCCTGCAACAAAATTAGGCGACCTTATTAGGAGACTTTTTCCAATCGCAGAGAACCACATGCCAACTGTTATGCAGCATATCCTTAGTGCTACCCTTCTTGCAAATGTTATGGTTGTAGATACTCTTAAAAAGTAGTTGGATGTGACATCAAACTACCGAAATCCTTCTATTCCGCAGTGGTGCGCTCCCATTTCGGTATGGCTAAATTTTTGAAGATTGACGGTGGAACATTCGGTGTTACCGTATCGTGTAGGGCAATTCAGAACCTTCTCAAATGAATATTAGACGGATGGACCTGAACTACAACAGAAGAACGCTATTAATTTGCTGATCATACACGATGCAGCAACGAGTTGGAACAAACTCAATGTTCAGCTGTGTTCGTAATATATAAATATGCAATATGTAGTATGTACTTATAAAACTGCAAGGGAAACCCTATAAGTCCGCAAGTGAAGGAAAGACTTGGCTATAAGGAGAAGAGAGTAGAAAGAATAATTTGCAAGCGCACTTGGAACGCGTCGCCCAGGCTGGCTATTCACCTACCACTTCATTTGATGAGAAAATTTCTCAATACTGAGCGATCCCAGGAAGGTAAAAACATAGCGCGTGTTATACTACCTCTGAGGAACATGATGATATACAGAAAATGGCTACGCATAACAGTTGTTCATCATACTCGATTTTCTAAAATGTCCACATCGAAAAAAAACTAGGTTTTTGTGTAAAAAGGATGAAAATCAGCGAAGAGTGATCGTCCGAGTAAAAGTAAAAAGTAAAAATGTTTGGGTACAAAAATACAACACCATATTTTCGGGACTCGAGCCGCTTAAAAGCAAAATGCACATTTTGGTAAAGCGATTATTCCATAAGCATGAAGAAAAGGATGTGCTAGCGGTTTTCCGTCCATCTGCCAAACATCGTACCTGTAAAATACTCGCTGTAAAATGCTCGCATTCTTCGGTTTTTAAGTCTCGTTTATTTACCATCTTAGAGAAACAGTTTTGCTCCTTGTCGCACAGAAAATTTCACTATCTTCATTGGAACAGATGAGGGATAAAATTCCGCAAGGAGCGCTGCGACGGGGGCTGCAAAACTACCCACAGGATCTGAATGCCCTTATCAATCCAGGAGTGGCTTCTTATGAATAATACTACTTCTAATACTAGAAACCATAGGCAATTAGTGCTTCAGAAATTGCTTTAAATTTGGTGCATTCTAAGCCTTTTTGTACGACCAAATTTTTGTTGCAGGTCTTATACATAGTTCATATCATATTTGCTATTAACACTATAACAATTAATATTTTCTTGCATCTTACTTTAACTGTGATAGATGTTTATGAGGATGTGTAAGCTGTGTATAACAAGAAAAATGCTTATAATTACCACAAAACACTGCAAAGCTATCTAAATTGGTTACATCCACAGAGAACACATTCTCCAACAGTTATTATTTCTCATTCGTGTGCAGCCTGGCTACAAGCGTTTCGTGTTCTGTTGGACTTTAGTCCGTTAATTGCATGTATCTCAGTTGCTACATCTAGGCAGTTATTCGATTGTAGTATGAACCGCTGAGCTCTCACGGCATAGTAGAGCACGGAATTAAACCATGGGAGATTATGACAACGGCACGTTCCTCAGATTGTACCCAGCACTCAAAGACTACAGAAACCTTTTCTGTTCTACCGACTAGCATCTATCTCATACGCGAGTAGTTCTGTGATGCAGTAGTCCGCTTGGCTTTCGAAGTACCATCCCTATCATTCTCAATTGAGAGGCGCAAATGGTAAAACCACTAATTTTAACGATAATATTTTATGAAAAATATTTGACGAGCGCAATAAATATTCCTGTGCGATTCACTGAAATTTCCCATTTGTGATGTTTTACACAACCGAGATGGTTTGCTGTTTGTCATCAATTCTTGCCTCCATCTGCTTCTCTTAATCCAATTTGCCCACACTCATTTAAAGGAATTTGGCATTCCCAGCGTCTTTAACATCTTTTGAAAAGGACAGTGACGGCGCATTCGATGCTTAGGCAGCACATTTCTCTCATGTGTAGCACCGGAGCGAAAATTGACAAGGCTGATCCTGACAGTAACGAAATTACTTCGTTCTTCGAATTTTCTATTTGATGTTACATTTTTTACACAGAGAAGCAGTGATGAAAAACAGAGGTTTGGCTGCTGTTAGGTCCCGAGTCTCTTCATTACAGTAGAAACTTGATCTCATATACAGTGTAGAACAGGATAGTGGGTGCGGTAGCTGCCCTTTGCTGTGCAACGGCAATGATAGTCGACCGATTCTTGCAGTAATTCTTCCTATCACCCTTCCCCACCAAGCCACACACGAGCACTCTTGTAGCACGAAGCCAGTGACACGTCCTCTGCATTCAAACATAGGTTACACGACGTCTTTGACACTTCTTCTGAATTCTGTTCCTCGACGCTTGATTCCCATCCATACCACAACTCTTGCCCGCTTGATTGGTCGGAAACTTGGATGATCGGCTGCCAAGGCAATAAGTTCGCTGACCATCGCACATGATAGCTCAAAGCCCAAAGAAACAGCCGGCTGAAATATGCTGCTATCCCCAAGGCGCCTTTTGCCTTTGGCCCCCCTCGTTGTGATGAGCAATGTGACATGCGGGTAAGCTGAATTATATATAGTAGAATCACTATTTCTAAGTGTTAAGTAATCAAAGATCGTGGTATAATTGAACGCTCTAATCTTGACTCTTCTAACTATGTTTCTAGGCTTTAAAGGAAGCCTCCATTCTGCTTTATTGAATTCCTCAAGCAGCGATAGATCTGAAGTTCCTGCTCACTTATGTATGGCATATGTTCTTCTTCACTTGGAATACTGCTCTCAAGTGTGGTAGCCAGTTGCTAATCATACGAGGCTTTTATTTATTAATTTATTAATTTATTTACGGACGCACAGAAAGTGCGTTTAAAACATCTAGTTGTCAAGTAAGTTATACGAAAATAGCTGATGCCCTCTAAGAGCAATAAAATCCTACTTTAAAAAAAGAAACATCATCAGTAGAAGAAAAGTAAAATAAAACGTGAATAGAAACCATCGAGAAGAGAAGTAAGCAAGCAATATCAAATTGATAAGAATGGCATGAGCTGAAGGCGCAAGTAGACCCTTATATTTAGGAAACCTCTGAGCAAATGGCTTTATCAATTAGCAATTTGAAGGCGCTGAGTCTCATTGCAAGAAATGAGTATTTCCGGATAAGTGTAGTCAAGATAAGAGTCACTCTGGTTGAGAAAAGGATCTGACTTGTGTTCTTGCAACGCTAACCCTGATGCATACCACCCCTTGCTGTGGAAAGTACAAGCTGAAAAGATTCTGTTGGCTCAAGAGCAGTCCTATCAGTACATAACTATTTTAAAGAACATTTCTCTTCCCTCTATTTTCCATTGTATTTAAATAATCCTAAAATTTTTCATTTTTTTTTCGCGAATCTCCATTCGGGATAAATCGATAATCAGCGCAGTATAATTTTTTTGTGAACCTGTTATGAACACTTCCTAGAAATCTGATGTCTTTCTTAATATGTGGATTGAAAACAATAGTGCCACTTTCAACAATGGGGCAAATATACGTCTTGTACGCCTTAATGAAAATTTTTGGGTCCTTGCTTTTAAGTGCCTTGAAGAGGTTGTAGGTACTTGCGGTGGCCTTTTTTACAATGTTATAGTAATGAGAAATAAAACATAGATTGTCTGTAATCAGAAAGCCGACGTCACGTTTTTCTTTAACACATTCCAGATTCATTCCTCCGATATGATAGGAAGCTTTGAAGCATCCATTACCAATAGGCGTAACATGACATTTTTCTGGGATGAGGAAGCCTATACAGTGTGGACCATTCCTCTACTTGATCAATAGCCAGCTGCAATTTGTCAACGTCTTCCACCTCGCTGATAGTTCGCCATCTGCGTACATTTGGCATTCAACTACTACAGGTGAAATCAAGGATGGAAAGTCAAACATGTACACAAGAAATAATAGTGGCGAAAATACCCGGAACACCACCTGAGATGGGAAGGATTGCGATAGGGCTTCACCTACCCTTAGGTAAGGTTAAAAATAAATTCCAGAGGAAAAGCGACATGAAAAACAATTCTATAGTGAGGCCTAAAGGTATGAAGTCAGGCGTTACCGAATATGAGGTGGGCCAAGAAGAGATCAGTTGAATAATGTCGCCCTTTAAAACCACACAGCAGAACGCATCCTTGGAAACTTGGGCGAATCACCGATGTCCATCTGTATAGGGTCACCATACGCTTTCCTAAACTCTTGGGCAAGAACATCGAATTCATCCACATCTTTGTAAGCGAGTTCGCCAAATTCGCTAATAAGGGCAGAAAGGTTTGCATCACCTTTTAGACGAGAATTGGAAGTAACCTTGGGCAAGATCAAAAACCTTCAGTCGTTTCAATTTCACTTCGCTAGGACAAGACGTTCTCCTGAGAAGTCGCCAAGCTATGCCTATCTTCTGGAAGCGTAAGGCTACCATCTTTGCTTCGTGGAAGTACTGTATCTGATTTATGTAGTGTTTCGCTTCGAAGTACTCGAGGAGCTCAATTACCGTATCCGTCCAAGTATTTATGCGATATTATTATATTTCCGTTCGACGCTCCGTCCCTACTACAGGCCACAGCGCATCGTTTTGATTCCTTTCACACTTTCACCTTTGAAAACTTCTTCCTTCTTCTTCTTCAGTGGCCGCTAAGTCGCCGTGACCCGTTGATTTACTTGGCTTCATATTCTTCAAATCCACTTCACTCTTCTCCACAGTTATTTTCTCCGTGTGTAAGAGGGATGCAAGGGGTAGGCGGATAGGCACATTGTATTGTCGAATTCTCTCCAAGTAGTCATCCCATCGTTGCATAGTCCTCTTGCAGTTCGTCAGCTGTTGGCTGCCCTCATCGGCGATGCCAAGGGATTTCTCGCTGTACTTGGAATGCCGGTGACGCGGTTTTTCAAGTCGGTTAAGATGTCGGTCACCATGAGGTGTCTCGAGCTTCTCGTTCAGACCATCATAATAAGCTGCTCTTACAACGACTAAGATCTTCTTAGCTTCTTCCTTCGCCTTCTGGAACGAAGTCAATTGACCGCAGTCTTCTTGCTCAGGAACGCGTTTATGTAGTGCTTCCTTCAGACTTTTTCTCAAACGTGGTCTGCGCATGGCCATGTCTGCTTTTCGAAGTTGCGGTGTACAGGACCTATAATGCCCAATTCAGAACGTAATCTTGTAACATCGTATCGCTGGCATCTTTCAATGTTTCATAGACGGTTGCCAACGTTGGTAACCGAATACGGGAAACAAAAGCTGCTTGTTTTTCTTCAAGCATCACCACTTGATTCTCGTTGAACAGCATAGCTCGACCTGCTCCAGCCTCGGAGTGGCGAACTTAAGAGTACAGATCAACTGTTGGTGCTGTGTGGCGACCGCCACGTACGGCACAACCTTCGCATCTGTTGTGACCAGACTTCTATCGCGATGTTTAGAAAAGGTGACGTCGATCTGCGTCTTGGGGTCACTGCTATAGAAAGACGCAGGATGGGAATTACGCTTTCAAAATACGGTGATCGCAATGAGGAGGCTATGCAAATCCTCATACTCAAGTACTCGCATGGCATCAGGGTATTGGGCCCCATAGCCAACAAATGTGACAACCACAGTTCCATCACGATCGTTGAGGTCACATGCGACGACGAAAGCGGCGTCTGACGGTACCTCTACTGTCCTCTCCTATCAAGCCGTGCCCAAAACTCGCCCTTGGCTCTCTGAGAGCAGCCAGACTGAGGAGCGTACGCATAGAAGAAATGTTACATATGCTATTCAGCAGCGACAACGATCTTTCATCAAGCGATCACTGAAACACTCCAGGCTTGCGATCATGTCTACGTAACGTTCCAAGACAATTACACCAACACCGCTGGTGGTCCTGGGACTGCCGCACAGACTGGCTTTTGGGTCTCGGCCTTTATCCCTCGACAGGACCGCCCTGTACCGCACATAAGTCGATTCGTCTTCCCTCCAGTGCTTCTGCACATTCGCATGAGCCGCCAGTGAAACTACGCACATTTCAGCGTAGCTGTTTTGCTCACGTTAAGGGACTTCCTTTTGTTCTTTCACCTTTGTAGTGAGGAGGGGTACTAAGGTTCAACTCAGATGATGTTGCCAACGGCCTTGATTTGTGTCCTACCGAAATGCCAATTGGATTATTCGTGCGATGACCACGCCTACCCACCTTCATTAACTCTCTGGGATAGTCGAGATTCACAGTGCTCTCCTTGCCTTTGAGCAGTCCTTTCTCCTTATGGCATTCCTGCGGTGTTTTGATTTATTCTGCTAACTTACCAAGACCGATATTCATTGTGAGGTTCAGCATGCCGCGTAGCTTGCCAGTTCACGGTTTGTTCACCGGAAGTCATCATGCAAGGTTCTCAGAATCTTTGCCGCGACATCGATGTGGTCCCAATCAGGGATAGGCGGAAATTTTTAAAGCCAGAGAACATAAATTCGCGTTCGTCAGAAAACAGAAAACCAAAAACACCAGAAAACAGAAAAATCAGCAAAGAAAACAACAGGAAACAGAAAATTAAAAAAAAACAGGAATTTGTTACCTGAGTTGTCTATTCTATCCAAAGATGCATTTCTGCAGTAACAAATGCCAATGTACGACTAGAAATGTTGTCGTAGGAAAGCTTATTTACTTAGCAGCTACTGTTTACATAGATTCCTACTACTTCTAAATTCACTAAAAATAATAAATTAGTAGAGATTCTAGGCGATCTTGATATTTAAAGTGTGCAACATCAAATACTTGCCAGCATCCTATTACAGCTATTGCCCTAACTGTTACATCAACCGCAATACTGTGGACGATCTTACATATCTCATTCAGATTAAAATGGGTCACTCAAGAATCAGCGTAAAGGTCCACAATTTAGGTATAATTATAAGTAGGGTGATACACTAGATTAATGGTCCCACAAACAAAAAACTGGCCTTTAGGGGTTACTAAATGTACATGTTTCAACCGATTTCGCCCAATTGTGCGAGTTTTAAGAGACACTCTCAATGTGTCCATATAGGCGCTGAGGAATGGAAGAAGCGTATCCTTTTTCCATCATATAGGATTGTGCACTTTCTGTGGTTTTTCGTTGATTTTTTGTTTGTTCCATAGCTCCTCTCTCCCACAGATCGAGATCCTCGTCAACATCTCCACTCAGGCATGACCAGCTCCTTGTCAAAAACCCTGATCCTGGGAAGAAATTGTTTGTTTCTAACACAGCTCTGTTCGTGAGCAAAATTCAACGTAAATCCTAGAACGACGCAGTTGTAGAAATGGATGGGAAGAAGAGAGCGGTTTTTTGGAGCATTCAGAAGTGCTGAAAAGTAGTGATGATGGAGAAGGTGAGACTCTGTGCCCATGTTTCACCCCACCGCAATAATGTACGGCTCAAAAACCTGGGCACTACGAAAGCAGGATGAACTTTGGATCAGCAGCGCACACCGGGAAATCGAAAGGAATAACAACACTCACGCATATAAGAGGGGGCTTCGTGTTGTTTTGAGCTCCACTTAAGTTCGAAAATACACCACCGCTAGGCTAAGTCGAACGAGAGATATGACGCTCTTCATGTCCCTCGAATGACCAAATGAGGTACTCTGGCACGAGGAAGGGACGAATAGAGAATCTGCTGGTGCCGGCTGAAATTCCAATCAGCAATCGCTGAGATGCCTGGTGGAACATGAATATGAAATAAGCAAAATCAGCCTTTTTCATGGAGCAACTTAATTTTAACTGACAGTCACATGTAGTCACAAGAAAGAAAGACTGTGGATAGCGCATTTCACTCCATCCAAGTTTGAAAACTGAAAGCTTAGAAAACAACGCAGGTTCAAAGAGAACGTCGAACGGAACGATCGGTGCATCTGCGCTAGAAAATATCATGGAAAACCTTCCCATTTCTTCGCTTGTTCTCTTCTGGCCACCAACATATGGTCTTACGTGAGGAGCGCATGGTGGTATCTCTGATTCCATTCTGGATCCAAAGAAACAAATATGATGTAATGTGGGAGGAATATGTTGTTTATGATGGGGATTTCTTGGGTTGATGTATAATGTGCCTACATATGCCGCCAAACTTGTGAAAAGTTACAGTTTATAAACACCCTTCTATGTGGGGAGTTGTTGCGAGTACTCGTTAAGTAAGCGTAACTTAATCAGGCTTTGTAGCCTTAACACAAGGTTTTGTACGAAGTCTCAGATAGCCTACACTATTGACGAAATCGGGAAGACGGCGAAGGAAAATTATAAAAGTCGTGAAATATGCTATGAACGAACTCTGTGTTAACAGCACCTACACCATCAGTCAAACAAACGAAGCAGTATACTCGAACAGTGCATGGCGCAATGTCTACTCGTACACACGTTGAACGCCACATTCTTGTGATTTCGATTACTCTAGAAATATTCATTTGTCATCAAACTAATGAATTTATGATATTTTTCAGAATTCTGGTATTGGATTGCTTAGCCAAAATTTTATGCGCAGCTTTATTTTCAGTTTCAACCAATTTTTTGCCCATTTTTCCAGAAAACAGAAAAATTTGCTCAAAATGGCCACAAAATCAGAAAACAGAAAGCAGAAATTCCGCCAATCCCTGGTCCCCGTCTGCCATGAAGGACGCAATCAGAGCAAATTGCAACCAATGAGGAGCGGCAGGATACGATTCCAATAAGAGATCCTGGCAGGAAAATTTTATGGCCTCCAACTTGAGAAAAAAAGCTCGAGGGCTTTGGGGAAAAACAGCGAAGCTCCCGGGTTGAGGTTACATATATAACCACGTACAGTAAAAGCGCAACAGTTATGGAAAGGCTTGTTAGGACTGGGTGGATTAGTATCCACGGTTGCTTTCTAGTGAATACGTTCGCGATTATACCAGACGTAAATACTTAATGGACTACATCTCTCCAGAATTGATCGCTTTCTATTTCATATCTTTCTATCTTCTTCTTCAGCTAGGCGAATAGCGTCTTTATTTCAGCCCCCGACATAGAGAAAAGTGTGATGTTTTACATGGAAAGTTTCGAGAGAAATATTTAATTCTTCTATTTACATGCGCTTTACTCTCTATAATTATTATTGCTGTTTTATTTTTATAAGTTTCTATTTTCTACTTCTGAAATTTTATTAGAAAACTAAATTTGCACCCGAAGTTCCAGAAAAATCAAGAGGTTCAAATCAGATCTAAATCAAAACGAACGTTTCCAGTTTAAGCCATACTCTCCCAAGGAAAACGAAATTTGCAATATAAATTCACTATCAAGATTTATTTCTTTAAAAAAACGCTTTAATGAGAGTTCGTACTCATGTGATTCGGCACTCTTCCAAGTAGGGCAAGCATTTTCGATCATTCTCATAGGCTATCACTCGCAATAATATGCAAGTTACTGCGTGGACCCAGGGTTCCAATGGCATCCTCCTGATGGAGAATATCTCCGAAGAACGGTGCATTAGTTACGAAACACATTAATTGCACCTGTCGGTCTTCTACCACTGCAGGTGATATATTGGTTTGATGTGATTACTGATTCCATTGAAGTGAAAAAGGATGCTGTTGACTTACTTCCCGTAACCCGTAAACTTGTTGTTGCATTACCATTTGAAATTGTCGTGTTCACTAACACTGTGGATTCTATAGTGCAGACATCTCCGGCAAAGGGTAAGTCTAATTCTATTCATGAAGTTCTCCAGGCGCCGAAGTGTCAGATTCAGAATAAATTTTTGCCCTCTCCAGACCAGGGTCTAAAACAGCAGTTCTCATTTTACCCACTCTACGTATATCCATATGCACCTAGAACTGCTATATACCTATTTCTGATGTAGTTTGACATTAAGGGTTCTTGTATTCATTAAGGTACATTATTTATTCTATTCAAGCCAGACTCAATGGTGTTTTACGACATCCGTACGAGCGTCACGTGCATCTGAATGCTCCTTAATGTGACATTCTATCAAGTCGCGTGAAGCACTGTTCCAATTTTGGATAATGTTCTCGTATCGTTGTCCTGATCTTCCTTTTCACATTCTTAACAAACGAAGCACTGCTTCAGCATTAATGCAAATCTCTCCTAAACCACTCGCGGCTGATTAAACGCTTAGAAGATAGCGTGACATCTATGCCCCTCTAGGTCACTTCTGAGGATTTTATTCGATCCACTAGTTCCGTGGCAGTGGTTTAGCATAGGTTTACTTTCATAGTTTGGCCTCTCCTTTACTACTATAAAACAACTGGTACGGTAAGCTTTCGCTGTTGTCTTGATCACAACTTAGTCAAATATTTTTAAACCTTTCAACAAGTTTATTTCCTAGCAAATCAAATCACATGCTTTATCATATCATTATTTGATAACCAGCAGCGAAATCACCGTCTTTGAACCTTGCTTTTACAGAGACATGTGTTTTGAGGAACCTTCGATATAGTGGAATCGGGCCAGCATCGTCGTCTCCACATGCTGGAAACTGCTCGAGATTTCAGTTTCGTACTCTACCCTCCCAACCCGCGCAAGCGTTTCTGATCCATTGTTCGGAACACAGAGCACAGTGGATTCCCGGACGGAGAAGCAAGCTCAGATTAGCATCGCTAGAGCTTTGCTACAGCGCCCGCTTCAGTGTGAGTAAAACAGTAGCAAAACGGAGTCACTGGATAGCTCCACTATTGCAGTTCCAGTGACAGCTGTCTTCTGGGCACTGAGCCATGCAAGCGCGAGCGCGTTTGCTATACAAAAACGCGCGTTTCTGTTGCTCATTCTGGATGTTTGTTAGAAGTTTAGGATACTTTCGGCGCCCTCCTAAATGAAGCCGCGGATCCATTCTGATCCCACTGGGGAGGGAGGGGCAGCACCACTAAGAAAACGAAACAAACAAACATTGCGGCCTTTCCCAAATATGTCCCAAACACATCCTCCACAGTGTGTCGTCTTTGTAAAACATTATCTTCAAATCGACTTCCGTTGCCAAAAAATAGGATAGGTCCTTGGAAAACTTTAACGGCGTGTGCAGCATTTTGATCCCTTAACTACCTTTTGGCGCAACAATCAATCACAATCAGTTGTTGGTCAATCAGGGCAAAAATAGATTAATAGTCAACGGTAATAATCATCATAAAAAATAATAAACATAATACTGATTAAAAGAATCGCGAATGATGTCAGATAGGTCCTCCTCCCGTGAATACACTGAACTAACCATGCTTCTGGATTTAGTGCGCAAAAACAGTGAAATTAGATGCATCAGAAATTACAAATGACCCGATTATTACCAAATCGGAATTAACCTCGCCAGCATTGGCTGGATCGGAATAATGAGCTCCGAGAGCACTGTCTAGCAGTTGTTTGGAACTCTACTCACCATAGTTCACCATACAATCGAGTTCTTCGTAAGAGTGGATAAAGGTGGAAAAACAGTCCCCATCGTTTAGAAAGGTTGAACTGCGATCGTTTCAACAATTGGTAAAAAACTTGCGCTACTAATGAACAGGAGGTTTGGGCTTCGAATGACTTTGTATCGAGAGAAGGGTAACAGTATCTAAGGATAGGAGGACGTTCTACAGGTCTATTTGCACTCATTCTGGCAGTGGCAATATGACCTCTACCTTGTTTAATGTTGACGATGAACTCATCTCTTCGGATGAGGCTGGCGTATTGGGAAAAGTGTTTAAGAAAGTACAGTACAGCAAAGCCAGGTTAGCTAAACACCTCTTGGGTTAACTGTCCCAGGATTACCGCGTTTTCCCCAAATGAGCTCTACGACCAGGTTTCACCAAGACGGAATTATCGAACTGTTGGCTAACTGGCCCAAAACTTTTTCACACCCTCCGAACTTCATTCTTTTCAGCTTTACAAAGAATATCGTCCACCGTACTCACTACAACATATGCATATTCATTTTAAACTTTATGAGAGCGCGAGTTTCTGGTAGGTGGCAGCATGCGTTTGAATCTGCGATTTTCACGAAGGGTCCACAAAACGATCCCAGGAACTATAGGCATGCTAGCATTACTTTATTAGCTGCAAGAACGTTTGACCCTTAAGGAAAACACAATAATGCATTTTGAAGCATGTAAGGTCCCAACTAGTGAATTACATGCATGGGTTCTTAAAAGAGACGTCAGTGAAAACTGACTTCTTATGTCTCTCAACGACTGGTCAAAAGTATTTGACGAGAAAAATCAGTCTAATGTAGTATACCTTGACTTTTTGAAGACTTTTGACCAAGTGCCAGAAAGAAATAAGTGCTTAAAATGAAAGCAATGGAATTCATCTAATGACTATAAGCTGGAGCTCGCCAGTTTTTTGTCAGTAGAAAACATGTCAGGTTAAGGTCAGGAAACAATATTCCGAGGTTTTCTCTTTGAACAGCGGTTTTCTCAAGTAGGCGTGTTGTCTTCTGTTCTGTTCCTGCAATGAACGCTCTTCCTCTGATATTCCTGCTACAACAGAGATATAGCATTTGAAAGCCATGGCTTTACCTAAGACAAAAATTCCTTGCACTTGTATGCTCAAATGTAATCCTGATGAGGATGCTGGGCTCGTGGTACTTCTGTGGAAGGGGTGCAGGCTGTCACACGCACCCCGAATCTGGGTGCTTGCGTCGATGCCAACCTTATCTTCCATACAATACCGCCCGCGTCGCGCGGTCAAAAAGACGGTTTGCGACGGAAAAACCCGTCGCAAACCGCCGCATGCTCATAACTCCTTTAATTTTAAGTGGTTTCAGAAACAGTTGGTACCATTCGATTCGTCTCCTCAAGATCTACAAAATCATGTATAAAACTTTACCAGGCCAGCGCGTTTTCGCTGTGGGTGGCCTAAAAAACTAACTGCAGCAGGCTTTTGCGATTGGAGCACCTTATTTCCCAGGACGTGCATGTGACGTGCAGGGTTTTCGGAGTATCTCAAGCATGGCGTGCGTTGTCAGTGCTCTGTCATGCCTGCAATGTTCCGAGAGTGCGCTGTGCACAATGCATATAGGATCGAACCTATCAATCGAATGGCGGAAGCATGCCCACTGGGTTTCTATCTTCACTTAATGGAAAATGTAAAGCCTTCAAGAATATTTCGAAACGTTTAGAGAAGTTTATCAGAAATTTCCAGACGCCCCACGCCTCGGGAATTGCTTCAATCTGACCCGGCGAGATTTATGAGTGCACCGTGTGCAATGCGTATAGAGATGAACCTATCAATCGAGTGGGTTCGACAACTGGTAAAGTGAGCGTTTGGCGAATTCTATCATAAATTTCCCTACTAAGGAATTGCTCTAAGGCTGTCCAGCTAGCCTTTAGAGTGCACCGTGAACAATGCATATAGAATCGAATCTTTCAATCTAGGAGGGGACCGCTTGCAAATTGCACGCGCGGGCGTGTTCGGAACGCAATAACTCTTCCGAGTTCAAATCGTTTCGGCTGCAACTCATGGGTCTTGTAGGCAGTAAAACGTTGTAGTAGCAAGCTAAAGTACAACGGTGTAGCTTAAGAAGAGGCAGCGTTACAGGGGTGCAAAAATGCAGGTGAGGCTTGTGTGACGCATTTTTTTCCGACTTCGGTGGACCACTGCGGGAAGATCCGGCGAGCAAACGGCATTGAAATTCGCAGACAAACAGAAAACTTAAAGTGCTTCACTATGACGTGCTCAGAACTCCTCAGCTTCCTAAACTGCCTTAGTCTCAGCTGCCAGTTTAAAGCGGCGGAAGAAAGCGGTCAGAGTTTCTTGCGCTCTTACTCGTCCAGATGTGAGTGTTCGACAGGAACAATGGCACTATTCTGTTCAACATGAAAAGCGTTATCGAACGGTGCCAATTTTGACCGATTCTGGAGATATCGATTTTTTGACAGTTTCGCATTCAGGGCGAGGCCGCTCGAGGCCGCGGCAGATGGACGATGACGTCATTGAAAACCGATGTTTTCGAAATGGGCCATGCTTGGTACCGTTCGATAGAGCTTTTCACGCTGAATTGAACTATATGTTGAGATGAATATGTTACTGAGAGTAGAGAAAACTGTATTCTGAGAGAGTAAGAGCGAGGAGAACATCGACCGTTGTTGTGCTAAATTGCACGCGCGGGCGTGTTCTGAGAGTACTAACTCTGTAATGTGTGAACCTTTCCGGTTGCAACTTGTGTGTTTTGTAGGCAGCAAAATGTTCTAAAAGAGCGCTAAAACACAGCGGTTTAGCTTATGATTGGACAAATTTACAGTAGTGCGAAAATGCAGGTTAGCCTTGTGTGACACGATTTTTTCCAATTTCAGTCGACCCTTGCGGGAAGACGCAGAGAGCTAATGGCCTACAAATGCACAGGCGAGCAGAACGCTCAAGGTTCTTTACGATGACATGCTCACTACTCCTTAGTTGATTAAACTGCCTAGCACCCGCTGCCATTTTAGGGCGGCGGAGTTTTAGTGTTTAAGTTTCCTGCGCCATTATTTGCGCAGGTTTGAGTGTTCGACACTAGCAGTTTTACCGTTCTGTTCAGCATGGAAAGCGCTATCGAATGGTACCAATTTCGGCCGATTTTGGAAATATCGATTTTTTGTCAATTTCCCATCGAGGGCGGGAGCTCTTTAGGCCGAGAGTGCGCGGACGTTGACGTCATCGAAAATCGATGTTTTCGAAATTCACCAAATTTTCTCGTCCAAAATCATCTAGAGGTTATTTGGGGCGCTGACTTTGAATCCGACGTCCGTTTTTGAAAATTCCGCCGATTTCGGTAGGTTTTGGATAATCTTCAGGAAAATTGGAGGTGGTCGGGTCAGGATCACCGATTTCGTTCAAACTTCGTGTAGGGGCGGGGACTTATTCGGGATGCCGAACACGATGCCGAAGTTCATTCGGACGATTACGGCAGGATACCGCCCATACCCTATAACTGAGGGTGATCGGTAGTCCTGACACCACCACCCTCAAACGGGTAGTAACCTACTGAAATCAGTGGAATTTTCAAAAACGGACATCGGATTCGTAATCAGCGCCCCAAATAACCGCCTAGAGGATTTTGGACGAAGTTTGCACGAGGAAATTTGGCCAATTTCGAAAATATCGGTTTTCGATGACGTCATCGTCCGCGCCCGCTTGGCCAGTGGCGCCCACGTCCTCGATGGGAAATTGTCAAAAAATCGATTTCGTTGAAATTGGTCGAGAGTAACACCGTTCGATAGAGCTTTTCGTGGTGAACAAAATGGTGTTATTGGGAGTGTCGGAAACCCAAATGTGGGCGAGTAAGAGGGCAGGAAACTTCAATCGCAAAGTTCGCTGCCCTAAAATGTAGAAGGGGCTAAGGCAGTTTAGGCAGCTGGGGAGTTGCGAACATATCGTCTTAAAGCACCGTAGGTGTTCTGCTCGCCTACGCATTTGCATGCCGTTGGCTTGCCGTGTCATTACGCAGTGGTCGAAGTGGGAAAGAATTGGGTCGCACAAGCCTCACCTGCATTTTCGGAGCGCTGTAACTTTGTCCAATCATGAGCTACACTCTTCTGCTTTAAAACTCTTCAAGAACCTTGTACTGCCTACAAAGCCTTCGAGTTGCAGCCGAAACGACTTGATCTTGATAGAGTTATTGCGCTTCGAACTCGCCCGCGCGTGCATTTGCGAGCGGTCGCCCCACTCCATTGATAGGTCCTATTCTATATGCATTGTTCACAACGTACTCTAGGGTCTCGTCGGGACGGAATACAGCAATTCCTGAGTAGGGCGAGCGGAAATTTCTAATCTAATCTAATTTCAAACAGTCCTATCGTATATGCATTTTGCACGGCGCACTCTCTCTTCTCGCTTCTTAAAACCTCTTCATTTGTATAACCTGCTGTCAGTGTGTGCACTTAAGCACCTAAAGAGGGTGAGCGTTGCTGCTTAGTACGACATTTGAACCGCTTCCGCTCACTCGATTGATAGGTTCGATCCTACATGCATTGTGTACGGCACACTCCAAAGGCTCGTCGGACTGACTGGAGCAAATCCTAAGTAGGACGGCCGGGAATTTCATATAAAATTCTCCAAACGGTGCAAGATAGTCTTGAAGGCTTCACATTTTCCGTTAAGTGAAGATAGAAACCAAGTGGGCATGCTTCCGCCCATTCGATTGATAGGTTCGATCCTATATGCATTGTGCACGGCGCACTCTCAAAACATTTCAGGCATGACAGAGCACTGACAACGCACGTCATGCTTGACATACTCCGAAAACACTGTACGTCACATGCACGTCCTGGAAAATAAGGTGCTCCAATCGCAAAAGCCTGCTGCAGTTATTTTTTTAGGCCACCCACAGCGAAAACGCGGTGGCCTGGCAAAGTTTTATACATGGTTTTGTAGATCTTGAGGAGAAGAATCGAATGGTACCAACTGTTTCTGAAACCACTTAAAATTAAAGGAGTTATGAGCATGCGACGGTTTGCGACGGATTTTTCCGTCGCAAACCGTCTTTTTGACCGCGCGACGCGGGCGGTATTGTAGCAAGCAAAAAGGATTTCTAAAATAGCGACTAATCGATGTCCCTTAGGAGTGGAAAACGTGACGCATCTCAAGCCGTGTATATCACGTTTCCTTTTATATTATCGAGGCCTTAGTTGACCCTGGAAATGGAAGCTTGCTCATGGTTCCCGAACCAGCTCCGAATCCAGACCCTTGTTTCGAGTCTCATCAAGCCAACCAAAACTTCCATCCGTTGAATTGGTAGCAGACTGGCTAACTTGCTCATCGATTTGCTAGCATTGGCCAATAATCAGGCTGCCCCGCGATATTCCGTAGAATATAGTGCGTTATGCAGCCCAACCACGGGTTGATTAACGACGTTCCCTCTTCTTTTTTCCTTTATTGAAAGCACTGGCTTCGACATTCTGCACTCCTTCTAACCACTACCCTTGGGGAATATTATCCTATCAATTTTCCATTGGAAGATTCTAATGGAGATTTTTCAAAGTTCATCCGGCAGCTTACACATGCGTTAGGGCTATTTCATGTACATCATCCCTAACCAGCGATATTACTTCTTATTCAAAATTTTCGCTGTTTTCGGTTTCCAATTGTAAAATGTTGCAGCTCTGTTTATATTCAATAATCTTATTTCCACCAATATTCGTTGATTCATCTAGCATCTTTCAAAGAAAAAACTTCTCGAGAAATTCTTAAGTAGTAGCTGATCTGGCTGCTAGAGCGAACGAAGAGATTTCTTACATGATCCTTTACAGTGTTCCTCTCCATGAAGGCTCTTGAAGAAACACAGAAAATATAGTGATGTAGAACAAGGTGTATAGAGGTTATGGAACGTAGTGTAGAGCTAGCATCTCTGAATGCTATAAAATTTTACGGTAATTTTCGTAAGCAGCTGTATGGATTTGTCTCAGGAGTGTAGAACGCTCTCCAGTGACCAGGGTAGACACACCATGCACTGATTTCTTCGAATTGTTTCGAAATTTCTCGGAGAATAACCTGCTTTGATGTGATTGGTTTGCGATCAAAAGTCTACTCCTAAAAACGGATTCCTGTATGAGCGGTAACACAAATTTCTACTCGCTAGATGTTAGTGGAGTGCATGGTAGTGTAAACGAAATTCCGCCCTTTCTAGAGCACTAAGTTGCTTGTAAGGGTGTTTCTGGAAGCAATAAACCTACAATTCTAGTAGAAGCCCACAAACTTTATATTTCTTCGCGTTCTCTTGTACAATAGCTTGATGTATGCTGGCATCCGAATCTTTTGGAGTTCTGTCCATCCCAAGTTCAAAACAGTTCTTGTTGTTCACCAAGCTTCGTTCCCCTTCAATGCAGCGCTTACTCGCAAGAGATCATGATATATAAATTTAGATTTTTCAAGTTACTAAAACTAGCCTAAAATCATCAGTTTTGATTTCACCTGCACATTTTATGGAATGAAGCTATGTCATATTCATCACACATTGGCACCAGGGATGAGCGGATTAACCGTTATCCGTTATCCGTTATCCGGTTTCCGGCGGGTTCTGACCTATCCGTTTTGTTGTTCGTTATCCGGTCAAAAATCGCCGGATAACGAACAACAAAATCTGGCTCATGACTACCTATCATTAGCTAAATTAATTTAGCCTTCCAATGGTATAGTTATGTTAAACTGTCTGCCTGATAACGCACCTCACAGCGCGTTTTGAAATGCAAAACACTGCCTTGCTCATTTCTAGTTGAGAGGTTTTCATCATAATTCCTTCTAGCATAATGAACGCTCTCGAAAAACTAGTCGACAGTGGAGAAAGGGACAAATGTTCATATGAATTAGCTGTTAGACATTCAACTTTAACACGATCTTTTAGCTCCTTAAAACTATGCTTCCAGTGCTTCCAGTGATAACTTCCGGTGACTGGTCAATGTACTTATACTATGTATCAGTACTCTAATACATAATTCCAGATTCATTTGTAGGTTTACGAGTAGTTGTTGAACAATAGAAGAAGCTGTTGTGGATCCAATACTGGTGTACAACCTAATTCGGCTGACGTTTCGGCGCAACCACCTTCAGAGTCTAACAAAGAAAAGCAAAGCTTGAAAGAGTACTTGTGAATTACAGCGGTTTGTAATCGTTTTTTAAACTAATGTAAGGACGAAATGAAAGAGAGGCAAAACAACAAAACTGACCATGCCTTTGGAAACTACCGAAAGGCTGATAAGTCATCCTTGGATGAGCATAGATGTGGGTGACGTCTATTTGTATATCTATTTTTATGCGAAAAAGTTTACCAGGTTTTCCCCAACCTTCATAAGGACACTTTCGTTGTTCAGTACGTCTTTCATCTTATTTTCGAATCAATAATCAAACTACTGTACTTTAAATGATCATCGTAGGTTCCACATATGCGGAAAATGGCAGTAAATGGCGCAGGTTCCACAGCATGATGAATTTACTGCCATTTTCCGCATATACGCTTAGCATCAATTCACCCTGTCCGGAGCAATAGAGAGAGATTTGTTCGATCTGGGCAGGAATTAGTTTTAAGCTGGATAAAGAATATACAAAAAGCGACTCATTTTAACGATTGAACCACCCAAGCTCAGAAAACCTGTAGGATCTATACATAGCTACTCCATTGCAACTAAAAACATGAATAAAGGATGCAGGGCGACGTCAATCAATTCCATTGCGGGATGCGCCGCACATTCTGCTTCTACGCGATGTGGTGGAGGCAATTTAAATGCGTATTTGGCCTTTAGAATGACTTGCGGTAGCCAGCAGATGGACAAGTGCATTATCCTTCCCGGAGAAGCCTGGTACCAGCTCTCGAGCTCAAAAGGATGGACGGTTGGTTGACCTCACTGGAAATCCGAACCAAGAACATTGATTCGGTGTACATGCAACAGTTGCGCCGCCTCTGACTGCGCTACAACACGCCTCGAAAAAAAAAACACCACAAACACGAAGAAGGAAAAAAGCGGCTTATTTGACATGCGATTTAGACAGTATTAAAACCTCCAACCTACTGAAGGAGAAAGAATAGTTTAAAGTTTTACCTTTTGTTGTTAGTTCGTTATCCGTTTTCCGTTATCCGGCCATTCTGGGAAAAATAATACGTTATCCGTTATACGGGTTTCAAAATTTTATTGTCCGCTCATCCCTGATTGGCACACAAACCGCGTATTCAGCCATAGAAGAAAGAACTTCTAATAGATGATCTCATTTACGACATCGAAGCAGCGGAGATTTTCACGTCGACCTTGTAACTTCCTTCGACATCACTGTGTCCACGCACTCCACCATTCGACAGTGCCACAGGTGCTACACCTACTCAAGTGCTATAGTCTATAAATAAATAATAAATAATGCTATAAATAGCTTCACTAGAAAACTATTTACCAGGAAATGTGGCCTTGATTACCATGCTATTCCCAGCAGTGAAGTAAGAAACAAGCAACTTGGACTATAGGCACTCTCATACAGACGAAGATTATACGACCTCGTAACGGTTCACAAAATTCTCCATGGTTTCTGTGGACTTGATAAACGTGATTTTATCATAGTGAGACCATCTAGAACCCGAGGTGGAGGAGAGAAACTTTCACTAAGTACTGCAAAATCTTCAATTCGGCAAAATTTTTTTGTTAATAGAGCAGGTTCGGATTATATGAAACTTGCCGAAAACTCAGTTATTCCGTACAAGCTGAAGCCATTTATTACGAATGCAAGTCGATTCATAAATAATTCTAGGACATAAAGAGAGATCTTCTGGCAGAGCTCCTCTTGGTTTGTTCTCCTTTCTATTCTTCATTCTTCTCTGGGTGTTTGTTATCGCATGTACTTTCTAATCATTCTATTACACTTTGGTCTGGATCATTAGCCAATGTCATGTGGATTTCATTCTATAATGTTTCTAATTATTTTGTTCTTCACATGAATTTTAGCCATGTAATAAAAAATATATAATTATTATATAATAGTCATTCAGAAAGTGATCAGGTTTTGTTCAACGCCTTGCACATTGCTTGTTGAAATTTTCGATATGCTCCTCCCTAGTGCACTTCTAGGACAGCCATTCTGAGAACCGTTCCAGTACGACTGTGGTTGATCGCAATGAACTATGTTTGGAACTGTCTACAGAGCACATTTTCCATGTTGTTTTCTCTACGTTCAAAGGGATTAGCGAGTTCAAAGACTCTCAAGCTTTTGATTGGGCTAGCAAGAAAATAGCGGCACAATTACAGATAAACGAGAGATTATCCGCAGTTGTTTCTTAGAGCCTCTTCGAGAGATAGGAGCTGACCTAGCCGTGTGTCAAAGCCGATGAAAGTCACGTTTTAATGGTAAAGCGCCCATAGTAATGTGTCTGCCCTTCAGCTATATATCTTCTTCTACTTTCGAAAATTGAATCATATGTTTTCTAAGATAATGCACCTAAGGCTTCTTCAAGCTCAGGCTTCTTTGACCTCCTTATATTGTCTTAGCAAACGTATTCACTGACCTATGCTCCAGATCATGGAATGATAACTGTTTGTTAGCCAGATTTTCATGTTCTCTAGTTTTCTGTTGAAATCAGGTATTTCGAAGAAAACCTCAAGGTGGTGAAATGAAAATGCCTATTTTCTATTGCAGTTACAATGCACTCAACGAAGGCGATCTCTCTCTACGTCTTATGCTTCTCCTTAATAGTATCAAGCTCGAGGTAAGTGTCACCTTCTCTTAGCAAATGCATTCGTCAGGGGATTGTTGGCTAAGCTTCTAAATAGAATAAGAATAAAACCTAGCACGAAAATAAGCTTATGACTAAAAATTACCTAGTTGAGTTTATGTGAATGGACTTTAACTAATTCCAGCGAAAGATCTTCCGTTTTTGAGATGCTGCCAAACACTGGGAGACTACCCATCGTCAGCCAAATACTAGGAAAGCACCCTGGGTGAGTTTCCACGATCATGTTTGTCTATCTGCTTATTTAATCGCTTTTGTATAAGTACTGAAAATTATGTATTGTATGTAGATTACATTAGCTCCAGGTTATTTCATAGATGTAGAATGCGTAGCGTCTTCCCCAAAGGAATGATTGACGCCGAGCTTTTTCTTCCATCCTTTGTACCCTTTTAACAGCTTCAGACGAGCTTTGGTAGGAAGGTATAGAACTACTGAAGCAAGAAACATAGAGTAGCTTTTCAAGGTATCACGGAGCGACCGAGGAGCAACTGATGTCAATCTGGAGGAAAGCAATGCAAAGAGCGCAGTCAGTTATCTTTGTCCGTAGTGAACTATTCGAAAATAACACTTCTGAACTGACTTCATTTCAGAATTATGGAACGAGTGATGGAGTCGCGCAACGGTCGAAAATGCCTCAACTCTCCTTATGGGTGTAAACTATCAGAACTCGGTGAAAGCCCGAAGACTTGGAGACCATAAAGGCTCTTGTTGTATCATATTTCGAGTAGCGATTGCGTGACGACATAAGGGGAATTTTTGCTCTCGAGGTAATGTGATAAACTGCTAGCATAGCAAGCACTCAAAAACCAAGACACGGATTTTTAATGTTATGCTATTCCATCTATGCAAAAGCATGTGCCGTCGCTATTTTAAAGTCAGAGCGTGGTTGAAGGGACAGCTCCGAAAGTGGAGCGATCATGATCGATCATTCTCTTAAAATTATCCCATAGACAATGCCTCACCTGCGCAACGTTTACTTCGTTTCATTCCTGTGCTATACATACGTGCCACAGTTCTGAACATATTGATGCACACATGCAGCAAATAACGTGAAAACAAAAAATTTGCGCCAGTTTCCTGGCAGCATTGCAGCGTCTCCCTCATCTATGAGATTTGAAAAATCTCATAGACGAAGGAGACGCTGCAACGTGGACATCACTTAGAGCTGCAAGAAAGACATAGACAGCAGCACAGAACTATGCCCAATAAAGCGTCCAAGCCAGCAGCGGCTAGCCATAGTGCTCTGTTAAAGGATGTTCCTCAAGCTTCGAACATGGGAGTTGAAAAATATGAGTCTCTCGGTGGTTCTGTCTCTCTTGCTGTGGACAGATGTGCACACACTAAATCGCGATCGTACTTTATGTACCTCAAACATTGGTAATTAAACACGTAGGTGCTAATTCCCCCCCCCCCCCCCCCACACACACACACACACATTTTTCAGGCTAATCGCATGAGAAATTACCTAGGCGCGTAGAGAGAAGAAAGTAGACCCCAGGTGCACAGACAGAAGGCCGAAAGGAGGGCAAGTAGTGCATCCTTTTTATTCAGACCGAGACTGTCGCGGTTCTGATCTGTCTTCAGATAACCCTGAGTTGCTGCAACGGACAAGTACAGTTTCAAGCAAACAATGAACTTAAATGTCCATTATCGGCAAATTTAATGGAAACGTTGCTACGAAAGCCGTCTTGTTCGAAATCCTTGTCTTTTGCGTGATCTTGAATGTTTGCAGTAGCAACACATATGTGCTCACAACAAAAATGGTCACATTCTAAGACCTCCCCTATTGCCATCCTCAGTCTCGGTTTGGATATAGGTTACCAAAGTGCAGAGCTCTTCTTGTACAGTTTCACAGAAAGCTGCAGGTAGGAGCAACAAAGTACAAACTTCCTGTCAGAGAGTATAACGTCAGGAGCGATGCAAAGGCAGCAATACCGCACCAGCTCTCGGATATTCGGCGCAAAACAACATGTGTCTAGGGCGAGAATGTGCCGCTTTGCAGTAAGTTACCTCATGATTGCCCACTTCTATGGCAGAATCTTCTCACATAAAGGAGGGAGTCGCATTCACTGTATCTAAGAAATTTCAATTGCTTTGAGGAAGGAAATCTAGTGACCCACTCCTATTGATCTAATGCTCACGGTGGATTTACGACCTTCCCTTTGTCCCTCGATATATGTAGTCATGTGCCCTCTGATGACATTTTGCGTCTATGGTAGGTGATAACAGCGTCATTTTAGAACAGCGGAGGCACCTAATACCCGTCACTTCGACGATCTCACTGGGATCACCGACTTCGAAAGGCCAGATATAAAGCGAAGAAGCACCGGACGATTCAACACGTGCCAAAAGATGCCTTCATAAGGCGAAAAGTATACCTTGGAGCTCAGTACAGGGCTTTAACTATTTAACCATGCGAGACCTTAAAGTGTACCCAGCATGAAGGTAACTGTGGAGTAAAGCTGCATCTGCTTCGAGAAGCCATCTTGAATTCATTATGAAAGGCATTGATCTGCTCCGCACATTCCACTCGAACATCCTCGTCGTCACGTGTAGCGCAGTCGGAGGTAGCGCCGACTATTGTCTGGGACAGTAAAACACTGACTTGACACTGACTTTGGCTACCTACCACATGCCAATGTATAGGTCAAATACCCCAATTATAATAAGCATTCGAATTGCTTCCACAACATCCCGCAAAGTGGAATGAGTGGCGCAGCTCAGGTAAGGATTGATTAACGCTGTCCTTCACAACGTATTCCGTTTACGTGGCAGTACTTTGGCCAACAAAACTCTCTCCTCTCCCTTTTTCCAACAAGCACCAGGTCTACACGTTATCGCAATCATTCCAGTAGTGCCTGTAAGCGTTTCGCGTAAATTGAAAATAGTGTTAGCTGGCTAGAAGGAACTGTGTCGCGTAGTTTAGTTGTACATCTTCTTCTTTTTCAGCGTTTTTCCGGCCTCGTATCGGGATCCGCTATTCTGGTGTCATGACTCCACCTTTCCCGATCCAGTGCTAGATCAGGGTGGACACCAACTACTTTCAACTCCATATGTAACGTATCGGACCAGCGCTGCTTCGGACGCCCTCTAGGCCGCTTTCCAATTACCTCGAAGTTAAGGCCTATCTTGCGGACGCTGTCCTCCTTTCCACGCAGAACGTGACCGTACCATCGCAAGCGAGCTTCGCGCATCTTGTCAGCTATCGGCGCGACACCGAACTTCTGCCGAATGGCATCGTTTCGGATGCTGTCCATGCGCGCGACTCCAGCCGTCCAGCGCAGCATCTTCCTCTCCATGACGCTGAGGCGCGTTTCAACTTCCTTGTTCGCAAGCCAACACTCAGCGCCGTACATCGCTACCCGCCGAACGACTGCTCTGTAGATCTTCGATTACAGGCGCTCCGGTGTCTTTTTATCAGCACGCCAGTCAACGAGCGCCACCTGGGCCAAACTGCACTCACGCGTGAATTCACTTCAACCATCATTTTGCCGTCAGACGCTATTGATGGCCACAGGTTCTTAAAGAACGCATTGCGTGGAAGCTAGATGACATTAACCTTGGTGGAGCCGGATTCAGTAACGTCAGCCATTAGATATTCACTCTTTTTCAAGTTCAATTTGAGTCCCAAACCGCTCCAGGCGATCACACCAAGCTTACACCTCTCGCTCGAATTCACCTTTATCTTCGCAAGCGAGCATCACGTCATCAGCATAAAGCAACGTCCAAGCGACGGGCTCCTAAAAATCTCGTGTGATGGCATCCATGACGACAACAAAGAGGAGGGGGGGGGAAGGCGCAGAACCATGGTGTACCCCGAGAGAGATGGGGAACTCAGTCGAGGTTCCAGCTGCAGCTTGAACTCGACTCTTTGGACAAGAGTAGAGAATTCGCACCCATGCGGTACGCAGTCGACGGCCTTCTTCAAGTCGAAGAGGGCGATATACACTGGCTTCTGTTTCTCGCGGTGCTTCTCTAACAGGAGGCTGGCGTCGTGTATGCCATCAATGGTGCCGCAGTTGTACATCTCCTGGATTTTAATGCATCCAGGTCGATGGATCAAGTGTCAGGTTGTTCAAAGAAGTCAATTTTTATCATTAGATGTGTTAAGAACGGAAAAAAAGAAACCTGATGCCTGACTTGGAACCCATTTCCTGTCATAGCTTCCTCTGTTGAGCTGAAATTTCTCCATTCACTAAGGGGCTCGAAATTAATCCGTGCAAATAGTTAAGCAGCAATGTTTTCTTTTCACGGTAGGATTAATTGGGTGAACAGAATGATGAAAGAAGGATATGAGTAGATCCACAGAAGGCTCAAAGCCCCTCTTAAGTTCATACTTGTCGCAAATTAGGAAACGCTTTGTTTTCGTCCCTTCCTCACTTGCTACTTTGCTTCTCTCCTATGATGGTCGACGTGTGTTGAAAGGAATATGCCATTTCATGATCATACTGTAGTTCACAGCGAAGGCAGACCAACGATCATCGTACAGATTTATCACATTTCTCATCACCGTTGCAAGTGGCATATCCAACATAGAGGGCGGAATATAGGCTACCGGGCTCACCTTACTACCGAGCTCAAAGCAGCCAACTCGGCGTGTCTCAGATGAAGTCAAGCACCCGTAGCATAAACATTTACAGCTAGAACGAAATAACAATAGCACATCTATGTGTTAGTCCTAAAAACAAGAATTGCCAACATAAAGCATCAAATACTCATGTAAGAGTTAACCAAGAGAACAGCTGTGGTGCAAAAACCCTCCTCTCAAAATAGGCTACATAACCGCACAAATGTCCTTCACATCGGCGCTCTTCCGTTTTGCAACAACTGCACGAGACAGTTGTTCTACGGCCTGAAATAGTAACTCATTTGCAATGCTTAGAACTTAAGCGCTTCTCAACAAACTCTTGAGATAAAAAAGAAACGAAATTTGGGCAGAAGCTTCCAAACCTCAAACACATGGCCATCCTGCAGCAGTAGATTTGTTTCTATGTAAGTGGCGCGAATGTTGCGAGCCGTCTTTTCTCCCATTTCTCGGCTCACAAACCTCTGCGTTGTTCCTTCGAGCACGTTCGCCATTAAGACGCAGGGTTTCTAAAGGAGAAATGTGAAAATGAAATGGGCGACAGGACACGAAAAGCCGACCAAAAGCTGTGATTGCAATCATTTTTTATCTACCCTGGTCAAATTTTGTAACAAAAAAAAAACCACCATAAGCACGAGAAAAAATTACGCAGCGATTAGGTCTTGAATCATGGTAAAAAAAGGACGAATGATAAGTGGTGCAGGATGATTATACCTATCCCTGCTCAAGGTGCGCCATTCCACTTCAACGGAATGACGTGGAGGCCATTTTAATGCTCATTTGGCCTATGCAATGAATTGGAGATTGATGCTTTGGCTCGCCTGGCCAACACCCGATCTTAGAACCTTTATTCGGAATGAATGCGACAGCCGGCTCCTCCTCCGACTGCAACACCACCCGTATAAAGTAAAAAAAAAAAAAAGCATGGGAGGAAACCACTGAGTGGTTGTCTTTTCAGGATCCTCGTGGTCAAGTCCTTCAGAATAAAAGAACACGACTAAAACCTGGAAACAATCCGTCTTCTTAATCCTGTTCATAGAAGACGTAGCGGGGTCGGATGTGGCCTAGATTCTAGATTTATTCAACGTGGAGATACCCCACGAGATTTCTGAGAGAAAAACAAAAACAAAATCCAGCAGAAAAACCAAGACAATGACAATGACAGAACTAAGCAAACGTGGTATGACATAAAGGCAAACGTTCGCTAAAACTAAAACTGAATAAATGAATTCTACCTAGGCATACATTCAGAAGGAAAACGTAATGAAACAGAAAAACGGAAACTACAGACCTATGCTTCAAGAACATAACGCTCATTCTTGAGAAAGACCTGGGGCCAGATTCATCAACGACTTACAGAGATTTAACGGAGAAATTGCAGCCGAAATTCCTGAAGAAAAAAACGCGAATTAACGCGGCTTATCAACAGGCGATATGGTGAAATGCTGGCGTTACCAGGAATTTCGACTTTAATTTCTCCGTTAAATCTCTGTAAGTCGTCGATGAATCTCGCCCCTGAACAACCTCGGAGGTAACGAAAACAAGCTTTCATTGATTAAAAATCTGTACGTAGTTATGAAACACTCTGTTGCAAAAAAAATTCTACAGTGTTTGGCTTTTAGCAACAGCACCTCTAATAACGAGACCCCCATTGCGAGTCCTACTTGGGGAGAAGTTGATAATATCAGTAAGATCTGTTGGGACCTTACCAGTTAAAATCTTGTACAGCATCAAGTATTTATGTTTCTCCTGCCTTTCAAGGAACACAGCCCTACCTGTTTGTTTCGCTTCTCCCATCCAGTAGGTTGTGCCAGTATATCTAAGAATAAGCTTACGAGTGAAATTGTTCTGAGCGCTTACTATTACTTTACTTTAATGTACTTTTTTTTTGGATGGAACACAGTGATGCCATTTTCTACAACGGAACGTACATAAATTTTGCAGGCTTTCAAAAGTAATGATAGATTTAGATTTACTCAACGTGGAGGTGCTCAGCGGGATTCCTGAGAGAAAACCAAAAACAACAACGAACACACAAACCTATGTTGGCGTTATCAGGAATTTCTGCTGCAATTTCTCCGTTAAATCTCTGTAAGTCGTTAATGAATCCGACCTCTGATCTCCGGAATAGAACTTGACGTCCAGGGCCGGATTCATCAACGACATACAGCAATTTAACTGAGAAAATACAGCCGCAATCTTTCATAGCGGGGCGAAATGCTTCACTACATCGCTTGATAAGCCGCGCTATTACGGATTTCGACTGTAATTTCTCTCTTCAGTTCCTGTAAGTCGTTGATGATACGACCCCAGAACGCAATAATTATGGACGGAGCGAATATCAAGGAATAGCCCTATTTTTCCAAACACCTCTGAGCAAATGTTTCAACATTACACATCCCTGAAGGCTTAAGTTTCCTATTACAAACTGTGGAACAACCACATGCAGCGCGACAATAAAACACTCCGATTTCCTTCCTTGTTGCGGGTATTTTTTGAAAAACACGGATATTCCTTTCTAGGTACTTTTATGCATGTCACATTTCTTCTATATTCCCCCACCAGCCTACCAATCACGTATTTCAGGGCTGGACATGCTGTGGCTCTAGTTCTGTTCAACGAGGAACTAAACATCAGCATCTTGTGCGAATTTCGAAACTTTTGCTCGGGTTTTACGAACACACAGCTGAGTGCTCGGGTTTTACGAACACATTCTGTTGCGAATCTCGCCCTCATACTTGGTAATTACACGTACTCGACTCTCACTAACGGCAGCCAACTGTCGATGAATTGACATTGCAGTCAGCAGACTGGCCGAATCGGAACAGGAATAGAGCAGAATCGCCGCATCAGCTGCTCGCATGTAGGATGTGTGCGCGACAGAGTGGTCATCCTGTAACAAAAGGTGGCATACGACCTAAGAACCTAGCACGAAGAACTATTAAGGGGCAATTGAAGCCCTATTCACCTCAAATTCGGCGTCTATAAGATCAATGACGAAGAGCTGGTGACAAGCCTGCACGGTCTGTAAATGGTCAGTGATCGTCAATTATATATGATTGCAGGGATATAATAATTTACTCGTTGACACGAAGCAGTGGGAACATCACTCACTCGAAGATACACGTACAACCGGAATAAAACCACTAATCATCTGCAGCAATTTCGAAGTGAAATTCATGACAGTTGAAATTCATGACAGTCAAGAACCCTTCACCGCTGCCGATGCAAGTGAACCTATGGTTAATCGTTGTGGGACCATATCGTAGCTAGTCCGCATCTAAACTAATCGCCAGAGTCCATGTTTTATGGCTTGGGAGTGGAAATTTCGAATTGAGAGCGAATTGAGAGGACGTTATAGTTTGAAAATAAGTGGGACCTAATCCATTATCCAACCGATCCGGCTATTATACTCGACGAACTATGCAGAGCACAGGGGGGGGGGGGGGGGGGTAATAGCGTACTTACTCAGCAAACAGGTGATCTACAAAAGGAACAACATGGAAACATCACACTTAATGCAAGAGGGACGAGAAGTGAACACCAAAGCTTTCTGAAAGGGTCAGCTGTAGGCTCCAACTGTATATTCACCGGACATTGTTTTCCCATTTCCTCTCCTCTAGCATATAAGCTGGCTAACGTGAGTAGATCGAGGCTGAATTGGTCGCATTCAGTCAATAACTAAGGAAGGTTAAGTTATTCGGAGTGAACTGTTGATGACGTCTAGTCTGCTGGCGCCTCGATTATCGTTGACTACTCGCGAATTCAAAACCATCGCGCGGACAACAAAGACTGGCGCAGACAACTACATAGAATGGGGGAGAGAGTAAAGTGAAGAGTAATGGACAGATAGTATTATAAATGTGAAATGGAAGAATCCTTCGAATCCTGAACGGCAAGGACTGAACAAAGACACTCCCACAAAGGATTTAGCATGTTCATTATACTGCATGCTTGGTGATGAAAAAAAAAAACAATAGAAAAGTAGGGCAATCGCAGCTGACCAGGTGCATACCGCATTCCTGCAACTGTAGGAGTGGCCAAGACTGAGAATCACTAGCAATTCAAAGTCTCGTTGTGCTCCTCTATTCCGTTATAGTACAGATTTAGGGCGATCTGGTCTACTGCAACTGCGACAAAAATCTGCATAGAACAGGAAGGGTGTTACGTATCCCCTCATCCCACTGGTTTGAGAAATGCCGTGACTAGCCAAGCTTTGAATAGTGGCAGCAGTAGCACGAAAATACAGCTGTAGGAATGTGGCACGGTGATCACTTCTTAAAATGAGGAGGTAGACACAACAATAAAGGATGCCAGTAGCATAAAACATGAGGCACAAGGCCTGTACAAAGCCCGTGTTCAGAGTGATAAGACTGCTCGAATTCCAAAAAAAAAAAACATTCGAAATGCGCGAACTTAGGCTCGGCACACCAGACAAAAATTACTTACCATGCTGGTCATGTGGGCGAACCTGTACTCAGAATGATTGCTTTTACCACCAAGCCTCATCCTTTCAGTCAGCCCGAGTGGGGCTATTCCTCGACGTCCTTCGCATGATAATGTGGCTATGTCAAGCTTAAATTAAACGTTTAAGCCGAGTTACAGAACTGAATATTCTGAAGAAAAAGCAAAAAAAGTTCTTCGAATGAGATACCGTTAAAGATAAAGGTCGACGTTATCCGACCCGTTTGGGATACGCACGCACCCTAATTCTACGGGATGTCGTGGAAGCAATCTGAATGTGTATTTGACCGATGGGCGCGTGGGAACGCAGTTGGAGCAGGTGTCGACTGTCGCGTGTACCCGACTCCGGGTTCCTGCTTCGGATTTCTCGCCCAGGACAACCAAGCTTTGCATCCCTTCGGAGTCGGTGATTTGGAACAAAACGTCTGGGAAGGATAAAACACTGACTTGCCCATCGGCTGGGTACAGCAAGTCATTGTACGGGCCAGACTTCTCCATCGGCTGATCACCGCTAGTCAATGTATAGGCCAAATATGCATTCAAATTACCTTCACAAACTACCGTAAAAGTAGAATGCGTCGCGCATCCCACAAAGGGATTGTATGACGCATTCAGCATTTTGTCCTTCATGTTTGGAATCAGTTCGCAGCCCTATATAGATGGAAAACTTGATTTGATCCGGGCAGGAGCAGTACCTTAAGTGTTGATTGTATTTTCAGACGAAAGTGCGCACCTCCTGCGGCTGCACTGGCACTCCAAGATGTTGGTAAGTCATAATTATAATAACAGAACAACCACAACCAGCTCAATTAAGAGATGATAACAAACAAATGATCGAGGTAGCTGATTCAGTTTCTCAAACGACTCTTGCTACAAATTCCGCTTCAGATGGCTTCAGGAATATTCGCGAACGACGTTTGTTACTTATTCTTTCGCCGTGCTCAGTCCAAAGCAAAATCAGTATCCCGGTCAACACCACATGCAGCATCTCGATCTCGCTTCACTGTCAGGAATTTGCAGCTCGATTAGTGGGCACGGGCAAGTAGACGAACCCCGACAGGATCACAAGTCCGCCACCACTATGAAAATAGTTAAGTTGTAAACATAAAGGGCTACTACGCCTTATACCGAAAAGCACCTCCGAAATATCTTCAGTTACTACGGCTAAAACGGAGCAGCATCAACAACGAGAGAGGACGATGGACTCACTTCCACAAAAAAGCTTTTGGAGCGAATGAACTACCCAGCTGTCGCAAGGAGGCAATGCAGCTAGAAGGACTAGAAATGATCGAAGACTAATCCAAAATTTCAGACAATGGATGGATAGTGAACGCCTCTGTAGCAAAAACTATTGCTGCCAAATGTGAACTAAACAGTGTGCAAAGGTACTGCTTTTGAGGTGAGAGTTTTGTGCACATATCAGCGGCGTGGTCATAGATCAACGACTACATACCAATGATGTTTTTCCAACTCCTCTTTTTCCGAACACAGCAATAGCTATTTCTTCTCCAGGATGTATCCTCTCAAATGTTCTCCCAAATCCGGTGTAAACGCAGAGGGGACCGCTAGGCGTATGATCGCCTTTCCCGCTGCTCCGCGTTGGATGAACTGAAACACGGAAACGTTACTTGTCTCTTTATTGGACAATTGATGAGGCTATAGCTTTTGACTAACCAGGATACTATCTCAACGGTAGGTTGGAACGGCGCAAGTGTTGTATATGGGCAGAACCGCTCTCTCTGGATAGTAACAAACTGCAGATATCTCGACCCCAATACAACTCTGCGCAGCGTTAGGGGCGACGGAAGTCGTGTGTTGACGCCCTGTTGATTCACGTGCCCCACAGCTGACGGGCGCGCGCGGGATGAGGGCTCGTATCGCGGCTAAGCACAGTGCACAGGTGGCGTAGTAGATAAGCGCTCGGGCTCGGGAGCGAGGGGTCGGGATTTGGATCCCGCAAACTGCATTTGTTTTGCATTTTTGCAAAATCCATGCTTATTATATAGGTGATCCACCTAGGGGTATTATAGTGTGTTATAGAGCATGTTTACATATAACATATGCTTCAAGCTACAGATTAGCTGAAATGTTTAACTCTAGAGAACCGAGGCAGTTCTCCATTCCCCATAACCAAAACAACACATGACCGCTATAGCTTACCCGCCTTGGATACGATGTGCTGATACATAAGGAGATACTTTAACTGGGAACAGCCTAAATTGAACGGCGCCGTCAAAGTCATGTCCACCAGTGCTCCTGTTGTTATCCACTTGCTAACTCTGGAATGTGGATCGCCTTTGGATGCGCCTCCATCTAGGGAGGAGAAGAAGTTAGCAGACAGGATAGCAAGAATTTTGAGGCTGTTCGAAGATAAACAGTTGGAGGAAATCCATGATGAAGAGAACCTGGAAATTGACGAAGACCTGGTCGACGGCGAATGGAACATAACTGATGAGAAGAAAGACCTGAACCTAGATCAGCCAGCTGGATCAAAAACGATCACTTTTTCTGGAGGTCAGGAGGTTCCAGAGGAGCGGGTATGTTTCTGAACTGAAAAATATGGCGAGTTTTATTGAGGAATATATGGTGGGATAAGGTGCTGTGGAGAACTGCCTCGGTTCTTTAGAAGTAAACCTTTCAGCTAATCTGTGGCTTAAAGCATATGTTATATGTAAACATACTCTATAACATACTATAGTACCCTTAGGTGGATTACCTATATGATAAACATGGATTTTGCAAAAGTGCAAAACAAACGCTGCGGGATCCAAACCCCGACCACTTGCTCATTAGCGCGAGCGCTCCCCTACTACGCCACCTGTGCACCGCGTTGAGTCGCGATACGAGCTCTCATCTCGCGCGCGCCCGTCAGCTGCGGAGCACGTGAATCAACATGGCGCCAACACGCGGCTTCCGTCGCCCCTAACTCTGCGCAGTTGTATTGGGGTCGAGATACCTGCAGTTTGTTACTTCCCAGGGACGGTTCTGCACATATACAACACTTAGGCCGTTCCGACCTACCGTTGAGATAGTATCCTGGGGCCGTATGCTATTCTCTCCCCAACCGTCCCCGGCCGGGTATCAGCCGGTCTCCGCCCTCATACGGTATGCACATCATGTGCCATCGATTTTTCGCGCCGTCCCCATCCCCAAGTCGGGCGAGAATAGCATACGGCCCCTCGTGAGTGTAGTAGAATGATAAACAAAGCAGGTATCACGAAGAAACTCCAAAGATTACCTCTTTTCAGCCTGAATGGGAAAAACCGCTTCCATTTCGACTTTTTTGCTTTGCAGGTGTCTAAAGGAAACCAATCAAGTGAGCAACGCATAAAAACTCCACTCAATCTGCAGGAAATTACCTTCATGAACGACCGTAGACTCTACGGATCCTTCATCAATAGGTAACGACCGGACAGTATCATATCCGAATCCACTGTTCTCAGTAGCATCTGCACAAACTTTACACCTATGAACAATTTCCTGAGCTTGAATGCAAATGCAGTCGAATACCTTGCAATCTTCTTCTTTGATGACGATTTACTGACTTGCGAATGGCACAGATGCTTCGACGGAGAAGGGACGCTCTCTGAAAAGCAAGGCATAACGTTCAATTAAACACCTACCTTTCGCCAGGAAGCGTTTTAGTCCTCAGCTGCAAATACAGCAAGCACAAAGCTTAAAAGAGTGATGTACGAGATACTACTAGATGGAGTTCCTATCCTTCCGCAGAGAAATGGGACCCAACTTCGAGAAACCAACAGTTCAGCAATGTGGTTCTTAGAACTAACTCAAACAATCTATGACTTCGGCTAAATTTGTGGATGCCCCTTGCAGCTAAGAAGTGGCAGACCTAGTCACAAAAAAAAATTTTTGCAAACAATTATTAAATATTCCCGATCAAAATACTCCTCCTGCCGCCTTTTTTTCTGAAGCTTAAATTTTAATGACATGTTTTCGACACCTATTTAAAAACTCTTTTAATAAAACAGGCTTTTTAATAAGTCAATGCACTCTGTAATTATGAGTAGAAGCTGTCTGACACAGTAAAACTTAGAACAAAGTGTCTAAATGGGAGCAACACATCGTTCGTTCGGGTACACGCGACAGCTGCGCCTCCCCGACTGCGCTCTACGCGCCCACCTGGTATTGCACCATGATAACCAAAGAATGGAGCCGGAACTGTGAAAAGAAACGGAAGACCTTCTGAGAGTAAGCAACAAAATGCTAACCTTAAAGGCAGTTGGCGTTGCGATATCCACATCTTCACAATCGTAGATGGGTGAAAAGTTGCCGCCATAGTCTGAAAAAAAGGCAACGATAGTCTACATGGACACTCACTGCAAATTCTGAAGCGCACGTTGAAAACATCTACTTCAATCCAAACCAGAACCCGAAAATTAAGGCTGTAATAAACCTGATATCAGCAAAGCCGTTCCTCACCGGCTCCACCATCAATCCACTATTTGCAATTTTACGGAATGTTCAGTGCAACGACGCTTCCATATTAATTAAACTTTACAAGACTTATATTATACCAATTCTGGAATATGGTTCGCAAATCTGGAATCCCTATACGTTAAAGCAGATACGCCAAATAGAGAAAGTTCAAATGGTCTTCACTAAGATCTTGATGTATAGATGCTTGCCAGATCCCGGCTTCCCTCAAATGTTGCCAAGCTACTCCGAGCGGCTACGCATCTTTCATCTAAGGAGTTTGCATTATCGCCGAATATTTTGTGACTTGGTTTTTTGCTTCAAAATCATCAAGGGAGAAACAAAGTTAAGACCAAGCAAATACTGGGTATTCATACCTTCTTTTGGACGTATAAACAGTTTTTTTCTTTGCGGACGCTAAGACTACATAGAACGTATCAGACCAAAATTTATAGCACTTTCTTTTTCCGAGCCGCTAGATGGCTACAAATGTTGCCCCCTAGCCTTCTTGAAGCTCCTACCAGCGCAGCCTTCCGACGGAAACTGAGGGAGGTGGATTTGGTTTCAATTCTCAATTTACCAAGTATATACTGAGTACCTCGCTTCAGGTTCAGGCTGCCTCAATTGCTCAGAGCTGTTCAGTGATGGCTGATATCCTTCAGAGTTGAGCTGCAGAAGTCACAAATAGATCTAGATGTTCCTATCTTTAGCAAGCTATTCATGTCTGTGTCCATTTTGCCTCTCTCTTGTTGCATTATGAGAAATTCATTTAGCTTAAGTGATATTTAGATCATATATGCAGTAATGGACCTCAAATTACGATGGCTGCTCCTGATCAGACGAAATAGCTTCCCTCTCCGCGTGCCTTGTGTTGTTTTCTTGTTTTGTTCACGGTATTTTATCCAGTCCTGGAGGCAGAGAGCATGAGGGCGATGCTGTTGGTGGCGTGAGCGCGGGGTGGGGGTGCTGAGGTTTGATTGGCTTACCACCCACGAGCTTTATGTTCTACCTACTTTCTTCCAAAAATCAGACATCTTGCCGTGGTTCTACATTGAAGTCTAAAGCACTAGAATTTCCTTGACCTTCACTCGTTGCTACATCTATCTAGTGCCTCAGGCTGGCTATCAAAAACACTACTAGTTCTGACAGCTTGCCGTATACTTCTATGGGGCATATATTTTGTCGTACTAACAAATAACTGGCATGTGATAGTCATCTTCGTTGGCACTAAGTAGCAGTGTTGCATAGTCCTTCAGGTATCTTGGTGCAATTTGACTTCATACAAACCATGGCCAGGTGAATATGAAACATTTTACATTTTATAGGGAACATGTTGTTTGTGGGTTGTTGTCCTCCATTTCCTCTGGCTCTCTCCCCTTGCCGCGCAGCCTCACTGATAGTGAGCCTTCTTTTCTCAATGCCCCCGCTTTGTTAAATCTGACCATTGAGTTGTTTTTTTTCTCTTGTGTTTCTTAGTATTGTTCGTGCTCTACTAGAATCATTGAATTGGCACATCCGTATGGGTGTATTTATAATAAATAATAAATAAATAAATAAATCCAAATGTTACGTAGGGGTGCTAGTAATCCGACTTTTACTATTTAAATTGGAACAAAGAGAGACCATAAGCAGAGAGACAGAGGAATCGTCAAACAGAGCCAAGTGAATCCGGTGTTTCTGACTTCTATGGACCTCGACTTGGTTTGTTTCTGCTGTATGCGTTAGTATTGTGCCAAACACGAGAACAAAGGTTAAGGCACTTGGTAAAATGCATCGCACATCGAGAACCCTACACCAGGTTTAGAGCACCAGAAGACGACGGTTCATTAAAAACGCCATTCCAAAATAAGTAAGTGTCCAACTAGAGCATCGTGTTTGCCACCACACTAAAGGCGTCTAGTAGAAATCGAAGCCTAGCAGATTCAAACAAATGTATACACTGAACGGTGATAACTTTGCTTACAGTAAAGGTAATGAAGAAGTTAAACGCTCATACGAAAGATTGGGGAAATAGAAATTTTGTCACATATAAGCGGAATGATATGAATTGCGCCATGCACTTATCTCAACCCTTGCACTTTACACTCGACTGATTGTGTTTCGCTTAATACTTCTTATATTTTCTCCAAAAGTGGCCACATCGACAGATTTGTGCTTCTTTTAAGGTATAAAACTTAAAAACACACTAATGCTTGCGAAAGATGCCGGGTATCCTAAAAAAAACTGACACTATTTGAAAGGTTCTAACATTACGGCTAGTGAAGGTTTTGAAGATGTTTGAGACTCGAGACTGAAAGGACAGGGTAACGTGATTTCTGACGTGCAAATAGTCAAGACTGCGCCATGCCCCCGCCTGAAACCTTGAATGTGAGACTCGATTGATTGTACATGGGCTAGATGCTACTTATAGTCTTGTTACTACTTGAAAACATTAACCTGTACTATGATTTTTAAACGTTTTCTGTCGCCCAAGCTGCAATTATTTCTTAACCTTTCCATTTAGCTTGAGTGTGGCTTCATCAGTCCACAGAATCCGCCTTAGAAAATGGGGCTTCTGCTCACACTTGAATTGTGCAATCAATAAACTCGAATGTCACTTGTCTTTCACGTGATTTTGAAGTTTTAAAGGTTAAAAGAAGTACAGCACAGGTTATTCAGGCCAAGTAGTAGCAAGACTGTGATAAGCATTCAGCTCATGCACAATCATTGGAGTCGGAAATGCAAACTTTTAGAAGGGGCATGGCGCAATCTTGACTAATTACACCCCACAGAAACATGTTTACTCTGGGCTTCCATATGAGTCTCAAACATCTTCAAAAGCTTCACCAGCAGCAATGCTGGAACTCTTCAAATAGTACCTGCATTTCTTTGAAATACCTTGCAATTTTCGCGAGCCGTAATGTATTTTTAAGCTTTCAACTGTAAAATGAGCACAACTCAATCGATAGGCTACTTTGTGGAGCAGTTATAACAAGTATTCAAGCGAGTAACATTCAATCGAGTGTAAAATGCGCGGCTTCAGACGAGTGCATGGCGCAATCCATACGCCCATATGTCAGAAAATTTCTATTTTCTTAAGCTTTCATATGAGCCTTTAACTTCTTCAAAGCCTTCATTGTGAACAAAGTTATCACCTTTCAAACAGTGTGTACATTTTTGAGACACCCTGTATAAGAGAAAACCGACGTAGCTATAAAAGTGGTAAATACGCCCATATGTCAGTAAATCGCGAATGGCGCAGTTCAAGTTAGTGGGACAAGCCTGTATAACGTAACATGACCTAAGGGGCACGACGCAGGATGTGAGCAAATCTCACGGTTTTGATCCTGCGGTGAAGTCGTTTATTAGAGTGGTAGAGAACCATCCAGTCTTACCCCACTTTCAACTCTAACTTATCTTTAATCAGGTGGGGAATTCAACTTAAAGCAGGCTCGTTCCACCTGTTTTGAGCTGGCGCTCATGAATAACAACCTTACATTTGGAAACCATGGCAATCTCTTCATCACGCCATTACCACTTCTCCAGTCGCAAACAGTTGACACCTCTCCGCTTTGTGAAAGCGGTCCACGAGAAGCAATGACAGATATTTCTAGTAGCTAAAACAAGGGACGCACCTGACCAGCTCCCATGCCCATCCCGGAAAACTCGTCGCGAAGGCACCACAGGCTTGTCGTCGTCGAGTTCGTCACCGCTGATGTCAATGTCAACTCGAGGCAAGGAACCCATTGACCGGTAGCTGCCCTCCCGACTGGTCGTTGGAAGAGCCTCCATTGATGACCCAGGTCTACAACGTGAAAAAAGTTAAGAGCTCACAAACGCTTGATGACCTCACTAAACATTATCTTCTGTCTTCTATCTTCTACCACTATATAATTGACAACAATTATGTGTGATTTTCGATCTACGGCGATTGCCAGCCTGCTGTTCTCTTAAGGTTTGTCATGGATTCGTTGTCACTGGATTGATAAGCCATCACCAGTTCGTGATTCAGATTCAAATTTGCACCAACACCGCTCAGGTCGTATATGAGAATACGAGACCAAGAATTGCTTCCGAGTGTTCTCAAGAGAAGCATCCAAAGATTATTTATTTATCTTTTTATTTATTTTTTACACTTATTTGTACACTTTTCAAAAAAGCGAACATAATGAAGGAAGAACATAACATTTAACGTGCTTAATTGCTTCTCGATTTTATACTTCTCTCTGATGCGAAAATTACTGAATTGCAACGTCGCAGCAAAAACAAGCTCTTATTGGCAAATACGGAATGCAGTGATTTTGGTATGGAGAAGAGATTATCATAAGGATGAGGATGACTTTGACTTTTCAATGCTTCTGTGCCGACCCATATCTGAAAGGGTACATTATCGAAAGGATGAAAAGCAGACGTAGAAGAGCAGCGGGAACAATTGGATAGATCAGCACCGGAAATGGATTTAATTTAATCTGAAACGAGAAGCACCATACAACAAACAAGTCAGGGCTTCGTTGTTAAGATGTTTGTCATGTTTTGTCCATCCATATAAGATTCTGATTGCTTCTTGTTTCTTCTTCTTCTGTTCGAGTGGCAGGTATGATCCCGAACCAATAGTGCTCTCCCTAGATCTTCAGCCCCTTGAAGCGAGCCCAGCAAGCACGGTGCCTCTAACAATCTAATTTTCAACAAAAATGCTCTATTCTAAGTAGGAGTGGAAGATCTAACCTCATTAAATTGTGTCTAAAAATTGTCGCTCCTTCGATTAGTTCTGAGAAGTAAAGTTATGGAGAAGCATCGACTTTTTAAGCACTAACAATGCATGGAATTAAGAATGGAGGTAGCCGCAGAACACTTCAAAGGAACAGCTCAGGTCGAACAGTTTAATACTGCGGAAGACCATGGAAGTGCTGAACAACGTGGAAAAGCGACATCAACATTCTGTCTCAATAGAACGGGACAGCAACGTTCTATTGAGACAGGTCACATTGAGTGACCGAGCAACTTTATGAAGTTTGGAGAAAGCTAGCATTTTCCAATGTGACTACACATAGTGTGCTTGCGCATTTGAGGGAAGGCTAGCCTCAAGCTCAAGCTAAGAAAGAATACAACGCCAATCATCGCGTTCGCAGAAATCATTTAGTGAATCTTAATATTAGTTGTCTCGCGAACATATTTTCTGAATGTTACGCTTATGTCGGGTGTGTAGCGGAGTCGGAGGAGGTGCCGCCTAAAGTCCAAGTCGCCTCCACGATATCCAGTAGAAGTAGAGTGCATGGCGCATCCCAAAAAGGGGTTGAGTAACGCCGTCGCTTATTCCTAATCTTATACGCTTATCTCGAAAATAGCGAACGCAAGCAAACAATAAAATATCACTCGTGAGTTGAGTAAGTGGAAGACACAACGTTAGTGTGTTACAGCATTTGTACACAATAAAAGAAAAAAGCAAACAGCAGACTGACAAATGGATCTGTCACGCTGGCTTCCGATATGCTCAAATGGGCCTTACAATGTCTCATCTTTCTTGTAGCACGTTCTTAGGGGCCTGTTCATAGTCCGCGACATGAGCTAAGTGAGCGACTGAGTCGTTTCGCGCTAGCATATGGATCGATTAATGCCGAAGCCTGACAATAAACCACATGTATCCTTCCCAGGCGCTCAGTCGCTCCTATCGTTTCCATCGCGGACTATGGACAGGCTCTATGCAGGCGTGCCAGAGCCCCTCGTCCCAAAGAGTTGACGACGAACGTAGCAAAAGAGCTGTACAGTTCTCGAAGTACTCTTGCGGACTGGGAAGGAACAACCTATGTGAGGGAAATAAGGTTAGTAGTACAGTTAGCACAGTAACTACTTTAATACTACTATAATTAATACGCTATCTACAATTGTGTGAGTGAAGAAAGAGCTCTCGTAAAACTTTGTGCTCTAAATACCAAAATGGAGGGTGGGGAATGGAGGAAACTAAGCGTATCCAGGTTTGGCTCATGCCAGCCTACTGGTCTCCTGAAGTACACGCCAGTCGACTAATCAAGAGTCACGAAGCATGAGCTTAAACAACAAAAACAGAAACAAACAAGCGCTCACCCATCAACGATTATCTCTGGTTCAGTGGCGGAAAAACGAGTGCGCCTTCGGCTTCCTCTTAACCCCTGTCGTCGCAAAATAGACTGGTGGTTCTATAATAGAATACCATGCATTAATAGCGACAGACTTATTAAGACAATAGGACTAACATTGCAACCACTTTGTTTGGAATACCTTGATTGGGACTGCTGACTGAGTCGGAACTCCTCAACGACCTAGGCGAATCAAAGGTGACTGCAGTAATACCTCAGCGGGACAATCACTCCTCACCTGCTCGAGAGCAATATTTCTGATTGGAACTCTGGTATCGGTGCGGCACGTGGGACAGGACACGTTTTCAGATAGCCAGTGTTGTATGCAGTCTGCGCAGAATGAGTGGCCGCACGAAAGCATGGACGGCTAAAAATAGGACAGTTCATAAGGGCAGAAGATTCTGTGCAAAGAATACCGTCACCTTTCTGAAGATGTTCATGCAAATCGAACAGCAGAAGTCGGCCGGAAGCGAAGAAAGACGACGTAGCGAGCGTGACACCTCATTTTTGCTCATTGTCATTCCCTGGTGAAAGCATGGCACTACCTCATCGGCAAGAAAAACCCGGGAACAGCGCTATGGTACCTGCGATACATGTAAGGAATATTAATGCAATCTTCTCGCCGCCCAAGACTTGCACCCTCCACATCCAGCCAAGGAAGGAATTCTAGGGGGCAATCTCAAGAACCAGTTTATACTCCACACTTGCCGTTAAACCCGCGCTAAAAAAGAGCGGACGAGTTTTGCACGCCCACAACGCGATGTGGTCTTTTTTCACGACTCCAAAGGTCGAGGAGAGGTCAAAAAAATTTTCGCCCAAACTTCGCTAAGGGGGGGGGGGGGGTAATTTGGAATGCTGATCACGAATCTGACATTCGTTTTTTGTTATTGCTCCGAAGTACGGTGGGTTGCGATAGATGCGGGTGATCGGTAAAATCGGTGATTATGTACGGGTGACCTAGACAGCCTTAGCCACCCGTACCTACCCTCGGCCGAAATTCCCAAAACGGCCGGGTTCGTAATCAACACTCCAAATAACCTTCTTGGGCATGTTTGGTTGAAATTTTTTTCGACCTCTGGTGTCGTAGAAGTACGACGGTGTCATTTTTCCACCACCGGCAGGCCACCGTTGCAGGAACTATGTTAGGCCCCGTTTATACTTCGACGCCAAGCGACGTGACACCACGTATAATACCCAAATTGATTGAGCGACGCGATCGATCAATTTGGCCACTTTACGTACCGTCACGTCGCTCGGCTTCGGAAGTATAGACGGGGCCTTAAACTTACTAGCAGCTAAAACGCGTGCCTCATGCGTGCATGGCAAAGACTGCAGCACTGGTAATGGCAGCATCCTACTATACATAAGGCAGCAAGCGTGTGTGTGTGCGTGTGTCACACTGTCCGTCCGTCCGTCACACTTGAGTTGGGGCGCGGCAGCCGAACACGTCGGCAACCGTGCATGGCGAGCCGTAGACGTGCCGAACACGTCGGAAACCGTGCATGGCGAACCGCAGACGTGCCGAACACGTCGGCAACCGTGCATGGCGAGCCGTAGACGTGCTGAACACGTCGGCAACCGTGCATGGCGAGCCGTAGACGTGCCGAACACGTCGGCGGCACGAAACTTCAGCCCTGGGGGTAATCGAGGTCGCTGAACACGAATCTGAAGTCGACCAATCGATAAGGATAAGGATAAAGGACGGCGTTACTCAGTCCCTTCTGGGATGCGCCAGCGCATTCTACTTCTACGGGATGTCGTGGAGGCGACATGAATGCGTATTTGGCCATACAATGACTTGCGGTGGCCAGCCGATGAACAAGTCAGCGCTCTATCCTTCCCAGACAAGTCTGGTACCAATTCACCGACCCCGGAGGGATGGAAGGCTTGGTTGGCCTGGGCGGGAAATCCGAACCAGGAACCTGGTATCAGGTGCACGCGACAGTCGCGCCTCCTCCGACTGCGCTACACGCGCCCTATCGATATCGATCGATATTATCGATTTTTGAGGATGGCGCTCAAGTGGCGCTAAACTTCGGCCCTGGGGCTAATCGAGGTCGCTGAACACGAATCTGAAGTCGACCAATCGATCCATCTCGATTATCACAAAGGTTAGAAGGCCTAGAGAAGAATAGGAAACCCGTATCGGCCATGGCGTCCTATTCTCGGGGTTTGGGGGCGAAGCCCCCAACCAGTCGTAGGCGGCCGCTAGGCCGATGAACGACTGGTACCTTCTATTGGCAACAGTTACCGTTCTGTGAAGCTTACAGTTTATTGTACACCTAACACATAATAGAACGAAAGTTTTAGAGACTTTAAAGCTGCAAGCTAACAAGAAGTAAAAGAAGCTGTAGCTTGTCTGACAGCAACTTTTTAAATGTCAGAGTTGATGAAGCATGGAATAGTTGCTTTTCTCTATGTTACTGAATTTTCACCAGGTATGATCAGTCATAGCTTCGCTGAGCAAAACGATGCCGCGAATAGTGGCCAAAATGATTCAGCGACGAGCGTGGCTTTAAGGAATCACCTGGCAGCCACACTTTGCCTAGTAGCAGAATGATATTTTTATTGATACGCCTGCAATTCCTTCCGAACTGTTCGGTGTAGCTTTACGAGACAGTGCGAGAAGACGGTGGGTAAAAGTGTACAACTTGCTAGTGTGACTGTTAGTTCTAGGTAAAATTCTTTAATACTTGACGTTGTTTCTTCGTTCGATGTAAAAGTGCGCCACTTTCCACCACCGTTCGCTTTTTGGTATCTTCAGCAATATCACTGCTTGTTTTCTTTGCCAACAGGGTTCGGATTCGTCAACGACTTACAGCAATTTAACGGAGAAAATACAGCCGAAATGCCTTATAGCGCAGCAAAATCTTTCGCACTTGATAAGCCGCGCTGACAGTGATTTGGGCTGTATTTTCACCGTTAAATTGCTGTAACTCGTTGATGAAACTGGCCCCAAAACGTCTCGTTCCTCTAGTTACGCGTTACTAAAGATTTTTGTAAGGCCCCCCGCAGTTACCATAGCGCCACGGAAACAAATGAAGAGATGCTCACTGATGAGAAGCTGGAGTGCTTTACAAGAGATGAAAGAGAGCGGTGTGCCGACGAACCAGCGGGTCTATCGTTCCGTTGACTCGATACGAAGGCGGCGAGGTTAGACGCCATTCACTGAAAACATGGCCGGTTGAAGGACAGAATTACCATGAGGTCACCATAGCAAGATCTGTCGGGCGAGGAAAATTGGTGTGAGAGGGAAGCCGTGTGCACCTCCTTGGTGCGCGCAGCTGCTTGCTCTGAAGGAAGAATGTCTCGGTAGGCGAGCAGTCAGTTACCTCATGACGCGAAGACGGAGATCACCGCGCCAATTCTGGGCAGCCCCCCCCCCCCCTGCAACCCAGGAATTACGACACAACACTTCAAACGGCTGTCGGGATAGGCATCGTTGCCGGAGAACTGGTCCGCTTGGCATGGTGCCGAGGCGCGAGCGGTTTTTCGTCGTGTCGTCTCTCGCACTCCACGCCTCCCCTGCTCGCCATACCCCGGAGTCCCTTCCCTAGCTCAATCTAGAGCACAGAAAAGGCCGGACTCTGCCATGCGCTCACTCTGCTCATCTGACTCTCACCGCTCGCGCGTAACGGAATTTTTCGCGGACCAGTTCACATGTAATCGGATAGGCATGCTACAGCCAGGCCGCTAGCGCGAATCGCAGAGCACTTGCCGTCGTCGGTGGATGTTGAGCCTTGTGAAGGCTCGTGCACAGTTCGGCAGCGCAGTGAACCACCCATGTTGTAGCATAGGCGGTTCACTGCGCTGTGCCACAGCGCGGAGCCACCGCGAGGTAAGGGGCCGTGCACACTCACCGCGCGGTGTCATTGCGCTGAGGGAATTGGAGCTCCCATTTTCACCGCGCTGTGCCGTGGTGTGGCGTGTGGCTCGCGGGATTGCGTACCATGTGCGCCTCTGCTGGCAACCTTCCAGCTACGCAGCGCTACCGCACCGCGCCGACGTGGGGGATGTGGCAAAAAATGGACGGTTGGCTGGCGTTTGAATCGGCCATTGGCGCGAAAGTCAAGCGCGCGTTGGCGCTGGAGCACGTAATCTCTTGCTGTCTGCGCCCTCCTAGCTTAGAGATTGCGCGTCGGCGTCCATGTTGGCAATCGATCAATGTCTTGTGCGCCCGCGATGGCACAACAGGCAAGCGGGTCGTGGTGCAGTGGAAGAAGTGGGGTCGATTCATGCGAGGGAGGTTGGGGGTTCGGTTCTACTGCATTGTGGCATACTTGCATTTCAGCTTACTACTTGGAGTTCGAGGGCTTCGACGCATACGCAATTTTGGGGCATTTTTTGCGCATTTTTCCAGCCGTATGCGCTTCGCCCCTCTTCGAGCAGAAACCTGTCGCGAGCTCTCCCTGAGCGACGAAAGGAGCTTCCACACCAGCAGCTTGGATCGCACACACCCTGGAGTCCCTTCCCTAGCTTGGTTCTGCGCTCGAAGAGTGCAACCCTGCCGCGGACTCACCAGGATACTATCTCAACGGTAGGTCGGAACGGCGCAAGTGTTGTGTATGGGCAGAACCGCCTCTCTCTGGGTAGTAACAAACTGCAGGTATCTCGACCCCAATACAACTCTGCGCATAGTTAGGGGCGACGGAAGTCGCGGGTTGGCGCCCTGTTGATTCACGTGCTCCACAGCTGACGGGCGCGCGCGGGATGAGGGCTCGTATCGCGGCCAAGCGCAGTGCTCAGGTGGCGTAGTAGGGAAGAGCTCGGGCTCGTAAACGCGGGGTCGGAGGTTTGGATCCTGCAGACTGCGTTCGTTTTGCACTTTTGCAAAACCCACGCTTATCATATAGGTAATCCACCTAGGGGTATTATGGTATGTTATAGAGCATGTTTACATATACTTCAAACTACAGATTAGCTGAAATGTTCACTTCTGTGTGTCACTTGTTTGAAGCCTATTTTGTGTGACCGTAGTTATGTAACGATAGATATTTTGTGGCACTAGTTAAAAGTTCTGACTCCACCGACAAGACTTCGGTCAAAAAAAAATTCGCTGAAACTTCGCCTAGGGGGGTTATCTTGGGTGTTGATCACGAATCTGACATCCGTTTTTCATGATTCGGTCGGAGACCACCCATACCGTTAACAAGGGTGGTCCAGGCAGGGTCACCGATTTCGCTGAAACTTCGTCTAGGGGGGTTATTTGGGGTGCTGATCACGAATCTGACATCCGTTTTTCACAATTCAGCTGAATAATATAGATACAGGAAGGCACAGGATTACATTCTTAAAGTTTCTGCCGATGACGGCAGGTAGAGGCAGAATCGTGAAAAAATCGTGAATTCGGCTGAATAATATAGATACAGGAAGGCACAGGACTGCATTCTTAAAGTTTCTGTCGATGACGGCAGGTAGAGACAGAATCGTGAAAAACGAATGTCAGATTCGTGATCAGCACCCCAAATAACCCCCCTAAACGAAGTTTCAGCGAAAACTTTTTCGAACGAAGTCTTGTCGGTGGAGTCGGAACTTTTTACTAGTGCCACCAAATATCTATCGTTACATAACTACGGCCACACAAAATAGGCTTAAAATAAGTGACACACAGAAGTGAACATTTCAGCTAATCTGTAGTTTGAAGTATATGTAAACATGCTCTATAACATACTATAATACCCCTAGGTGGATTACCTATATGATAAATATGGGTTTTGCAAAAGTGCAAAACGAACGCAGTCTGCAGGATCCAAACCTCCGACCCCGCGTTTACGAGCCCGAGCTCTTCCCTACTACGCCACCTGAGCACTGCGCTTGGTCGCGATACGAGCCCTCATCCCGCGCGCGCCCGTCAGCTGTGGAGCACGTGAATCAACAGGGCGCCAACCCGCGACTTCCGTCGCCCCTAACTCTGCCCAGAGTTGTATTGGGGTCGAGATACCTGCAGTTTGTTACTACCCAGAGAGAGGCGGTTCTGCCCATACACAACACTTGCGCCGTTCCGACCTACCGTTGAGATAGTATCCTGGTAAGACGGTAAGTCCAATGCATGGCAAAGTTCGCAAAGTAATCCTTAGACGTCCACTTAGTATGCAGCTATTGAAGTCGTTATTCA
>OX375865.1:35832984-35879323 GCA_947359475.1 Heligmosomoides polygyrus bakeri | reverse complement strand
AATCAAGTAAATACGAAACTGCACGTACACCAAAACAAAAATGACTCCGGAATTACCTAATGAGGTGGTCTTATCAACGATTTCAATGAGTTCGGAACAACGCCACAACGTTCCTCGTTAATTCCAAGAAACAAGAGTATCAGCAAAGTTGGGTTAGTAACCGAGGTGGAGAAGGATAGCGGAACACGGAAACGAGCGACCGCACAAAAACTGCCGTGGATTACCGAATGAAATGGCATCGTGGTGTAAATGAGCTAGTCCGAAAATCCCGTAATGTAAGCAGTGGCCGCGTGGCAACGCTAAATGGGTGTACGTTGACGGGCCGCTCGCGCAAGTTGGTAGAAGCACTGGAGCGAGGAAGAGTTGATTTCTGTGCTGTGCAGGGATTGTAGTCATATGTGGGTATACAAGCACTCGTACTTGCGCGCTATGCGGTACTTTGCAACCCCACCACTACTACGGAAAGTAGTTTTTTGTAAAACTTAAAATTTGCTAACATCTGGAATCTGCAGCGTACTTTATTGGCATCCAGCCGTTCACCACTTTTGTGCGTTCATCATAGACATTCGAGACGCCTTCCGAACCCTGACGCTAGGTTCCCCTCACTCATGTCTTCTTACCGGATCTAATTGCTGGTCCGCCATTTACTAGTCTTCCCCACCCCCCCCCCCCCCCCCCACTCCCTCCCCCACCTTCCTGGTCCCAACTCCTGGCCTACTTCCTTGTTTCCACTATTGACCTTCTTACCGGTCTCTTCATGCCGGTTTCCCCGTTTTGATCTCTTCTTGCCGGTTTCCCTGTCCTGGTCCCTCCTCTAGGTTGATCCTTTCCTTCCTGATAGCTCTCCTGGTCCACCCTAGAGATCCCCTTACTTTCCTTCTTCACCACCCTCTTACAAGGGAACGGTCCGAGGCGTATGGCTGAATAGGGGGAGCGAGTCATATAGGGAGAATCCTCACCCCTCAATTGGTTTGAAAATGTGTTTATTTCTTGCCAAGTCGCTAAACCCAAGGAGTAGGGGGTCACAATATGGTGCAGCACGCGTTTGGGGGTCTCGTGGGCCGCGATGCGTCTGCAGCCAGTGGCTCGGAGCGCAGGTGGGTAGAGGGTTGACTCGTGCGAGGAAGGTCAGAGGTTTGGTTCCTCTGCGCTGCTGCATTTTTGCATTTCAACTGATTGGTTGAGATTTGGGGAATTCTGACGTCTATAAGATTTTCAGGCGTTTTCTGCGCATTTTTCCAGCTGTACGCTGTGATATTCAACATGGTGATAAATGTTCAGCATCAGTGATACACAGGTGCAAAGTGCCTGTGTAGTGAATCGCGGTGTCTTCCTACATGGTTATGAGCACGCAACCGAAATCCAATTGAAGTCGTACCCTTTCCTCCGAAGCTGCAGACGTTCCACCCGAAAATGTTACCATATGTCCACTGCTTACTTGCCTTTCCACGTCCATCAGTTCAACTTGCGGATCCCAATCTTCCTCTTCTTGTTCCACCACTTCCAGCTGTTCGCCTTCGTCAACTTCAAGTTGACGTGCTTCAAAGTCCTTGAGTATGCTGGCCATCCGTTCGGCCAGCTGAATTTCTTCCCTCGAAGACTCCTTGTCTAAAGGTGGGCCACACTTCAGCGTGAGCAGGTGGATCACCACTCGACCCTTGGCGGATATTGTTAGTGTTAGTGTTCAGCAGACCTCTGATTTCCAGGTGACAGGCAGACATGAGGGCGTTGTTCCGAACTCATTGAAATCGTTGATAAGACCACCTCATCAGGTAATTCCGGAGTCATTTTTGTTTTGGTGTACGTGCAGTTTCGTATTTACTTGATTGTCGTTCCTCTTCCCGTTGGGACCTGTCGCCGTCGAAAGCTTCACAACAAAAATCGAGCAGAAATGTAGCCTCCGGTGAATAGCGAGAACAGGGACATACACCTGAGGAAGTGACGGTCGCGCTAGAGCTGCTTCATGCTGATAAGAAGACTCCTGGTTTTCTTAAAATACTCATGAATCACACGCCTTCCATTCAACAGCAATTGTTCTTGGTTTAACTAAGAACCAAGAACTTCAAGATCAGGTTTCAACCCTTCGAGAAGAGAACACAAAGCTCAAGGTTGCATTGGCCGAGGCCGATAAGAATGATAGAGCACATCGTCCGCAACACTGGTTCTGCAAGCATTTTTCCTGTGGAAAATAAAGGCTACGCTCTGTCGTTATCTTTGGGTCTAGTGATCCAAAGGGTACACCTACAAATCCCTGGTCTTGAGAACAGTTCCAGATTACGCTGTTTCTCTTGTAGAGGAGCATTTATAAGGCCGGCTTTACCAAACAGGAGAGAGCGAATTAAGAAAACTAGGTTTGCTCGCCTGATTCCTCGTACATCTAGGCTACATCTAGGCTTGTGGTCAATCATTCCTTCCAATCTGCTAGGACGATCCAACAATTTGAAAAGTTTTTTTTTTGCAAATGTTTGGTCTGTCTCAAGAAACTCTGAATGCATAGCTCTAGTGCTCTCAAACCCCTATGATGCTTACGCGTTTCAGATACATGGTTAAAACCTAGTCATAGTATTTCTTCTCTACTAGGGAATGGAAGGAATGATGGTCCTACTAGTATGAGGTTTATAGACGCGGCAGACCTCAAAAGTCTGGAGGACGTGTATTGCTTCTAGCGAACCGTAGGCTGTCTGCTTCGTTGATTGTGAAGGAATCCGTTGAAAACTTATGAAATCCTATGCGTGGACACCATGTATGAAGGGACCAGTTTTATGTTAATAGTCTTGTATAGAACTCCTTCCTGTACGCCTGCCAGATCTATGCAACTTAGTGAGGTTTTAAGTGACTGAATAGCTTGCGAGCAAGACTCTGTGATCACAGGTGACTTCAATATAACAAACTTTAGTATCACTGACTCATCAAATCTGCCAGGCTTGGAGGAACTGGTATTTTGTCATAATATTTCCCAACATGTAGAAGAACCTAACAGAAGAAACAGTACTCTTGCTCTTGTTTTCTCTAGCAAGCATTCACTAATTTCGAATAATATTAAGCACAGTGGGTTCAAGCGATCACTGCAACACCTCCATTGACATTCCGTTGTTGCGAATTCAGGGCACACCAATCTTTCGCAAAGTAATCGCAATGCAACGGTGATGAGGCCAATACATCTCTGGTTCAGGTTCGTTGGATAGACCTACTTGACTCGAAAAATAGTGTACATGAAAAATGTAAACTTCTTCTAGCGATACTTCATGAAGCCATAGAACAACTTGTTTCGTGGGGTATGGTGACGTCTTTTAAGTTTATTTGTCTTTTTCAGTATTTGCAGAACATGTCGGTTCATCGAAATTGTTTGCTCCTTGAAGCTAGGCGCACAAATATTTTTTCTAAATACGAACCGTTCTCTGAAAAATTCGCAAAAAAGCATATGCGATACAATTTTCGCTTGGAGAAAAAGGTAGTTGAATCTAGAAATTGGCAGAGCTTTTATAAATATTTGAACAAGAAACTTAATGGTCCCAACTATGTGGGCTGTGGGAGTTATTGCAACAACAGCTGAAGACAAAGCGAATTTGTTAGCAAGTACATTTGCAAAAGTATATTAGAATGATGATGGAATAATACCACACAGTTTTTTACCAGCAATCGATCCTATGCCTGCCTTCCCGTGGTTTGAGTCGGAGCAGCTTCAAGACATACTAATGAAATGGATAAAGCCTACCTCTGTTACACCTGACTTCATCCCGCTCTTCTTCCAAAAAGTTGCTTGCGTTATATGTTGACCCCTCGCATACCTTCCCAACCAATCAATGATGTATATCGAGGTTCCTTTACGTTGGAAGCATTCATTTATAACCTCAATTTTGAAGAAGGAACCGAGCTGTAACCCAAAAATTATCGTCCCGTGAGTGTTACTTCCACTTTTAGACTATTTGAAAGGGCGCTTAAGGAGCATATAATTAATTTTCTTTGTACACATAGGATTATTTCTGATCAACAACATGGTTTTTACCTGTCCGACTGGGCGTTCCAAGTCAAATTAGATGGGACTTTTTCTCAGCTTATGCCTGTTGACCTGTAGGTGGTTCAGCGGGTTTATTCCTTTGTATCGAAAAAAGGCTTCTGCCACCCTTATTCGGTGCTTAAGCATTCTGATGCCCCCTTATCAAAGGAGGCAAGCTCTCATGCGAGCAATCAGAGCATGTGAAGATGGGGTCGTGAAAGCCGCGACACTGTCGACCCACAGGAATTAAATACATGAGCAACATTGATCCTGATGAAGTCGTTGAGATTGTAGGTGTATCGGGAGTTGCCTTGTGAGTGTGGAAGATCGGGTTTGGATCTAAAAAGGTGATGTTAAAATTTATTTCCCATTCTTAGCCTTAATAGTCTCAAAAGTAAAATAAACCGCTTAAAATAAAAAAAACGGAACAAAACAAAAAAGGAAAACTAAACACTGTTTCTGATACCACTGCATGAGCAAAATCGAAAACAACTTTAGATGTGTTCTTGGTAGGTCCGCATTCTACAAGAAATGGTTTTCTCCGCACATTAAAGTTATCCGCGCTGGTTTGTTCGCACGACACGCCACTTCTAGATATGCTCCTTTTGACAGCTGTAGCACTAGTCAGTTTTGACAGATGCACCTCACGTTCTTGATCGAGTACGAAATCCGCTGAATAAAGCAGGATTTTTGAATTAACCGAAACAGTAATTTCACCTTCGTCTGTTGTTAGGAATAGATCATCATGCTCCCTATTAAGGTTGAAAAAAGAAGATCGGAAGATAAATGGAAATATCATTTTTAGAACCACATACGTCTTCCTTTGGACACCTCGTTTCGTTGAGAGTTTGCTCCTCTGCAAGCACAAATCAGGGGATTGGAACAATTTTTGAACTGACTGACTGCGCCAGATAAGTGCGGACATTCGACTGGACAGTCGCGGACGGAGTGTGGAGTACGCAATTATTTACGTACACCACACTGCATCAGTCGCCCCAGTCGCGAAGTGAACAGGCCCTTAATCTGTCCGGAATCAGCGAGGAGTCTGCTTTGGACAGCTCGAATCGCCTGATAAATATAGCTAATTATGGTTTCTGAACAGATATTGTTGTTATTGTGAATTTTTCAGTTTTGTGGTATGTAAGGCTTTGTTAAATAATCCTCTACTTAGATCGTGTGAACACTTAATGTTTTCTGCGCAGACAATATCGATGTTGTTTCTTGTATGTATGTGCTGGCAAGTTGCAGTTATGGTTATCAACACAGCTGTGCTCGAGCGAATATATTCGAATAATTATTTGAATTATTCGATCATTCGATATTTCTTGATTTTCTATTATTTTTTCGAATTTGAACATCGAGGGGAGGCATATTTAAATATTACTCAAAAATCGAATGACTATACCCCATTCGATCAAATAATTGTGATCAAATATCGAATAAGCCTGCAGTCGAAAGGGTGCCTTTGGGCAACTTGACAAAAGACCCGTAACCTCTGGAGGTCGATGCACTTGACAGATTACCTGAAAATCGCCCGATTCAAATATTTTCGGTGTGGTACTACTATTAGGGGGGGAGGCAAAAGTAATGAGACAAATTGAAAAAAATCTTTATCTCTTTATAACTCAATTACAACTCAACGATGCTGAGGAATGTATTTGCCATCAAGGGCAATTACCTTGCTGCCATCGCTCAGCCAACTTCCTGATCCCATCCTTCCACAACTGCTTGGGCCAGATGTTGATCAACTGCTCGATATGGTTGTCGAGGTCTGCTTGGGTTCTTGTGTCCCTTCCGACCAGAAAGTCCTGTAGGCTCAAGAAGTAGTGGTAGTCGCATGGAGAGATGTCCGGCGAATACGGTGGGTGAGGAATGTGAACGTAGCCCAGCTGGCCAAGCTTCTCCATGGTTACTTGTTCCCGATGGGGTGGAGCGTTGCCGAAGAGGAGAACCATCTTGAAGCGCTGCGAATGAATGAGAGCGAGTCGCCGACCCATCTCTTCTATTTCGTTCACCATGGCCTTGGAGTTCATCGTAGTGCTCTTGGGAAACAGCTTCCGGTAAACCGGCCATGGGCGCAGACCCAAATGCTCCAAAGGTGCTTCTCGCCGTGAACATCTCGCCGGTAACAGGTCACCAAGCCTCACTCGCTGCTTGGCAGGGTTAAGGTAGAAGACGTACTTCTCATCTTGCGTGAATATTGAGCCCAGGCTGCTCGGGGTTGGGAATTGGGCGAGATTTGCGCGACACAGGTCGACTCGTCAGACTGGGGTTTCGGCATGAGACAGACTGAGGTTTTGGCATGCTTCTGGAAAGGGCGGAAGTGGTAACTTCTCAGATGGGCTTCAGTAAGTAGCATACAAACATACAAATAAGTTAAGCACGAAACCAGACTCCAGCCACGAGATATGTGGACACGGCATGGGGTGTCTCATTACTTTTGCCCCCCCCCCCCTAATAGATCGCGAAGGCGCGAACCAAATCTGCGGGCGCTCCTGCTTTTAGGCGACATCGCTGTTTTCCACTTTTTTGCTTATTTTCCGTTTCGGGTTATGAGGCCCATGAGCTGAAATCGACACAACCGCTGATGACAAGGAACACTGTATGTCCTTTTGTGAACATCAAGAAACGGATCTGAGTGGACTTTTGCCTACATCCAGATTGAATGAGGTGATCTAGCCAGACCAACATGTTCTCCTCATCTTCGACTGGCACATCCTTTTGCAATGCCTTTTTAATATATTATACTTTCTTTTTACTCTACAAGGCTATCAGATTTTTATTAATCTCCATCGCACAATTTTTCTTTCTCACAATAGCTATTTGATGCGGAAGACTCATCCAAATGGATCTAGTGTTGCTTTTAAAACAGGAAAATGGTTCAGTGACAAAATCTGCCAATGAGGACGAAGAGAAAATGTCTGGCCAAATGACATCACTAATAGAGATTGTACACGCTTCTAAACGCTTCAGTGCAGTCCTAGCTTGAGGTGACCGCATCTTATCGTCAAATTACATTCAGTGGTTTCCACCTTCGTAAAACGGAATGCTTAATTACATCAGAAATCAGTTCAGCAAAGGGGTTGACCACACCAGTGCGGTTTAAAAATCTTAAGTTAGTGCAACATCAAATGTGTTTTCGGACTACCTCAAGCGCAAATAGGGTCCAGGTGGGTCCCACCCTAGTCAGTGGTTGCCTTTGCAATATGTGTATGTACAGTTACATCATAAATGGTCTACCTCAGATCACTGTAGGGATAAAACACACTATTGCTGCAGAAAACTTCGGTTTCAAAAAAAAAATAGGACCGTACCGGTGGTGACCCACTTCCCGGACCCTATTTGCGCCCTACCTCACATGGTGACCCCTCCCTAAGCAACTTTGCACCCTTTTTGTGTTGCTTATATATTACTCAGTATACATTATTGTTATTTTGCTGTTTCCTAGGATAAAGAATAAATTTAGGGAACTTTCCACCGCCAGAAATTCAGTAACTACTGCTAGCTGGGCAGCCAAGCTCGCGTAAGTTGCTGATTTAGATACATTTTCTTGTTTGTTTCTGTTTCACTTCGTTGTAACATCGTAAAGACGCAGCCCACTCCAAGTAGTATTGTACTCAAAACTCTATCCCACTCTCAGAAGGGTTCTGTGCTCGGAACTGCAGTGTGTAGTTCATCCTGTTTTTTGCCTCGGAACGTTGTTTGCCATTCGCAAGCAGAAACCGCGTAACTACCTATGGCATACCACGACTGAGGTCTGAAGCATTCTATTGAATCACTTTCTCTCTCTTCTATTCGAGGTTGTTTAGCTCTTTTTTGTTTCGTTAACAAAGATGTTGGAATGAAGTGTGTTCCTTCGCATTTCAGAGTTCAAAAAATGCGAAGATCGAGTGTTGTATAGGAATTCTTCAGTAAGGATGTCGATGAGAGTGGATTCCCTGTTGCTCTGTGCAACATATGCAAAAGGCGGATGAAGATACCGTTGTCGAGGACAACTACGAATCTTTGTATTACTTGGAAAAACACCACAGTTCTGTCCTGTAGAGCGCACGATATTCTGAAAAGACGAAGCCTCCGAGGCTCCTTCCACCGAATATTGAACTCGCAATCAAAAAGATCGGAACATGGCAACCTCGCCGTACTAATAGCGGATTGCTCCCTTTCGTTGCGAGTTGCATCAACCGCAGGCTTTGAAAAGTTTGTTACGTCGTAGAATCCTAGCTACAAACTATCAACGAGGCAAGCAATCTTCAGCATTCTGAAGAATAATGTGGACGACATTGACCGCGCCACAGAATTTTATTGGCTGATCCAAACAACTTTTTCGGAATCCCGATGGATCGCTTGAGTTCGCTCAACTGCGGAACGGGGCATTCGGCGATTACAGGGCATACTGTGTGCTCAACATGACATTCTAGGACTTCGGCCATTCTAGACTGCGTTCCGATGGGCCTCTCAAGGTGACTATTACTTTTCTGTTCCACTATGCACGAATGTCTTAAGCATAAGCACGACCTTCAGCCGATGGGCTACAACAGACTGTGGTGTAAGTCAGCGGGAGCGTTCCAAGAGACACACGTTGGGATGGTGTGGCTGGTGGTCCCCGTGGACATCAATTTAGTGGAATGCGAGCGGCTTGTGCTCACACCTCTGCGCTGGCAGAGTCATGCCAAGATGACCTGGCGGGGCTGAAAGGAGTCGCCTGCACGATTATCTACACCACCGACGCTGTGTTCTGGGCTCACGAGTGCAGAGATAAGGCTGTAGAGTGCGACGTGGTCCGAGGGCTACTGAAGCGAGAGAAGCTGAGTCACACACTCACAATACCACACGGACTTCTAACTCGTTCGTTCGTTCCATTCTCGATCGTGACTGGTCAGGGTCGGCTATCATTGGCCAGCAGAATTGAGGGCGTTTTGTGCTGCTGTGCTCGTGACATATGCTGCTAGCAGCATATGCTGCTGGCATGCGGTCCCGCAGCGATCGCCAACTATCGTACTTTCGGCGGACGAGGTGCCGCGATGTTTCAAAAGCGCGCGATATCGATCGATATGACTCAGCCTGTCATATCGAGGACGCTGGAGTGGAACTGTTCTATTGCACGGTTACTGGAGTCGTTACTATTCACTGTTTGTTTCGACTTGTTCGCTCGGAGTTGCCTTGGAAAACATATGCAAGATTCGTGATCAGCGCCCCAGATAACCCCTGGAGCGAAGTATGGGCTAATTTTTTTCGAGCTTTCCTCGACCTCTGGAATTCAATAATGCCTACGTTACTTCTAGGGAAGCAAGATGCTTCTGAAATCAAGCTGAAGGTCTTCCAAATCAAAACGAGCTCCATAAAAATAGACACACCAAGAGGGTCGGGTCATAATGTTTTGTTCAAGGAAATTTAGCATGACTTTGTTCAATGTTATTAATTCAGGCGCAATGTGGCTCGGGGGGAGGGGGTCACCTCCAAACAGATTCGCCGGCCTTCTTTCCGACGTTATTCGGTGTCCCTCTATCGAGAATGAACCTAGCAACATATGTAACGTCTGGCAAACACAGATTCGAGAGAATAAACGATAACGAACGACGCACTCGCTGGCGAGCTTGAACAGGGCGGATGTCGACGCGACGCGCGACGCGCCGCTGCGCGCTCCTATCGATCTGGCGAGAAGCAGCAGTCGATGCGGCGACACACCCCAACTAGAATGCAGGTCACCGACGCATGACAGAAGAGCAGGTTAGTGTTTTTTATTGTTCTGTTGCTCCTTTGCATTCAGCATAGGTTTTTTTGACGTTATATACATATTTGAATCTGTTGGAGGTGACCCCCCCCGAGCCACATTGCGCCTTAATTCATGTTCCCTAATAAGCGTTACCTTGTTTTAACTTTTAATGGAAAAACAATGAACTAAAATTTTTTGTAGGGGAAAAGAAAAAGGGGTCGCGCCATGCACGTGAATGGATCGTCGCGATGTTCATTAGATTGATAGCGTCAACACTACTTACTTGAAAAACGCTTTGAGGATATGTGTTTTTAATAACTGTTCTTGTGGTACCACTTCTATGTGTGCTACTCCAGGAACGCAGAATTTTTGCTATCAATAAATAAAAATCGTGACACATAGTCAAGTTCATGGCGCGGCCTTTTATTTCAATGCACTAAATGATTGCTGCCTTTTTGCGCTTTTAAGCAGAGCGTCAACTGATGAAATTCAAAGAAAGTACCAGATTTTACTCGAACAGAACATATTGCAGCCATCTCGGAGAGCCTAATTCAATGGAAGCTCGTTTTGGTTTGGAAACTGTTCTATCTACGGCCACAAACGTCGGCGCAGATTAGATGGTGAGAACGCACGACTGCTATTGATGACAAAGGCAAACGAAAACAGTTTTGAGGAGGTAGGTTTAGAGTCAAATATTAGGTTGGTGAAAAAGTCTTGCACCACAGCGTAATTTTTTCATAATTTTATTGCTTCTTTTGTCCTTGACTTCAATCTTCGAAGTAATTACCATTTACATCTACAACCTTCTGCTATCTGCTGGGAGATCACGAAATGATCCATTCCAGAATGAAGTTAGCTGTGACTCAAAGAAGTGCGCCACCTCGGATTCAACCTTGGATTCCCTTCGGACTTCGGTTCGGCCGTTGAAGCACCTATCTCCTAGTTGTTGCTTGAACGCTCGAAAGAGGTAGTAGGCCGATGGCTCAGGATCTGGCGAATACGGTGGGTGGGGCAGCACCTCCACCAAAACTCCTGCAACTTCTGGCGATAAGACTTTGCAAAGTGGGGCGAGCCTTGTCGTGATCTCGCTCAGCTTTTACAGCTGTGTAGCAGAGATGTTTTCTGTTGCCTTGAGGTTGTGGTTCTCCTTGAGGAAGCCACTGGGAGTATGGTCAACGAGGAAGATCCAGGATTTGCCTCCCGTAACGACATTCTCGAGAAAGTGCTTATTACGGAAAAGAACAAGGATAGACTGAGCAATAGTCAGTCGCGAAGCCTTGCCCGAGTCACGGAGTCAGTCACACTTCACTACAGTCGTAGTATTTATATGCCCTCAAAAGCAAATTGCCATGTATGCGAAATATTCTAGAATGATTGTGCTACGTAGCACCAAACAGTCCTTAGAAGTTCCAGTTAAATTTCGAAAAATTTTCAAAATTTTTGGTGCAAGACGTTTTTGCCAACCTAATAATTGCCGAAATCAATGAAACGACTGCTTGGAACCCTTAAGAGAGGGCTAATCACGATCTGCAGCGGAAATGCGAAGCCACTCGAGATTCGTGGAGAAAGAGGAGGACGAGAAAGAAGCGGAACCCATTACCTCGTCGGAAGTGAACATGAGGGACACTGAGTTGGAGTCTGACGTCGGGCCGCTGTCGATCGCCATCAATCGGTGAGTATCGCCAATACGCAGTGCGCCGATTCCAATTGTGACTGACGGACTGAAGGACGGAAACACACATACACAAACACACACACCCTAACTACTAATTTAAATATAGTAGGATTCGTTAATTCGAACAAATTATTCGATTTTTCGATCCATTTTTTTGTCGAAAATTTTCGACTTCGAATAAATTTGTTCGTTCGTACGGAAAATTTCGCCATCGAATTTTTTGGTTCATTCATTTGTTCGGTAAAATTTCGAAAAAATACAACTATAGTTATCAGTGCGAGTATACATAAGGAATGAGTAACAGTACTGAGCACTATTCGTGCGGGTGAAATTGTTCGTAGCCGATTTTTTTCTGTTTTCACAGGTCTAACGTCTACGCTCGTGTTGGTCTCCCTGTTTCTTTGTAGACAATAGCGTAGAAGTTTAACTAGGATTATGAGGCACAATAAGGCAGCTATAGAGGCTACTGCTCCTATTATCCAACAGTGAGGATTTGCGAAGAGCTTCTTCGAAAGACATCTTGGTGAGCGTTCACAGATATGTGGTAGTTGACGTTTTTAATTATAGTGTTGGTTTCAGTATTGGAGGGGTATGTCATGGAGATATTGATTTCCTTTATAATTAATGAAATCGGTAATTTAAATTCCATTTCGGCTGTGTTATTTAGGAACGCTGTACATGTCTCATGCATGCAGAGCGTGAATTTTGAGTATGGTGGATAAACGCTAACAACTCCGTTACTGCACGCAAGGTTTCCTTTCTTAGCTGTAGTGGATTGTAATATTGTGAAAAGTAACAAGACTGTTAGATAATTAGGAAAAACACTTTGTGAATAACTTGATGATAATTGTGGTTCTTCTAGGCTTTCTTCGAAATTGCGAATTGCTTCTACGGCTAGTTGTCTTGATCTGCAGACCAGACGCGTTTCGTTAGGAGTACTTTCTCTTGCACTTTGTCACTCGAGGTTCTCATCTGGATCTTGAGTTTCGGTACTCACTTCTGTCCCCTATACATATGTAATGGTTTGTCACAATAAAGGAGGGTGTTTGAGCGGCATGGTTTTTGTCATGAGTAGTGCATCTCAACTCTAGTGGATAAATTTTTATTGAGAGCTCTATATTTCACCGTCGTTGTTTTTGATATGCTCCGTTATTTTTCCATAGGACCAGGTACCTCTGCGCATAAAATCCCTTTCTGTAAGTTGTTAGGTCAAGATGGCCACCGATTCACTGTGGTGTATGTTTTCTGTGTTGACTTATTCCTTTTAATGTCGTTTTAGGTAATTTCGTGCGCTCCACATCATATCGATTGCACAGACGGCCCGGTACCGATAACGTGGCATCGATCCATTGTGAGAGGTGTCGGCGGGCGCAGCGGTGGAGTGCGCCGAACCAGCCAACCGCGGCCACGGACGGGGCTTGGGGCGCTCCATACAAGCGTGCCGGCATGGGCTCAAGGTTCACTGTAACAGTTGTTGGTTCTCCCGAGCGGTCGGAAATCTAGCTCTCTCCAGTCGAAGTCTTGTCAGGAGGATAGAGGATCCTCCAAACAGGCGCCCGGAAAAGCCGTCCCGCTTGGCGTACATGATGCCGAATTCGATGGCGCATCCGCCGATCGACACGCCATGGTCCTTCACTGTGTGGATGTCCATCTGAAGCCGATCACCCTGATGCTTCTGCCGGCAGGGTTCGATGGAGCCCGCGGTATCCAGAGAGCAGCAAAAGGCGTATATCTACGACGTTCCTACCCATATTTGAGCGGAATGGTTTCGCGAAGAACTATCGGCAGTCGTATTCTTCACGCCGACGATCGCCGCTCCAGTGGCAAATTGGGAAATTCTCTGGCTCAACGCCGTCACATCAGTAGCCGAAGGCGCTAATCTCTACGTTCTGCAGGGTGGCTGGAGTAGACCTCATGACAGGAATCTCGGCAGATTCTAGCTCAGAGACTGTGCTTGCGAGGGCGCATCACATCGCTCTTGTTGTCTGCTAACCGGCGTGGATGAGCGTATCTACCACATCAAGCGCTTAAGAGCCGGAACGTCAGGGGCGAGCCGCACCACAAGCCTTCACAGGCGAAGCACTTTATCAGTGAGAATATGAAGTTTTTCGCCGTCCACCTTCACTTCTTGCTGTTTGAGAGAAGCCGCGAGATCGAGAACGATTTCTGTCGCCGAGTAGCCGCCCAACATGAAGCCGACAAGCGAGTCACCAAGCAGACGTCCACCGAGAAACCGATCATCCATCGAACCGTCGCGCATGTGATCGTCCATCGAACCGTCGACCAGGCGTCCATAGCGAAATTGATCGTCCATCGAGCAGCCGAGGAGACGTCCATCGAGGAGCTAATCATCCTTCGACCGCCGGCCGCCAGCACACTCACCGTTACGACAGCACTCGCAACCACCCTCAACCTCCCCCCCCCCGCAGTAGTCCTCAACGCAACAGGGGTGCAGTAGGTCGGGCTGAGTGGAGCAGCCCTAATGGCAGAGGAGGGGAGGGCTGTTGGGTCAAGGTGTCCCTCAGCGCAGTGTGTTGTACGTTTTTGTGTTGTCTTGTTCCTTTTTAATGCCGTTTTAGGTAATTTCGTGCACACCTCATCATATCGATTGCACAGACGGCCCGGCACCGATGACGTGGCATCGATCGACTGGGTGCGGTGTCGTGTGGAGCGGCAAGTGTAACAGGCAATGTTTTGGCAAAATCGATTATTCTGAAGATTTTACTTACACGCACCCACTCCAAACTACGGTCGAAATTCTAAAAACGGATACTAGATTTGTAATCAGCACATCCACAGTAAAGTACACTATCCCTGTAGGTTATTCAGAGTTTGGGCAAATCTGTCCCGACTAATGAAGTAATAGGAGGCAGCGCCTAATTTTCTAGTGAAATGCCAGCCTCCTGTAGCTGTTTCATGTTTTTGTTATTCTGATCTTGGGCATCGCAGGTATCTATGTGAATGTTTAGTAAATTGCCTCATTTAGGTGAGACACTGGTAATGAATCATGAAGTCTCGACAAGGAAGAAGTGGCAAAAACATCATACCGCAACAAACTCGAAAAATTGAAAGGCTCCCATTTCTCCATGGAAACTCGACTCCATACACCGCTGCAAAATTATAGAACCATCCATTATTCATTCACCATTAACCAAGGGAGCCACTACTAAGGTACAGTAGCGCCACGCCATTAAAACCTGGACCCGGATTCATCAACGCGCATTCCCACGGGTATGCTGGGTATAGGAGGTGGACACGCCCACGATTCATTATGAACCTTAGCCGCAAAATCGTGGGTATATCAGTTGGAAGAGAAAACTTTCCGATCGTCGTGGGTGCATCCGTATACCCGCGACTCGTTCGCGCCCCATTGACAAAATGGCGCTCCAGTGAGATCAGCTGGCCTACTTGTACCTTACCCTTGATTCCTTTCATGAATACGAATCGTACCCACTTCCTAGTAGTGGGTACGATTCCTTTACGGTAGCTCTATCTATACCCATTGCTTGATGAATCCGAGCCCTGGTCACTGATGACGTGGGTTATCAACTTTCTTCCTTCACGACAATGCCCGCCCGCATGTTGCAACGGAGACTCGGAAAGATCCCCACTGTTTTGGATGATATGTTCTGAGCCACCCACCGTATTCTCAACGGACCTCGCTCCAACGGTCTCCCATCTGCTTCATTCCTTGTCGAGCCGTTTGCGGGAGAAACAATTTGACGATAGGAAGCAACTTGTAAGTCTTGGTCGCGTTACAAGGGCAGGCATTTTCAATACACAGTTCTTTTCAGATCTGCGCTATAAATGAAGTACCGTTGTATCCAACGCGCCTCAGCCTGAGTTGGTTTGTATTGGCGAAAGCTGGTCGGTTCCTAGAAGAATCTACGTTAAATCGGGAGTCCCGTCCTATCCTATGCGTCTTAAGGAGAGGAGGATGTATCTGTCTAGAGGCCCTGTACACTCATCTCCAAAACGCGAAAGAAATATATTCCCATCCTCTTGAAATCCTCTTGGTAAGGCACAGTTTAACGTAGCTCTTCTCGGAAACGCGCTAACTTACTGGCGCACAATACAGACCAATTCCTGTTATGAAAATAGCGTTATATATAACGCTATTTCGGCGCTAGGTTTGATGTCTCGATCAACTGCGGTAGCGTGATTGGCCGCCGCGGTTACGGTACACTGCTGTGGTTGCCTCGTACGAGTTTCCAGGGGGAGACGAGTTGCGTTAGATTTTCCGTATTGCAGAGAATCTCGCGTACAAGAGGAAACTCGAAATTGCTTTCTGTTTAGTTTCGCCCTGTTTCATCCTATGTTTGCGTGTACTGAGACCCGAAGTTGCAAAGTTGACGGTTATACAGTTGCTATACTTACCATTAATTTGCCTTTATAAAGTGAAGCAAGGCGGTAGACCTAAGCGAGAGCTCCAACACACCTTTCGGAGTGTCTCGCACTTGCACGTTTTACGCAACATGGCAGCATCACTAAGCTAACCAGGTAAGGCGCGTTGGATACAACGTACTTCATTTATAGCGTGGATCTTAGAAGAACTCTGCACTGAAAATGACTCCCGTTGTAACGCGGCCAAGACTTATTTCCGGTATCACGCACACAGTGAAGACGGCTGAATGGTGGCGATGTCCGTTCCTCCACTCGGTGCCACTGGAAATGCTCGCTCTGCGAGCTAAGCCAAACACGGACATTCGAATGCAGGCGACAGGTCCTGGTGACAGGTCGGCCTACGAACAACCCAGTGTCACATCATACAGGTGTATCTCAGTTCATGTTTGTCGAGATTGTGCTACGGCGTCCGCGGGAGCCGATGCGCACTCGCAAAGCCCGGCGAGTGTGAAAAGTATGCGAGGGTTCCTGATGCGAGGACGGCATCGGGGGAGGGGGCAACTGAGGTAGTCCGAAAGTCCCGTAACGTAAGCAGGACCAGCGTAGCAAAGCTTAATGTGGGTACGTTGACGGGCCGCTCGTGCGAGTTGGTGGAAGCACTGGAGCGTAAAAGAGTTGATTTCTATGCGGTGCAGGAGACGAGGTGGGCCTGCTGCAAGTCAAGAGACATAGAAAGAGACTTTAAGGCCGTTCTATGTGGAAATCCCGGGACGTCCCGTTGGTATAATTGTCTCCGAGTGATTCCGAGACTCGAATGTAGGTGTCGAGCGCTTTGACGATCGATTGATGAAGATCGCTGTCGCCGCTAAGGAGCGACTCTTCCACTTCTTCTCTGCATATGCTCCACAGACTGGCTGCTCAGATCAAGCCAAGGATACATTTTGGAGCCTGCTTGACGAGAAGACAGCAGAGCTACCGTCTAAAGACTCCATCATTGTCGCTGGTGACCTTAATGGGCACGTAGGCGCTGCGAAGGACCGGTACAGCTGTCATGGTGGCTTCGGTTAAGGGTCGCGTAATGTAGATGGTGAGCGTATCCTTGAGCAATCGGAATCGCATAACCTCACCATAGTGAACACCGTATTTCGTAAACGCGACTCCCACCTCATCTCGTTCTATGGTGGGGCATCAAGATGCAGATGGACTTCGTCCTTGTGAAAGATCGCGACCGAAGTCTCGTCACAGACGCGAAGATGGTGTCGTATAAAACAGTCGTCCCTCAGCATCATCCGCTGATCTGCACTCTAAAGATCGCGCCACCAAGGCAGAAGCAGGTCGAATGATGCGGTGCAGAAAGAATCAAGTGGTGGCGAATGAGAGAAAAGGAAGCAGCTGTGATTTCTCGCGTACGGCTATGGCTACCGACAGTCACAACTTTCGATGAAACTTGGAGAAGGGCTACCGACACGACACTTCAAGCTGCGAGTTTAGAACTTGGCATTACGAAGCCGGGACGACGAAAGGTCGAAAAGCAGGTATGGCTGTGGACGGACGATGTGAAAGAAAAGGTTAGAGAGAAGAAAGCATGTGTTTCTCGGCGAAAAGGCAGCCGATAACTGGAAAAGTACCAAGAAGCGAAAAAAACTGCCAAGAAGGCTGTGGCCGTTGCAAAAGCCACCAATTACAATGATGTCTACGAAAAACTCGAGTCGCGGTATTTGTATCGACTTGCGAAAAACCGTCATCGCCAAACCGAGGATATTGAAAAGTTCTTTGGCATCAATGAGGCCATCTTCTGACAGAGCGCAAAAAGGCCTTGAAGCGATGGTGCGATTATTTCGAGGAAATTTCGACTGAAGAGTTCCCTCATCCGGCCGTCCCTTCTGTGGCTCCTATCCACGGTCCCGTCCACAAAATCACTGGGGAGGAAACGACGCCGCTCTGAGGATGATGAGACCGGGCAAGGCGACTGGTCCAGATGACTTGCCAGCTGATGTATGGAAGTCAAAGTTCTGGTACTCTGCTGAGAGGTTGGCCATGTTTTTCAAACAGTATCGGAGAAGAACGTGCCTGGTGGTTGGCAAGAAAGTACGTTCCCGATTTGGAAGAAGAAGGGCAGCCCTGCAGACTGCTCAAATTACTGTCCAGTACGCTTGCTTTCTCACAGAATGAAGATCTTCGAGCGAATCCTCGATAGACGAATCCGTGAAATCGTCAAGCTTTCCAGCAATCAGTGCGGCTTCGTGGCTGGTTGTGGCACTATCGATGCCATATATGCCGCTCGTCTTCTGGTAGAGAAGCATCACGAGAAACAGAGGCCGGTGCATCTTGCCTTTCTCGACTTGGAGAAGGCCTTTGACCGTGTACCGCGTGAAGTGATATGGTACGCCCTGCGTCAACATGGAGTTCCTGAAGAGCTCATAGAATGGGTGCGAATTCTCTACTCTTGTCCAAAGAGTCGAGTTCAAGCTGCAGCTGGGACCTCGATGGAGTTTCCCATCTCTGTCGGGGTAGACCAGGGGTCTGCGCTCTCCCTACTCCTCTTTGTTGTCGTCATGGATGCCATCACACGAGGTCGTCAGAAGCCCGTCCCCTGGACGTTGCTTTATGCTGATGACGTGATGCTCGCTAGCGAAGATAAAGGTGAACTCGAGCGAGAGCTGCAAGCTTGGTGTGATCGCTTGGAGCGATTTGGACTCAAACTGAACGTGAAGAAAACCGAGTACCCAACGACGGACGTTACTGAGTCCAGCTCCATCAAGGTTAGCGGCATCGAGCTTCCACGCACTGCGGTCTTTAAGTATCTGGGATCAGCAGTTGCGTCTGACGGCAGACTGATGGTCGAATTGAATTCACGCGTGAGTGCAGCTTGGTCCAAGTGGCGCTCGTTGACTGGCGTGCTCTGCGACAAGAAGATACCAGAGCAGCTGAAGTCGAAGATCTACAGGGCAGTCGTCCGGCCGGTAGCAATGTACGGCGCTGAGTGTTGGCCCGCCACTTTGGAAGTTGAAACGCCGTGACTCCAGCCGTCCAGCGCAGCATCTTCGCCTCAGCGTCATGGAGACGAAAATGCTCCGCTGGACGGCTAGAGTCACGCGCATGGACCGCATCCGAAACGATGTCATTCGGTAGAAGCTCGGTGTCGCGCCGATAGCGGATAAGATGCGCGAAGCTTGCTTGCGATGGTACGGCCACGTTCTGCGTGGAAAGGAAGACAGCGTCCGCAAGATAGGTTAACTTCGAGGTAATAGGAAAGCGGCCTAGAGGGCGTACGGAGCAGAGATGGGCTGATACTTGCACAAGGACTTTAAAGTAGCTGGTGTCCACCCTGATCTTGCACGGGAAAGATGGCGACATTGCACCAGGAAAGCGGACCCCACCACGAAGCGGGACAGACGCTGAAGAAGAAGAACAAGGAGTGAAGACGACTGGATGCGTTTGTGGTCCTTCGCTTCTTCCAGTTGTTCTCCAGATCGATAGAGACTCGATAGAGAATCTGTGGAGCATGCTTGAAAACAGGGCATTCGTCCCCACTTCTCTGTTTCTGATATGAAGAAGACCATACTAGATGCATGGGCTGGTGTAGACCAAGCAGTTATTAATAGCATCATCAATGATAAGCCAAATAGAATTTTCGATGTTGCCTACAACAACGGCTATGTAACAAAGTACTAGTCGTATTTTGTTTTTACTATATCTTTAGTATATATAATCGGGATAGGCATGAGTCATGTCTGAAGCTTCGCCGCGCTGTCCGGGGCCCGCGGCGACAGCAGATCTGCCCTGCTGACGACACATGTTGACGGGAGACGTTGATCGGCTTATAGCATCTACTGCGTTTACGGAGTCATCATTATCATCTTTGTCATCATCACTACTATCACACTGAAGCCCATCGTGCTGTAAGAGGCCCGCCGCGCGGTCCGAAGCCCGCCGCGCTGTCCGAGGCCCGCGGCGACAGTGGGTGGGACAGTGGGTCTGGAAGACGCTTCTTTTGATTTGGAAATTGTTCAGTTTGATCTCAAGAGCATATATACTTCGTGCGCTGGATTACTAAGCTATTTCTACCGACCCAGGTCCTCCAATTTTAAGGAGTGGACCAGGAGAGGTCAGCGAAGAAAATTTCGGACCTACGCTAAGTTCGACTACGGTTTTAACCAAGTCTTGCTCCTTGGTCCTCAATATTCGGCAGTGCTTTGACCAGTTTCCATACTATTATATGCAGACGAGGATAGTATTTTTTGGCCTAAGTCACCCTTTCCGAAATTCATCACACCTCGTGGCTTAAAGCACGACGACTGGACAGAAACGTCAGAAATTCGACTAGGCTTGACGAGCTGCAATAGGTTGTGAACACAACCCCAGACGAAGCAGGAGTGCTGCGGACATTTTCCTGAGTGCTGTACTGGGATGTTACTGATATTCAGCAAGGCATCATTCGATCTGTAGTAGGCGTTCGTTTGAACATGCCGACTTCGACGCTAGGGATGCTTCCTTACCCAGCGTTGGTTGCCGGCGAAGCCGGCAACCAACGCTGGGTAAGGAAGCATCCCTAGCGTCGAAGTCTTTACTTTTTCCTGCTTTTGATAATGTAGTGGAATTTACTTTTTCCTGCTTTTGATAATGTAGTGGAATAAAGTGGGATGGAAGATGATGTTGGTATTGGCTGAGTTAGATGGCGGGGTCATGATCTTCATTGTCCGGAACAGTAACCTGGAATGTATAAGGCTCGCTTTGTGCGCTAGGGTACATGATGTAGGTGGAGCACTGCTCCACCGTATACTTGTGCTTTTTTAAAATTTTAATGAACGAATAATCGAATAACTCCATTTTTTCAATTATTCGAATTTCCGAATAATCGAATAACCCCATTTTTTGAAAATTCGAATGAGCGAATAATCGAATAACACCATTTTTTCAGTTATTCGATTTTCCGAATAATCGATTAACCCCATTTTTCGTTTATTCGAATTTCCGGATAATCGAATAACCCCATTTTTGGTTATTCGAATTCCCGAATAATCGAATAACCCCATTTTTTGGTTATTCGAATTTCCGAATAATCGAATAATCATATTTTTTGATTATTCGAATTTCCGAATAATCGAATATTCGAAAAAATCGAATAATCGAATAAACTTCATTATAACTTAATACACCCCGGTGCAAAATAGATTCACACCGATTTGTCCATTAGTACCCGAAGAACTCCTGGCGAGTCTCAGTAATGTTAGCACCTATCGAAAACTTCTTCTTCTTCTTCTTCAGCGTTTGTACCGCCTCGTGGCGGGGTCCGCTATTCTGGTGTCATGACGCCACCTTTCCCGATTCAGCGCTAGATCGCGGTGGACACCAGCTACTTTCAAGTCCATATGTGACGTATCATTCCAGCGCTGCTTCGGGCGCCCTCTAGGCCGCTTACCTATTACCTCGAAGTTAAGGCCTATCTTGCGGACGCTGTCTTCCTTTCCACGTAGAACGTGGCCGTACCATCGCAAGCGAGCTTCGCGCATCCTGTCAGCTATTGGCGCGACACCGAACTTCTGCCGAATGGCATCGTTCCGGATGCGGTCCATGCGCGTGACTCCAGCCGTCCAGCGCAGCATCTTCGTCTCCATGACGCTGAGGCGCGTTTCAACTCCCTTGGTCGCTGGCCAACACTCAGCGCCGCACATGGCTACTGGCCGGACGACTGCTCTGTAGATCTTCGACTTAAAGCGTTCTGGTATCTTCCTGTCGCAGAGCCCGCCAGTCAACGAGCGCCACTTGGACCAAGCTGCACTCACGCGTGAATTCACTTCAATCATCAGTTTGCCGTCAGACGCGACTGCTGATCCCAGGTACTTAAAAACCGAAGTGCGTGGGAGCTCGATGCCATTAACCATGACGGAGCTGGACTCAGTAACGTCCGTCGTTAGGTATTCGGTCTTCTTCACGTTCAGTTTGAGTCCAAATCGCTCCAAGCGATCACACCAAGCTTGCAGCTCTCGCTCTAGTTCACTTTATCTTCGCTAGCGAGCATCACGTCATCGGCATAAAGCAACGTCCAGGGGACAGGCTTCTGAAGATCTCCATGACGACAACAAAGAGGAGTGGGGAAAGCGCAGAACCCTGGTGCACCCCGACAGAGATGGGAAACTGCATCGAGGTTCCAGCTGCAGCTTGAACTCGACTCTTTGGACAAGAGTAGAGAATTTGCACCCACTCTATGAGCTCTTCAGGAACTCCATGTTGACGCAGGCCGTACCATATCACTTCACGCGGTACGCGGTCAAAGGCCTTCTCCAAGTCGAGAAAGGCGATATGCACTGGCTTCTGTTTCTCGCGATGCTTCTTTATCAGGAGGAGGGCGGCATGTGTGGCGTCAACGGTGCCACAGCCAGCCACGAAGCCACACTGATTGCTGGAAAGCCGGACGATATCACGAATTCGTCCATCGACAACTCGCTCAAAGATCTTCATGCTGTGCGAAAGCAAGCGAATCGGACGGTAATTGGAGCAGTCTGCACTACTGCCCTTATTCTTCCAAATCGGAATCGTCGTACTTTGGCGCCAACACTCAGGCGCTTTCTTCTCCGCCACAACCTGATTAAAGAACTTCGCCAACCACTCAGCAGAGTACCAAAACTTTGACTTCCACAGGTCAGCCGCCACGTCGTCGGGCCCAGTCGCTTTGCCTGGTCTCATCTTCTTCAGCGCCGCTTCAATCTCCTCCACGGTGATCTTCTGAACGGGGCCGTGGGTAGGAGCCGTAGAAGGGATGAGGAAATTCTACTGTAGAGATTTCCTCAAAGTAGTCGCGCCGTCGCTTCAGTGCCTTCTTGCGGTCCGTAAGAAGATGGCCGTTCCTATCATTGATGCCCAAGAACTTCTTAATATCCTCAGTCTGGCGATGGCGAAACTTTGCAAGTCAGTACAGATACCGCTCACCATCGTGCGACTCGAGCTTCTCGTTGACATCTCCATAATGAGTGGCTTTTGCAACAGCCACGGCCTTCTCTGCAGCTTTCTTGGCTTCTTGGTACTTCCGCCAGTTATCGGCCGTCTTTTCGCCGAGAAACACGTGATAAAGCGACTTCTCTCGCACTTTTGCTTTCACAACATCTGTCCACAGCCATGCCTGCTTGTCGACCTTCCGTCGCCCAGGCTTCGTAATGCCGAGTTCCGACTGTTCAGCTTGACGAATCGCGTCGGTCGTTTTCTTCCAAGTTTCGTTGACAGTTGTGACCGTCGGTAAGAGCACGCAAGAAATCACAGCTGCTTCCTTTTCTCTCATTCGCCACCACTTGATTCTTGCAGCACCGCACGACCTGCTTCAGCCTCAAAGGGGCAATCTTCAGAGTGCAGATCAGCGGTCGGTGCTGTGGGGTGACCGTCTCATACAGCACGATCTTCGCGTCTGTGACAAGACTCTGGTCGCGATCTCTCACGAGGACAAAGTCTATCTGAGACTTGGAGCTCCCACTGTAGTATGAGGTAAGGTGCGAGTCGCGTTTTTAGAAGACGGTGTTCACTATGGTGAGTGTATGCGATTCCGCGTAATCAAGAATGCGTTCAACATCAGCGTTACGTGATCCATATCCGAAACCACCATGACAGCTGTACCCGTCTTTCGGTGCACCTACGTGCCCATTAAAATCACCAGCGACTATGATGACATCTTTCGACGGTACCTCTGCTGTCTTCTCATCAAGCAGGTTCCAAAACTCAGTGGCTTGATCGGAGCAGCCAGTCTGCGGAGCATACGCAGAGAAGAAGTGATAAAGTCGCTCCTAGCGGCGACAAAGATCTTCATCAATCGACCGTCAAAGCGCTCGACCCTTACAATCGAGTCACGAAATCGTTCGGAGACTATTATTCCAATACCACTTGTGGTCCTGGGACTTCCACATAGAACGGCCTTGAAGCCACGTCCTATGTCCCTTGACTTGCGGCAGGACCACCTCGTCTCCTGCACCGCACAGGGACCAACTCTTCTACGCTCCAGTGTTTCAACCAACTCGCACGGGCGGCCCGTCAATGTACCCACATTCAGCGTTGCCACGCGGGTCCTGCTTATGTTACGGGACTTTCAGACTAGCTCAGTTGCCCCCCCCCCCCCGATGCCGTCCTCGCATCAGGAACCTTCGCATACTTTCCACACTCGCCGGGCTCTGCGAGTGCGCGTCGGCTGCCGCGGACGCCGTAGCATTATCACGAAAAACTTGTAATGTCATGAACCATGTAATGTGACATGGATGTTCGTAGGCCGGCCTGTCACAAGGGCCTGTCGCCTGCAATCGAATGTCCGTGTTCGGCTTAGCTCGCAGAGCGGGCAGTTTCCAGCGGCACCACGTTGAAGAACGGACATCGCCACCTATCGAAAAACGTCTATAGAATAATTCTAAGCTGTTCATCTTATCAGTGCAAGATACTATGAACTTTAACTGAAAATTTAACAAATGGAGACTGGTGCAAAATATAAGTTCGCTTCATAGAAAACCTGATTAAACACAAAATTGCCTACAGACAAGGTAAGATTAGTACTTCATCACATCACCTCTGTTGTAAACAATATTAAAAATTCTATTTGGCATACTACTAATTAGATTGTCAATAATAGTTTGCTTAACATTGGTCCATGCATCAGGTATGGCGTTATTCAGACCAGAGACCGAAGTGTAAGTGGTTATATTTTTGTACACTTTGCATACAAAATGTCCTACAAGCTTTATAGTTTTCGGGTTGAGGTCTAAAGAACAACTAGGCCACTTCAAAGGTTGAATTCTGTTGGAGTTAAGCCAACCTGTAGTTGACTGCGATACGTGTATGGATGCATTATCGTGTTGGAAAATAACGTTATTCCTACGAAATCTTCTGAAATATGGCAGAAGGTAGTCTCCGAGCAATTTTTGGTAGTCTTCACTGTTCACACTACACGAGACGAACTCCAAGGCAACAAGATCGTATCCAGAAAACGCAGCCCAAACCATGAGACTTCCACCGACAAAGTTGCGCCTGTAGAATACTCGCTTCTCTCTCCTCTAATCTCTCCAGTAGTGTCTGTAACCGTCGAGTCCATCAAGATTCTACTTCTTTCACACTACTGTAGAGATCTGAGAAAAGAGGTCGAGTATCATCTAGGCGCAACTTTGGTGGTGGAAGTCTCATGGTTGGGCTGCGTTTTCTGGATGCGGACTTGTCTCGTTCGTCTCGGAAGTTCGTCTCGTGTAGGATGAGCAGAGTAGCCTACCAGGAATTGCTCCGAGATCACCTTTTGCCATATTTCAGAAGAATTCGTAGACTCAATCTCATTTTTCAACAAGATAATGCATCCATTTACGTATCGCAGTCAACTGCAGGTTTATTTTATTTATTTATTTATTTATTTATTCAATATGTTCTTGATAAGCGCAAGCGCCAGAAAAAAGTATTACAACAACACAACAACATGAGAACACACCTAGAGCAGATCAAACCAATGTCAAACAACAACACGAAGACATCGAGATAAACCAATGTCTGATCAGTGACTAAGGCTTGAATGAAAAGTCTGTTAGGCCGAACCAAATAAGCCGGGAAGGCTGTAATGTGTTAATCTACTCAACTGCGACTTCTTAACCCATTGACGACCGCGCGGGTCGATTTTGGGTCGCAGTTTTTCTGTCTCGTGGGACCGCGCGGGCCGATTTTGGCCCGCAGTTATAAAACGAGTTCGCTGGGGCACATTTCTCGCTTTTTCATAGTTTAGTAGTATTCCTTAGATTTGTTGGATCCTACCAATGCTATCCGCACAGTGGTCCGGGAGTCATTTGCTTGTAAGCAATGATAAAAACAAATAATCAACACTATGCACTATTCAAGCTCGCCTTGAGGTATGCGCTGGCTGCCCTATGAGGAGAAGGTCTACCTTCAACTTACTCCTAGGCCGACTGATAAGAGTCTTCTCAGGCTCCCTTCTGTTTGACAAGCACGTAGATTAAAGAATTTGGAGCCTCCAAAGCCCGAGTAGTGGACTAACTTATAAAACCGAAAAATATCAATGAATTTCCTGCGGGAAGCCAATGTGTGAAGACCCAGGTATTTGTTCCTTATCGATGCTTAGGTAACTTAGAGTAAAGGAACCCGCCAATGCGAATAAGAACTTTGCGAGTGTAGTTATTCTGTACCTTTTCCATAAGATTTATAAGAGGTTGGCTAAACTCCAGTACAGTTCAACTTTTGGAGTGGCCCAGTTGTCCTCCAGATCTCAGCCCAATAGAGAACTTGTGGGGCATTCTTGTACATGAAGTGTACAAAAATGGAACCACTTGTACAAAAACACTTCCGTTTCTGATCTGATGAACGCCACACTTCATGCATGAGCCAATTTTGAGCGAACCGCCATTGATAACCTAGTCAATAGTATGCGAAATAGAATTTTCGATATGGTTGCAACAAAGGTGATGTTGCGAAGTACCAACCTTACTTTGTCTGTAGGCACTTTTGTGATTAATCAGGATTTTTATGAAGCGAACTTATATTTTGCACCTGTCTACATTCGTTAAGTTTTCAATAAATGTTCGTGGTATCCCACACTGATAAGATAACCCGCTTAAAATTCTTCTATAAAGGCTTTCTATAGTGAGGAATACGACGCTAACATCGCTGAGCCTAGGCAGCGGGTCCTTTGGGTACTAATGGACAAATCGGGGGTGAGGCTATAATTTTGCACCGGGGAGTATTAATAAAGACGATGCGATTTTTGTGTTAGCCAATTTCGTTTGATATCATTTACTCGCTTCAAAAGCGCATTGTGTAAGTTCAAGTAAGTGTGGTAAAGTAAGTTCAACGACAACATTAGCCAGAGACAAAACAAAAGAAATGAATTCTTGAAAAAAGCAAATAATGGATATATTCAATATCTTCTAAGAACCGTTTGCAATCCTCGTTAAGATGGCAAGACATGAAACTTTTGTCCAACAAAAAAATCCGACAAAAAAATTCCTACTGAAATACATGTGCAAAACGTCTGCGTCAAGTGCAAAGCTTTCGCGAAAAAAAAAACCGTTCACTCTATTTGTTCATTTCACTGTTCATCTCACAGGAATCGGAATCCAATCAAATCGTGGAGTTGTATACCATTTCCAGTCGAAATTCAACGTTTTTGAAATAAATTTCAACGTTCTTCTGGAATCTCCCCGTGTAACAACGTTGAATATGATTTGAAAAACTTTGAATTTCAACTGAAAATGGTATATAATGGTGTCAGATATGCAAACTGTGAGCTTCAGTCCGAAAGTAATCGAGGTCGCTGAACACGAATCTTAAGTAAGTTTTTGCAGTAACGGTTGCCATCAAGAGATATTAATCAAACTATCGATTTTTCGTGAACATCACTCAACAAGCTCGAAACTTCAGGCCTGAGGTAATTGAGGTCACTGAACACGAATTTGATTTCATTTTTTAATTTTCCGTCGAAATTTGTGTTTATTGTAGAAGTTTCGTAGAGGATTCAAGTGTATGACATTGATGACAGTCGTGGTCGTACAGAATGCAAATGTGAGGTTAGATTTTGAAAATATCGACGGAGACTGGTTATACAATTGATTCGCCTCAACGAATTCCCCATAGAAAATCAATAGCTCGATCAACTTTAACCGGTAATTTCAAAAAGGAATGGTTTGTGTTCAGCGGGATCGACTACCATAAGGGTTGAAGTTTCGGACCGCAGTCGATCGCCATCAACTGCGGTCAGTATCGCCAATATGCCATGCCCCCACGCCAGTTGTGATAGACTGGTGGAAAGACGCACGCGCACACACTCACTACTGTTCTATGTATAGTAGGATATTGAATGCGTTTTCGTAACGGTGAGCTTCTCGATAGTGTGCTGTCGAAAACAACCGTCACCGGAATGAACGTCGCTTGCAAAAGTCATCATTGTGGCATATTCGAAACAACTACGTATTCGAAATTCGAATATTATTCGAATTTTCGTACCTCGAATAATCGAATTCGAATAATTATTCGAATTTTGGAACCTCAAATAACCGAATTCGAATAATTATTCGAAATTGCGAACCTCGAATAATCGAATTCGAATAATTATTCGAATTTTGGAACCTCGAATAACCGAATTCGAATAATTATTCGAAATTGCGAACCTCGAATAATCGAATTCGAATAATTATTCGAATTTACAAAACTCGAATAATCGAATTCGAATAATTATTTGAATTTGCGAAACTCGAATAATCAAATAATCGAAAATCGAATTCGAAAAAATTATTCGAATAATTATTCGAATTCGATTATTCGAGCACAAGTATATGGAGCAGTAGCTACGTTTATGTTCGTGGCACCTACTTACCCCATCCTACATGTCCATATAAGGATAAAGGATAAAGGACGGCGTTACTCAATCCCTTCTGGGATGCGCGAGCGCATTCTACTTCTACGGGATGTCGTGGAGGCGACATGAATGCGTATTTGGTCATACAATGACTTGCGGTGGTCAGCCGATGAACAAGTCAGCGCTCTATCCTTCCCAGACAAGTCTGGGAAGGATAGAGCGAGTCCAATTCACCGACCCCGGAGGGATGGAAGGCTTGGTTGGCCTGGGCGGGAAATCCGAACCAGGAACCTGGTATCGGGTGCACGCGACAGTCGCACCTCCTCCGACTGCGCTACACGCGCCCTTACATGTCCATGAATAAACAACAATTACACAAGCAAACAAGCCTACGTAGTCTACCGAACTCCAAAGTGGGGCCAAAAGCGGACTCCACTTCCGTGAAGAGCACCCAAATATCAATCATTGGGACGAAACGTCCCTGATATCGCTCAATCATCCACATGTCCATAGTGTAATCGGCTGTATTCTTCTATGCACTTATGTAACTATATGCTGATGTTCCCTATCCAGATGCACTAGATGAACGAAAACAACAGTAGACATATATTTATTATTAAATATAATAAAAATTTGGTTTCATATTCTGTGAAGAAAGAAGGCAAGCTTATGTGGGTCAACAAAACAAAAAGTAAGTGAACAACCTGTTCCAAGCAAATTCAGTTAATGTTGCTGAGTCATACAATGTCTTAACAAACCGGGAAGTAGGCGGTCAAGAATAGCGCTTGCGGTGAAAAGCTCATCGCAGTACGTTATAGTACGCATTTGCTTTCGTTATTTTTCTAAAGCAGTTTTTCTTACAGAGAGTATGGAAAGAAGCAGAGTCGTAGAAAAAACAAAAATTTCAACCGCAAGCGATGCTCTTGTACAGGAACAGGAGAATACCACACAGCAGAGCTCTTAGTGCAGTCATTATCCTGTTCTCGAGAATCACACTCTTATATTATTAGATTTGCATCCTACATGATCACATTCTATGAAGCGAAACTCAGGCTGAGCCCCATTTACGTTCAGATGCACAGAGGTCCGGAAGAAAATGGAGCATGGCTTTGGTGGAGGAAGTCATGATAACAAGCAGTCATGATAACAATAATTCACGACAAGAAACTTAGATTCCTCCACACCAGCCGGCCGTTAACCGTAAAGCGATTTTCATACACATCGGTAATATCCTAATGCACAATTGGGGAAGCAAACGGAAAGACTGACAATTATAGTGGGAAGGAGCAATTCAGTAGATCATCGTTATGAGAATCTATGGAGAAAAGCTAATAAGAAAGGCTAAGGGCTATGAATCATTGAATCTAGGAGAACAAGTGGCTTCTACTGAATAACCGTGCTTCATTAGACGCAATAATCTGAGGAAGATAAGAATTACTTGAAGAAGGAGAACACTTTAGCGCCAGCACCCTCAACCATGCTTGAGACATTTGAGACGGCAGCACTGGCGTTCCCCAACGAGGTTGGAAACACCGATGGAGCGTGACCATTACCTGAACATAAAGGCATAAATACGAATGAGATTTCGATACTCCTCTGCTTCCATTTACTGAGTAGACTGAAATTTTATGGACGCAAGAATACTGTAGCATACATAAACATATATATTTGAGCCTTATACACAGGCGTGGGTTTTTCTAGGTTCTATTCATCTAACAAGGACGGCATTAGTGCCTGCTTGACAAATTGGAGAGACCTAATAAAACCTGAGAAATTACATCATCAAGTGTTGCGCAAACCGCAGAAGAAATTCGGAAGCCTAGTAGAACAGGGATGAAAATTGGAAAGTCTTCCATCAGCGTCGATTATGGGAAGCTGACGAACATGAGTGATTTCAGCTACCCAGTAATTATATAAGAACACTTCGAAAGGACCAAATTTGATAGCACCATTTACGAATATACATATCAGTGATCGCGACGGAGCAGTATTGTTTATAAACGCTCACTTATGTCTTAACGAGAGTCTTAATATAGCCTGAGCAGCTTTATAGACCGCGTTTAAGCAATTCTTAAAGAGTTTTGATCCTCTTTGTTATAAGGATTTTTTAGGGAGACCTTTCCTCTGGGTCTAAAGCACATGTTGTTCTCTAAGAAGGTAAACGATAAGGGATTGCAGAGTTAATATGAGAGGAATTTCAATCAGAGGAAGTTAAAATCAGAGGAATTCTTATCCAGATACGTGATTGTCCAGGGTCCAGATTCAGCAACGGTAGCGATGGAACATATCACGAAACAGCCACGCACCGCGATTCATCAACGCGCGGCGCGGTGGAATTCCATCGAAAACCGCTGTAAGGATAAGCCGGCTAGAGCGTCGGCTAGGCGACGCGGCGAAGTACCGGTGATGCTCCAGAGCTAATTTCGGACCCAATATAGCGAGTAGGACTCGCTGACAAGATTTTATGAACGCTTGCAAAGGGGCGTCTTGGGATCTGTTTTCTTTCATAATAGACACCTCTTTTAAGTACGAACTCCATACTGAATGTGTCCAGGTCAATGTTCTTTCGCTGGAGTCGGGCCGTCCGATGTGAGCCCTACGTACAAGCCAGTCAGCTCTTCCACATTTTTTCGTGAAGCTTGTCGCTTTGATGTTATGTCGTCCTTGGCGTGTTGTGAAAACCGGCATGAGTGCTCAAACGCCAGGCTGCGAAGAGTCAATGACTCAAGGCAAACTTACTGACCCAGAGCGACGAGACATGAGGACGAATCGTCGTGGTTATTCTTAAGGTTCACGTGCCAGAGCGCTTGACAGGTGTCGAGCTACACATTTTCACCGAGTTCCTACATCTAGTTCTCTTTTTTCATGTAGAAGTGAACCATGCAGTGGGGAAACATCAGCGGGCTCGACTGTGTGCAACTCACTCTGGCCAGAGAGTAAACGAGTGGTAGCGAAGTTGGGGTTCGTAGAGCGCTGAGAAACGATGTATGGTCAAAAATAGCATTAAAATGGGTCATGAAGAAAGCTTGACTACTAGCAAAAGCCATACCATGCAGTCATTTTGCTGATCTCTGGCATTCCCAGCACAACCCCATTTCCCAAGTTTATTGCACTACGGTGGAATATCGTGGCCTCAAAAGGCTTCGAAAACCAAAACAGAATGACGAAACAGTGCGCTACGGCGGGATATCGCTGTTGCAAGTGACACTGCAAGGCTCTGCGCGTGGTGTTGGCGCAGCAAATGTGCAACAGCCGTCAAATTACCGGCGCCGCATCCTTAACCGCGATCTTCGTGAATCACAAGTGCCGGTTAGCTTCTAGCAAGGGATCGTTTAGGTAAATTCGTGGTAGCGATTTATTGACTCCTTTGCTGATGAATCCGGGCCCAGCTGGATAGGTGTCAGCCCTGTATTCTTTCTTTTTGATGTTAGAATGGTCTTTCCACCGAATGAGATTTTTCCGGAGAATAGGGGGTGTTTTGAGGCCTGGTGCATACTTCCACCGCCGCTATGGTATCGCGGCTGTCAGGTAACAAAATTCTACTGCGCACGGCAGAATAGTAAGGGGCAAACTGCGATGCGATCGAAGTCGGATAGTCGCATTACCGATTTGTCTTGGTGGATCTACAATTCCAGAAGAATGTGCAGTGTATTAGGCTGTCGCAAAATTAATCTCGGTTTCGGTATGTCTAATTAAGTTGTTACTCTAAATCAATCTATCTCAGGGAGAGTGACACATACCGTTCGGTAGGTTTTTTTACTGCTTTTTCAAAAAACATATATGGATGTCGCTCTAATTTTTCTAGCCGACCTTTTCCAGGGCTCCGTAAAGTCATGAACCGACGCGACTATCGAGTCATCATGCTTTACGAATGTAAATTGGGACATTCTGCAGCAGAGGCATCTCGTAACCTTAGTAGTGCTCTTGGAAGGGCCTGTCCTTGCGAACGAACGGTGAGGTTCTGCTTAGAATATTCGCTTCTAGCAATTTTGATCTCGCAGAAAAACCAGGTCGCCGCCGTAGGTCGTCGTTCGACGATGAAGTTTTGAGGAGAGCGGTCGAAGAAATTCGACAGTACACGGACGTTAGCAGAAGACCTTGGCTACATCATAGTACGGTGGCAAGACATTTGGCGAGAATCGGCAAGGTGACGAAGATCAGTCAATCAAGTCATGAGCGAGCGATGAGTAGCGTCTGGCACGTTTCGGCACTTGCTGGAACCTGCTGGTTCGCTTTAAAATGAGCCTTTTGTAAGCCGTATTACAACTGTAGATGAAAACGGGTCCTTTACGATAACAGCAAGGGATTTGCCTGGGTAGACAAAGGTGCTCCTCCAACACTCTTTCCTACACCCGACCGTTACCCTAAAAAGGTATTGCATAATTCATACTTTGTGTTGGGGTAGTAAAGGTGTAATCCATTACAGCTTTTTGCAACCTGCTCAGGAAGTCACAGCAGAGTCTTACTGTTGTGATTTAAACCAAGTGTTTTTAGTTTTTTTTTTCTGAGAAGTTGCAAAAATTGAGGTCGGCAGTGGTGACTAGAGGAGGGCCGCACCTCCTGCAGGACAACTCAAGCCCACATATCTCAAAAATCACTCGTCGAAAATTCACCCGTTTAGATATCTAACGATAAGTTCTCCCTCACCCACCATATTCTTTCGATGTTTCCCCACTGACTATCACTTTTCCCGAGCTCTTGATTCCCATTTAGGTCAAAAACAATTCACTAATTTGGCCGATGTTGAATGTGCCCTCCTCGATTTCATTAGTTCTTGTAATCTCAGTCTTTATTGTTAAATATTATGTTCATTACCTGCTCATTGGCAAAAATGTAGAGATTCTGATGGTTTTTATTTTGGTTAATAAAGTTGTGTTTAAGCTGAGCTATGTCAGCTTGAAGTAAGCGGTCCGTCTCGGCGATAAATTTTGCGACTGCCCCTTTTTAGCATCTCACGCGCTCTTTAGCGAGGGTAATGAGCATATTGCCGTAGCACCGGAGCGATGAGTGACTGCGCCTTCGGCATGCTCTGCAACATCATCGATGGGAAGTATACACAAGGCCTGAGGAATTTCATATTTGTGGCTTTCAGACAAATGTTTTTTGCTCATTAAGAACTAGCTACCCAGCTCGTGTGACGTGCGCCAACTGCGCTGAAGGCCTCCGCACACTTTTGTGGCAAAGCAGCATGCCTCTCCTTAGGAATAGGGTAGGTAAGCAGATGTTGCCGGTGAGCGGCGCCATGCCGCGCGCAGCACACTTCTGCGGTGGTGGCGCCGGCGCCGCAAGTGCGGACTAGCTAGCTCAGCTCGTGTGACTCACAGCATTGTATTGTGTTGGCAATAATGATTCACAACATTATTACATAATAATGTAAATCACTACTGCCACCGTCGCTGATTTGACGCCGATTTGCTAGCGTCAGCGTTCTGTTTCCGATCTAGTCGATCCCGGCAGGAATCGGCTAGATCGCAGACAGAAAGCGGGAAAGTGAGAAACACCAATAGGTCCCGATCAGAAAGAGTACAGTGCCTCCCCAATTCGTGCCCCTGGCGCTTGCACCCGTGCACGAGTGTGCGGTTCTCCTCATGAGTTTTGCCGCCCGCTGCCTTTCCATTAAGGTGTGTGGAGGCCTTAATCGCTGTAACAGAGGAGCTGCAATATCCCATTCATTCTCATCTCTCACATCCACACGATGGTTGCTGAAGAACTCTCTCTCTCTCGGCACTCATCCTATAGGTTAGCCTTCTTGTTGTTGCGCACATCATCGAATTTGGTCCTTTTAGATTTTTCCATTTTCTCTGTCCGGTGAAGTCTATTAATTCCTTACGTATTATTTACCTTTCCAGATTGTGGCAAGAAACCGCTGAATCCTTGAACGAATAAAACAACACAAACCTAGACATGAGACAACAATCGCAAAGAAACATGAAGTCATTAATAGAAAGATGAGCGTAGGGGGCGCAACAGCTCATATTCCTGCTGTCATATTCCTATTACAAAACGCAATCCATTAGTCTTGTTCTCTCGTCTTGTTTTTAAATTGAACATCTGGTATTATTTTTGTTTCCAAAATCGGTGACATAACGTGTACAAGCAAGCTTTTATGCTCGATCTTACTATGGTCGTGCAGCGCCACATTCGCTTCCTCCAGCTGTAGCCTTCGGTTTATAGACTGGTATAGTTTTCCGTTCAATTTCTCCTCGTCTATTCCTTGAAGCTCGAAATCGCTGTAGACTTTCTAAAATAGAAATACTCTATTAGACCACAGCTCAGAACATCACTTTACAACTGACGAACCTTAACGATGAAGCTCAGGCATGTGAACTGGTACGGGCTAAGTGACTGTTGTAGCCGCTCCGTAAGCCATTCGTTGATCATTTTGACCTGATTAGCGTACCAGTTCTAAATTAAACTTTGCGTTTCATACACGAGAACATAAAATGTTTAAAATTTATTGTTCCTAATGTTTTACTACGTGTTTATGTATGTACGTTTTGCATTCTGCCTACCGAGTAACCGAACTATCTAAATTATTACTCAAGGTACTTAAGAAAAAGCAAAAGGTCGTGTGACGTTGCCATGAAATCTCTTAGGACCGTGAGCTGGTAGCCGAGGGGACGGTCAGGAGGTACACCCGCCCCTTGCTGGGGCATGCGATCTTCCTCTCATCCCCTTGCTCACCCACCCCAACCCCCTAGGCTTCAACGGGAGTCTAACGGCCGCCTTACAAAACCGTTGACACGGAAAACAAAAGTTTCCGATCCTCAGAAGAACGGCTGTACCTCCTGCCGCGCTGCCCTTGTAACCACATTAATATCGTTGTGTTTTAAACATTTCAGTATATAAATGGGAAGAAAAAGAGGTAACATATAAATGCTCAAGAATATCATCCAAGTATTTAGCCTTAAGCTTTGTAGCTTTTACCTTTCTTTTCCCCTTTGTTAGTGATTTTAAGTCATTCCTGATCATCCAACGTTGTTAGTAATTTATCATTATTACTGCGATGCTTTTCTAATGACTGTTTTTAAGGCTTGGCATTGAGTGCACTATAATGTACTTTAAATATATAAGTAAAGTGGTCGAAAAAAGTGGTAAATAAAGTGACCGGACACTACCTTTTCCTATGTACATAGCACAAACCGCCCACTGCCGTCGGATTCCGCATAAGGCCGGGGCATACTTCCATCGCCGCGATGCCATCGCGGCGCTAAGTTCATGGCCATTCCGCCGCACGCGGTTGAATAGCCAAAGGAAACTTCGCCGCGGCCGCCGCAACAGTGGCGATCGGCATGCTCGATGGCTTCCCGCGCCCATCGCGGGCATGGCATACTTTTCCGCGCCGCGCGGGGTGTTTAGCGTTGGTCCTGGACGGATCGCCGTCGCGCTTCCTTGCAGAGCGATGGGCGATGCGACGAGCGCAGAGAAATTCAAATTCTTTCGCGTCGCTCTGCAAAACTCGTCGTCGATTCCATCGCGGCGACGGAAAGTATGCACGAGGCCCAAGAGGCGAGGTGCACGCCTAGTCGGCCCAAGCGGGGAGCGCTGGTATCAGGTAGGATCGCTCTACTAGCACTTTGATGCTGGTGATATAAGGGGTAAAAATATCGATTACTTCGGGTCTACACAGTGTTTCTTGGGTGGACAACCCTTTCTGTGATGCAAAAAACCACTCAGATTTCTTTTGAGTCAGAGGTAGTACACGCTAATTGGTGGATGGTTGTAATTGTACAAAAATGACGTTACTTCCTTTCAATCCTACTATATATCAGCGAGAACCGACGTTTTTCTGTCTGTCTGTGTTTTTGTTTGTTTGCACAGGAGTGCTGGAGGAGTGTGTTGGGGGAAAGTGTGGGGTTGCGGGTTGTAGCTGAGTAGTTGTGCAACGTGCCTGGCGATTCAGTAGACGTGCCGAACACGTCGCCAAATGCGCCTGGAGATGCGGTGCTGGAGGAGTGTTTCACTAGAGCTGATTTCACTCGAGCTCTCCAGGCGCGTTTGGCCACACATCACATGCCCTTGGGAAAACATGGTAAACCCTTAAGTTGATTGGAGTGGTGATCTCGGCACCGTTTTACGATGGAGGCAGTCCTTAGTGGTGACCTCAGTACTAATAGCACAAAGTCGGCCGAGAGGCCGCTGAGCGGCTGGTATAATAAATATTGCAGTACAAATCCAGGTTTGAAACACGAAGTAGACAGATCCATGTTTTGAGGAAAAATTCGATAGGAAAATAGGTTTTCATGCAGCGGCATCCTGTGGGCACAGTTTTTTTCAAGGCAGCAAGACGCAGCTGCGGTAATACTTACTAGGGAAGGATCTCGACCTCCCATGGAACTTCAAGTTGAGACAGGATCACTAGAAAGAGCTCCGAAGGGTGAGTCATCGGGGCTTCGTAAGAACGGCCCGCCAGCTGTCGCGGTGGCGCAGGGCTAATGCCCCCGCTTGTCACGTGGAACGTCGTTGGTTTGGTCCAAATTGCTGATGGCTTTTTTGCACATCAAAATTCTTCGAAATAACCTTTTATCCTAAATTATGACCCATGTTAGATTAAATAGCCGGAGAAACTGTCATACACGTTGGTAAAAATGCTTGAAGGCAAAAAACTGCTATGGGGACATTTGTATTTAGTATTTTGTACATAGAGAGTTCAATTCTTGATTCTTTGCGAAAGAATGATGGTCGGTTACTTGATTCCGAGCCTTGCGGTGCTCTGTTGCGTCGGCGAGGCGAAGTGTACAATAGTTATGAGCGGCACATGACAGTAAAATGTCCAAGTTTCCGTAGAACTGTGAAGAACGCCAGAGCACCGTTTGTAAGGCTACTCGGTTAAAACGGCAACGTCATGTATGAATGTAGTTTTATGGTGATCTGCGCTACATACGGCAAGCTGACTAGAACGAGGAACACACAAAAGAGATTGTTTAAATATCAAATTCGGCTGTGTTGGTAGTGACTCACCTCGAACAGCGTGTTCACCCAAACCTCATCGGTGACGATTTGTCTCAGCTGCTCAGTGCAACCACGCATAAACGTCACATATGAGTTGCCCATGTGTCCAGTTGACTGCTGTTGAGAAACGGGTGTCTTCTGAAGTCATGAAGATTTAGAAGGTCTACCTTGTTTTCTTTCAGCGATTCAACTGCAGAATATGGTGGGGCGGAATACTAGAACCAACGACAGCTGCAGGGAATAGAACGCTAGTAATCTTACCGAGTTTTGCGGTGTTGTGGGTGTACCAGCTGTACTGCCGCTGATGTTGATACCCTGTTCGCCAACCATCGTCTTAACCTTGTTGAAGATCGAAGTCGGTTTTGGCTAGAAAACCGATTGAAAAATGAAGTGCACTGATACCCGGTCACACGATCAACTCCTTCTGATACTTACGGCCATGCTGAGGAGAGCTCCGATAGGGTTGCCTTCGTCGTATCGTGAGAGTTTACCGAGAACAAACTCCAGTACGCCAATTAGTCTATCCTGGATGCATGTCTCCATATCCGACAGCATAGTATCCAACGTTTCGTCCAACTTGGATTGGTATTTGAACTGTAAAAATTAATATTGCTATACAGACCATATCTTCGATTTCACTTAACAAATTTACAGTATAACTGTGTAACTTTGAAGGAATACGGGATTGTTTGAGGCAATTTTATTCAAAGCATAAAAGCTAGATCTTTGAGTTCCATTTTCATGGCTAAACAGCGGCCGACTTGTCGCGGTGAAATAAAATGTCGACGTTCTCTCGCCAAAACGTTTATTGAAAAACACCTGGATCCGTAATGCTAAACTTGCTTTCTTTTCGTATGTTCTACTACAGCCTTACTTCTGCATTATCGTTTTATTCCTTGTTCGTTCTCGTTGGTTTGTTTTGTTGTGTCGTATAATATCACAGTCAACATAGGTTTCCATGTAATAATAATAATAATAATAATAATAATAATAATAATAATAATAATAATAATAATAATAATAATAATAATAATAATAATAATAAGGCGCTACATGTCATTCTAATGGCAAGACACATCAGGACAAAGTATTCACACAGTGTCGAAGGCGTGGGTATTTATTGACGGTTTGCTGCCAGACGGGTGGTGAACAAAGAACATCCATGTGACGCCTCGAGATTCTAATTTGTGCGTATTCCACTTCCGTATTTTGCGCTTCTATCATCACTCTCGTTTCTTTGCGGACAGGATTACGCATGGGGCTTTGCTTTCTCAAAAGGATATGGTTGGCTTTTGCTTTCCTCTTCAAGCTAGGGATGTGTTAGCCTCCGTAGTTTCGTCGTCCTCCCGCCGTCCCTTTCTATTATTTATATGTTCATCTGCTTAGAATGTCACAGCTTTCTCCAGGCTCCCGTATATAATTCCTCTCGTACCTCCCGCATTAGTGGCCGATGGAGCGGACATTCTTATTTCAATCCTAGGGTAGCTATTTTCCGTCTTCTGAGGTCCTTCAATTTCCAGCAGTGGACAAGGACATGCCAGCGAAGAAAGTTGGTAGGACTCGCGCTGGGATCGGTTACGTTTTCAGTTACGTCCTGCCCTGTGTCCTCCATTTTCAGCAGTGGTCTGACCAATTTCACACTACTATATGTAGAGGAGGATAACGTTTCTGACCTAAGTCACATTTTCCAAAACTCATCACACCTCGTAGCTCAAGCACGACGACTGGACAGGAATGGCTGTCATTAAATTATGTTTGACAAGCTGCACTCGGTTGGACACAATCCTAGACGAAGCAAGACTGCTGGCGGACATTTTCTTGAGTGCTATTCTGGGATGTGAGTGGTATTCCGCTGGCAGCAGTCTGTACATAGTAGGCGATTGCACTGCAATGGATTTTGTAGTTTTCTTCCCCCTTCAGCCACAAAAACTTCGTCGAAATTTTCGCAATTTTCTTACGATAAAAATTTCGCATATCTCATGTCACTTGTAATATGCGAACGAATGTGACAGGTTGCGGTAGTTATCCTACATCAACATAGTCTATGCAGATAAATTTTCGGGTAAAATAGACACACAAAGCGATGAAGATTTCTTACTTCTCCGGCATCCATTGTTACACGCGTTGCCCTGGTTTTTGAGCTGAACAGCACGTTGATCATCACGCAGACTTCAGATGGCAGAATGTAGTCCGTGGATTTGCGAGCTCGCTGCATCCATGAATCGAACTGTTGGTAAGTGCTAAAACGCACTGCAATAGTAGAAGTTGCTAGAAACATTCTGCTGGTCTTTCTTCATTCAACATTTCCTAAATCTTGAAGCCACGTAAGCTGATAGAGGGTGCTGGGGTTGTTCAGGAAAAGTTTGAGAGAATCTTCGTTTACAGTACCCGTGCTCCCACACTGAACAATAAGATCAGCAATCTATCAAATGTCAAAGTGAAAAGTAAAAATGGAATTAGTGAAACTAGAATGTGATATATAATCGAAAAACTTCATGGAATAACATGATGTTCAGCTCGCCTAGTAACTTCACTTTAGTCGCTATTATGTTTCCTTTCTAGAAAAATCCGAAATTATAATGGTAGTGAAACACATTTCTTGATTTTTCCGGTGGTAGTCAATTCTTGATGACATCTTTTCTCATCTGTGAATTAATATCAAACCGAAAATCAGCTTTATTCTGAGTTAAATTAAGAATTCAGTTAGAAACTGATAACGTGGTTGTAAAATATACAACAGCTGAGCACTGACCTGCTGGCAACCTTCAATATCATGTCCGAGGTGAGACTCTTCATGCGAACGTTCAGATACTTGCGGAACTCCTCCTCGGGCCAGTTCAAGTCGATAACAAAAGTGTGAAGAGCGTCAAGCTTCCAGTAGATGTCCTCCGATGTGGCACATCCTTCTCTGAAGAGCTCGCGCTTAACCACTGAAGAGACGCGGCGAAGAGGAGCTGAACTTACTTCCGTGGCTCCCATTTCTCTTTTGAGAAACCCTTGTCGATTGACTGTGAGATAGAGTGTTCCATAAGATCTGTGTATCGCACCACCAAAGGTTGGAATTGTGTGGTCAGCTTTTTATGGAAAATGCCGCCGTTTAAAGACTCTAAAAGTATAGCATATATAGGATAAAGTTTACGTCGACCACAACTGCATGGAAGGCGATACACCTCGAGCTCACAAGGCTCATCAAGTATTCTGCGGAAGTTCAATGCAAACACTTTAGGCTTCGTTTATTCCTTTACGTCTATTTCGCTCAAAACTCAATTAATGTAGATACAATGAAGCTTTGGGAACGTGGAGCGCAGTCAGTGTCGGAGGATGTAGCGGCTGTCGCGTGCACGCGATTCCGGATTGCTGGCTGGGTTTTCCCGTCCAGGCCGACCAAGCCATCCATCCCTGTGGGGTCGGTGAATTGATACCAGACTTGTCTGGGAAGGATGAAGCACTGACTTCTTCAGCTGACCTCCGCAAGTCATTGTGCAGGCCAAATATGCATTCAAATTACCTCAACGACATTCTGCAGAAGTAGAATGCGTGGCGTATCCTAGGGATTGATCAACGCCGTTCCTTAACCTTTATTTTATCTTTAACAATGAAGCCTTAGCAAAGCAAACTGCATTTTTAGAATTCAAAGTCTTCGCTGTTGGTGGATGGAATCCATAACGATAAGAATACCGATGAGGTTTAGTTAGTCCCCTGCGGGTTCCGCGGTACCAATTCACCGATCCCGGAGGAATAAAAGGCTTGGTTGGCCTAGGCGGGAAATCAGAACCGAGAACATTGCATTGCAGTGGACGCGAACGGCGCTCCTCCTTCGTCTGCGCTACCACGCACCCAGGAGGAAACGTTATGAATGAAAGTAACCTGCTACTGAATAAGCACCTGATTTTTCCAAAGAAAACATTTTACAGGCAAGGAACGCCCTCTTACCTTCCTAGACGTACTAAGCGCTTCAATAAATGAAAACTGGTCGAGATGAAGGTAGAAAGGCGAAGTACTCGTTCACTCACTTTCACTGAGCAAGAAATCGTTGAGCGTTTGAAAAAGCGGGAAAGCGTCCCAAGAGTCCGGCGGCTGCACCTCCATGGCAGAGTCGAGATCCACGGAGTAAAGCGACCAGAAGATTTCCGAGTGGTCAGCTAACAAATCGGAAAACCACGCGAAAGCCTTAACAAAGAATCAGATTACCAACTTTTTACCACAAGCAATGGATCAGTGAATGGAAATGCACACTGATGTTGTCACACATGGCCAAGATGTTACAGAGGGAGGTGTAGCGAAGGTAAGCGAAACACAAGAAACACACCAGCGTCGCGCTTTCGAACGACACCTTTCGAATTTCTATACAGTCAGTAAGCGAGGATGGTGCGATTGAAGCTCGTGCTGTACTGGTATCGACACAATTGAAAATGCAAAAGAGAAAACACTAGCGACAACAGAATCAACTGAATAGGAAGTTCTTAAAAACTCGTTTTCATCGTGGAAATACTGGAACAATAAGGGAGCGTTTCGCTCTCGGGAAGAAACACGGACATGAAGCCAGATCGCGTTGTTCAAGTAAGGGGAAATAAGCTGACCAACAGCAGTCTGATTGCAAATCCGCTCCTCGATGACTGCAATGTGCGAATGGTTAAACTTCTTATATGATTAGCGGATTTGCAGGAAGTGTTAATAGTTTTTTCTAGTTTACTAAGTGCGTGAATAAATTGGTTTTGGTTCGGACTCCAGGCTAACTAAGACTGCTATTCTTCCGCAGTCGGTGGGTTGTTATCACACTTATTTGAGAAGGATAAAACACTGGCTTCTTCTGGAGTAGCTATCAAGTCCCTTACGTCATTCTACATCTATTCCAAACAAATTCCGCCTCCACGATACCCAATAGAGGTAAAGCGCGTAGCGTATGCCATCACTGAATTCATTAACGGATTGATCCTTGATGCTTTATTACAAAACGTCGCAATAATTTCATTTTGTGCTGTCTCCTTATCTTATTCAACCCACCAACATTTTGAGCTACAAAAGTTAAACCTTCGAAATGGCATCATGCTAGTGCGGGTAGAGAAAGCGGAATTATATGTATGCGTTGAATAAAACTGCTTTGTAGAAGTGCAGCAGTTTTTTTGGTCAACACAAAAAGCAGGGAGATTGACACCGTTTTTGTTTTGAGAGATTTGATTGAATCAGAGTCGAGAGTCGAGATTCCTCAAAGCTGGTTACCCTGGCTGAAGCGAGCGGTTTCGAAATGTGTTTAAGTATTGAGGAACAATCAAAGCGGACGACTCCCATCACTGATGCGGATAAAATCGCGATTCTTATATGAGCTTGAAAGTGGGCAATCTCAGAAACGCACGCAGTGTGCTGAATCCGCTCCGATTATCATTACAGGTTCCATCACGCTTTATCATGGCTAATTACGGTGTCACACTCTTCTGATCTAAATGCTGAACGACCACCGATTTCGTTCAAACTTCAGAGGCTATTCTTGTGCTAAATCTATTAGATTGTAACGAAATAAATGGCACTGAACCACTGTAAATTTAAACAGCTAATATCTCGGCTTGTGGGCAAGTTTATTAATCGAAATAAAAACCTTCTGATTCTACACACCTTTGCCAACGTGACTCAAGCTTTTTTATGCCAGTAGCATAAAAATCAGAAGTTCTGGAATTGACGAAATCTTCGAAGGCACCTTCGGCATCCTGTTGGTATTTGAATATTTTCCCTACCAAGAAGTCGCCAAGATGCTTGAAGAAATGGTAGTCTGTTGGGGAGAGGTCGGGAGAAAACGGAGGATGTGGTAGAGTTTCGATGCTCAGCTCATTCAATTTCTGCAACGTCATTCGTGCTAAATGGGGGCGAGCATTGTCGTGCAGAAGGAGAACTCGCCTTCGGTTTACCAAGGCCGGCCGGATATCCTTCAACTTTTTCATCATTTCTTCAATTTCAATGCAGTACTTCTCTGCCGTGATGGATTCACCGGGAGGGATGAAGCTGTGGTGAATAATTCCCAGCGAACACCACCATACTCTCACCATTACTTTCTTTTGGTGCAATTCCGGCTTCGCAAAAACCTTGGGGCTCCCATCGCTGTCCACCCACTGTGCCGATCGTCGCCTGTTGTAGTACATTATCCATTTCTCGTCACAGGTTACGATGTGATCAAGGAATGGGTCCGTTTCGTTCCGTAGAAGCAGTGCGGACGAGATCTCATATCGTCGGTTTCTTTGCTCCTCAGACAGCTCGTGAGGCACCCATCTTTCCAGCTTTTTGGTCTTTCCAATTTCCTTCAGATGCCGGACAGCTGTGTTGTGATTGACGCCAAGAACCTTCGCTATCTCCCTGGTACCTTTGTGTGGATCCTCCTCTACCACATCTCTCAGCTTGTCCTCATCAACATCACTATGCCTCCCACGACCTTCATGTTCTTCCATGCTCTCATCTCCATTCCGGAACTTCTGATACCAACGATACGCCGTCCGAATTGTGGAACATCCTTGACCGAATGCGGCGTTGATCTTCTCGTCCGCCTCCTTAGCTGTAGTGCCCAGCTTGAATTCATACAAGTAAATGCCTCGGATTACCCTTTTGTCCATCTGCAAAAAAGTCAATAAAACTCTAAAGTTTTCCCACTTTTACATAGAAAATTTGGCACTCACCGGTAGAGCAAAGTTTGCGCTTCTAAATGGTATGCCACATGTTACGGTTTGTTCTTGATCAAACGCGTAAAGACGCGCCAAAAAATGGCGCGAGCCAGTGCCATTTAATTCGTTACAACCTAATAACATTAGTTTTTGAATTTTCGACTAAGGTAATTACTGTAGAAGAAGTGGTATTCATTTGTTCATGCCTACAGCAAGCGAACGAAATGGTAAAAACATCAAATTCGTGATCATCACCCCAAATAACTACCATTCACAAAGTTAGATGAAGTTCCGGCAAAAAAAATTTTCTGGGCACTGAAGTTTGAAAAATTAAGTGCCTAGTTATCCATACGGAACCCACCGAAATCGGCCGGTTTTGATATCAGGAGATAGAGCTCGAGCTGGTGAGCTCAACTATGTGTTCCTTTTCACAAATATCTGATTCTGAAAAAGGTATAAAAAGGCCACTTTGGAACGCTCAAAAGTGGCGCAAGTTGGCCGGTGCCTTCCTTTCGGTCAATGACCAAATGAATGCCCGGAACTGTAGCGTAGTCCGGAACTGAATACATCATCAATTTCTTTCCAGTGAAATATCCTACATCACGCTGCAATCACAAATAGCGAACTAACTCAGTTGTTTCTGACCTCTCAACACATAGCGTAGTGTATCTCATTTTCTCTTTATCGCCCTCTATATCTCTCCAACCTTTGCTGTTGTATAGACTGTGTAATGTGGAGCATTTTTTAAAAACAACTTTCAAATATCTGAAACATACCTTTCGAATCTTATGTCGACCAACTCTCAACTGAAACGCGAGCAGGTAAGGGCTTATGACCTCCCATCAGGATAGTGGGGTGCGCACCAACTTCCATTTGTCAACACTTATAAGGTCCATACCACATAGGTTACAGCTAGCCTGGCACCTATGTATGGTAGTATGGTAAGCCCTTTGCTTCGCTTCGCCGTACTCTTTTCTTCTCGTGCACCGTGCACTATCTCAGCAAAGTGAAAGATGCCCCCATTTTCCACATGTGCGATGTGTGCATCAGTGCAGTCGTCAGTTTCCCTCATCTTCATCAGTTGCCCACGAATCCCGTCCTCTTTTGTTGTTCTCTAATTTTTCTCTTTCCTTTTACTCCAGGCCATCTTTCAATGGCCAATTTAATTTGCTCCTTCTGCAATTTTCTCCCCTAGTGTGTGGTTTAAATTGGCGATAAATAAATAAATAAATAAATGAATAAAAAGTTACAAAACTTCTAAAAGGAGCTATCCCACAATCAGACTGCTGGTGAGGAACACGAACAAAAATTGAAATGCAGATAACAGCAAACGCTAGACACACTGTGAATTGTGAGAAGTTATTTCAGGTGTTCAGATGACGCTCAACGTTTATCTAACGAGCTTAACCAGGTTTTCTCACAATTCACTGTTACCGTAGTGTTGAGAAAGACGTAAATCATACCCCTCGAAGTTGCTAAAGTAGAACAGGAACGTGAAGAGCATCACTCACATAGAGATGAAAACAGAATAGGACAGAATCCACAGAGCGGATCGCCAGGCGATAGGCCACCAGCCAAACGCATTCCACCACGTTGTTAGCAATGCGGCTCAGCTATCAAGAATAGTCGACACAAACCTCCCCGTGGTGCTCCTCATTCTCCTTCAGCAGGTCGATGCAGTACTCCGTTACCCGCATCATGTCCTCTATTCGCTGCTGTGGACTCACGTCAACACCCATTCGTTCTGAAATCGAGAAAGAGCGATGCGCCTTATCACCTCGACGATATCCGATCGAGATGCAGCTCCCAGAGCCAACTACATAGCTAGCATAAACCGCAGCAGTTTAATAATGTGCAGTGTTAGCTACGGAGAAGCTCAATGATACAATGGGGATAAAAGTTGTTAATTTGATTCCAGATGCCTGTGTAATCTTGGAGATGCAATACTATGAAGAGAGGTTTCCCATTATATATATATATATATATATAAATATATTTATTTAAAGACGCGAATACTATTCACGCATTGGAACGCCCAGCAAAGAAAAAACAGGAATAAGAGCTTAGTTCTATGTACGGAGAGTATAAAACGTTTGCCCCTAATAAAGACCACCCATCTGTTAACAACACAAGAATATAAAACGCCGATGAAAATGAATATATTCTTTATTTTAGTGTTTTATATTCTTGTGTTGTTAACAGATGGATGGTTCTTCATTTCATTAATTTGAAATCCCCTGTTGTTTTATAGTAAAAAACCTAAACGGCTTCGAACGTTTGAACAAAGAACGAGTACACAAAACCAATCACGGTTGACCTCTGGATAACTGGCAGTAAAGATAGACTGAGAGCAGTTCGCTGTGGTTTTCTGTTGGTTGAATGCCTAATGTCTGAACCCACGCTCAATCTTCGCCTCGTTACATATCCGTGTGTAGTTGACCAGAGCAGCGTCTTCGAGGCATTTACGAATAACAGCTCGCACCTCTTCGGGCGGCACCGGTGAGACGACATCTTTCATGAGCACCTAGGGTACGAACACGATGAGCACCAGTTAACAACTAGGAGCACAGGCAGATTTTTACCCTTTCCAGAAGTGATAACGTTCCCTTGAGTGCACCTTCTGGACGACCAAAAGGGAAACAGTACCTAGAAACGTAAATGTAATTATCTCATTCTGAAGGCTTGTAGAGCACACTGCAAG